>OY757192.1:19231952-19801952 GCA_963583895.1 Melanophora roralis | reverse complement strand
ACCAAGCGACATAAAATTGCTCAATTTTTTCTTAAGTTTTTATAATCTATTTTAATAAGTTTAATGATACTCCACTAACTTAGGCATTTATGAGTTCACCCATATAACACAAATCCTAAAATACTCGTTATTCGTGGTACATTGCGGAAATAAGTCGAATTTTTTCTGATTTTGTTGTCAAGCAAGTAGTTTTCGTTTTTATTTGGCAGTAATGATATTTCACTTCCTTTTTAATTTTTTCCAAAATAAAAAAATGCTAAGAGGGGACCAGGTTTTTGAACATTATATCTTGAGTTGACAGCATTAAAAACTTTAAAATTTTATATACACTTTTTACTAAAGAAACTACAGCAACATTTAATATATTATAGAACTATAAAAAAGCATTTTTTATACTTGTCTAATCACGACTGAACTAATCAAAACCTAAGTTAAGATAAAGCGAAATTATTTATTTTTTTGCAAAAATTTTTTAAACATAACAGTTAAAAACTTTTGTCAGAATAGGCAAAATGATTATTTAATCGTCCAAAAAATGGCTACAATTCGGAATATCACTTAGGAGAGTAAAATACAGTTGTTGGCAAATAGCAACCGCTTAACGGTCGTTAGGTTATATAAACGACGCGTCGCATAGTGGGTTCGATGACACTGAAAGTGGCGATTAATTCAGGGGAGCCGCAATTTAAGTTTTTTTGAATTTTTTTTTTTTCAAATCGTTAAATACATATGCTTAAAAAGGCATATTCTGAAAAAAAGATACACGGAAAAACAATTTTTTTACGATTTTATAGACATTTTTATTTTTCGGAAAATTATAGTTTGTTTCAGAATTATCGCCGTAATTTTAAAATGGAAAGTGATTTTTTTAAAAAATGAGAAGCAAACAAAAGTTATATTGTTTTCTTTCTAAAAAATAAAAAAAAGAAGTATATAATTTTGCATAAATATGAATATAATTTTAATTTAAGGTCTGAATTTGGGTTTTGAAAGATTTCGAGAATTTTATAACCTTTTTAAAAAAGTAGCAAAGTAAATTTTTATAATATTTTTGTTTATCAATAACTGTCATACACTTAAAAAGAAATCATATTATGTTCATCCTCACCTTCATCATCATAATCTTCGCTATCATTACTCTCACTTTCATGTTTTTCTTGAAAAATAATAGGCGATAGCAAAGGCTGTAGTTCGGAATTTAATAATTGTTACTTTTCTTCCCGCTCATTTTGTTTATTAATACTAGATATGAATGGATCTGAACTGAAAAAAAAATCTATTTAAAATATCTTCATTCGACTTTTCTCGGCCGCATTAGCGAGCAAAGTGTTCCCTATAATTTTTAAAATCCTTATTTCTGGCTTCCTGACCTTCTTCTGAAAGTTCTCCAATCGGTAAAAGGGCATATTTTATGATTTTGGGACCATGAATTAAAAATTTATGTACTGTAGGAGTTATACAAAACCATTTTGACACTCTCGTGAATAGAGATGACTGAAAGCATTAAACGAACGTTAGTTTTGTTAAATACATGACTTTGAAAAAACACGACTTCAAACAGAAAAATGTTAATAGCAAGAAATGGAGCAACAAAACCGCAAATTTTCTTTTCTGTTATATCAAGCTAAGATCTCATAATTTTAAAAAATATAAGACTCAAAACCCAACATTAACTAACTTAGTAGTAATGGTTCACGAAACATCAAAAATAGGCCAATTTTGGACCGTTTTTAAAAAAATCTTCAAAAATATTTTCACACATATTTTTAAAAACACTACATCATTTTTGTACACTTAAATACCTAAAGTTGATGGCTCCATTCTTAAAATAACACTTTATTAACCTTAAATTTGGAAATTACGGAAATAAGTCGAATTTTTTCTGATTTTGTTGTCAAGCAAGTAGTTTTCGTTTTTATTTGGCAGTAATGATATTTCACTTCCTTTTTAATTTTTTCCAAAATAAAAAAATGCTAAGAGGGGACCAGGTTTTTGAACATTATATCTTGAGTTGATAGCATTAAAAACTTTAAAATTTTATATACACTTTTTACTAAAGAAACTACAGCAACATTTAATATATTATAAAACTATAAAAAAGCATTTTTTATACTTGTCTAATCACGACTGAACTAATCAAAACCTAAGTTAAGATAAAGCGAAATTATTTATTTTTTTGCAAAAATTTTTTAAACATAACAGTTAAAAACTTTTGTCAGAATAGGCAAAATGATTATTTAATCGTCCAAAAAATGGCTAAAATTCAGAATATCACTTAGGAGAGTAAAATACAATTGTTGGCAAATAGCAACCGCTTAACGGTCGTTAGGTTATATAAACGACGCGTCGCATAGTGGGTTCGATGACACTGAAAGTGGCGATTAATTCAGGGGAGCCGCAATTTAAGTTTTTTTGAATTTTTTTTTTTTTCAAATCGTTAAATACATATGCTTAAAAAGGCATATTCTGAAAAAAAGATACACGGAAAAACAATTTTTTTACGATTTTATAGACATTTTTATTTTTCGGAAAATAATAGTTTGTTTCAGAATTATCGCCGTAATTTTAAAATGGAAAGTGATTTTTTTAAAAAATGAGAAGCAAAAAAAAGTTATATTGTTTTCTTTCTAAAAAATAAAAAAAAGAAATATATAATTTTGCATAAATATGAATATAATTTTAATTTAAGGTCTGAATTTGGGTTTTGAAAGATTTCGAGAATTTTATAACCTTTTTAAAAAAGTAGCGAAGTAAATTTTTATAATATTTTTGTTTATCAATAACTGTCATACACTTAAAAAGAAATCATATTATGTTCATCCTCACCTTCATCATCATAATCTTCGCTATCATTACTCTCACTTTCATGTTTTTCTTGAAAAATAATAGGCGATAGCAAAGGCTGTAGTTTGGAATTTAATAATTGTTACTTTTCTTCCCGCTCATTTTGTTTATTAATACTAGATATGAATGGATCTGAACTGAAAAAAAAATCTATTTAAAATATCTTCATTCGACTTTTCTCGGCCGCATTAGCGAGCAAAGTGTTCCCTATAATTTTTAAAATCCTTATTTCTGGCTTCCTGACCTTCTTCTGAAAGTTCTCCAATCGGTAAAAGGGCATATTTTATGATTTTGGGACCATGAATTAAAAATTTATGTACTGTAGGAGTTATACAAAACCATTTTGACACTCTCGTGAATAGAGATGACTGAAAGCATTAAACGAACGTTAGTTTTGTTAAATACATGACTTTGAAAAAACACGACTTTAAACAGAAAAATGTTAATAGCAAGAAATGGAGCAACAAAACCGCAAATTTTCTTTTCTGTTATATCAAGCTAAGATCTCATAATTTTTAAAAATATAAGACTCAAAACCCAACATTAACTAACTTAGTAGTAATGGTTCACGAAACATCAAAAATAGGCCAATTTTGGACCGTTTTTAAAAAAATCTTCAAAAATATTTTCACACATATTTTTAAAAACACTACATCATTTTTGTACACTTAAATACCTAAAGTTGATGGCTCCATTCTTAAAATAACACTTTATTAACCTTAAATTTGGAAATTACGGACTCGTTTAATGAAAAATTTTACTTTTTTCGCTTTTAAAAAAAATTTCAAAAGATTTTGTAATTTGACACGTCAGATTTTAATACTACCATTACCTAATAATAAGCCTCCAATGAATGCAAAAAAAAACACATAACGATTATTTTCTTGTTTGTCAAAATAGATCGTCATATATTTTATAAGAGCCAAACATAATTTGATTATTAAAACCATCAGGCAATTAAAAAGGGGGGCGCGAAATAATCGATCTTGTTAAGCATCCTTTAAAATGCCAGCTGAATCATTTCATTTCATTTTATGCTGGACTAACTTAGTATCTAATTTCATGCATCTTAGCAAATTTTTTAAAGAATATAATATAAATAACAAATTTTTCTGAAAAATCAGTACAATCAGTACTCTTTTTAAAAAATCAGTACATTTCAGTACACACATTTTAAACCAGTACACCCTAGGCATGACCCTTCACCTTGGTGAGGAGCGGAGCCTATCTTAAACGGCTACAGATCTATAAGTCACGGTTGCAATGCAACTTCACATCGAGCCGAAACTCTCCCCGCGATTTGCGTATAAGCCACAATCACTACGTGGCTCCCAACAGGGGCCTCAACCATTGCCAGGCCAGAACCGAGGTTCTAGGGCCTCTTGACACCCGTGGTACAAGACTTAGAGTGACAAGCTTTTGGTCAGGCCTCGTAGCTAAGGTCAAGCCAATGCTTAAACTCCAAACAGCTTAGGGGCTGGTAGCCCCTCGTGGCCGAAGCCACTTCCAGTTTCGACCACCATCAGGGACTGGTAAACCCACGCCACAAATGAAACACCACTCCTGCATACAGACAGAAAGTTGATCTTCCCCAGCAGCTTCCACTTTCGACCACTGTCAGGGACTGGTCACCCCACGCCACAAAAGAAACATCACCTCTGCCTACAGACAGAAAATTGGTATTCCCCAGCAGCTTCCAGTTTCGACCACTGTCAGGGACTAGCAGCCCTTCACCACACGCAGACACTCGCACAAACCACTATATGCAGCTAAGCTATACATGCGTAATATTCAACCAATCACTCCACCCTCCATCAATTATCTAACTTCTCCTACGTCTCCTGGCAAACACCTCATTCGCAAATGCATTCATACTCTCCAAACTCTCCCTCGTAACAAGGGCACCACTCACATCATAACTTCCATCAATTTCCACAATCCCCATTCGCGCCTAACTCCTAATATCCGCGTAGTGCGAACATTCGCACAACACATGCAACCAATCCTCACATTCGGTACCACAGTCATACCTACGAATTCATAAAACGAACCATGACCCGTCAGGAAAAAATCCAAGGCAAAGCCAAAGACAAGACCCGGACCATTACCAACAGCACAAACATCCGACACAAATCCATAAGTCATCCGACCCTTATCACTTTCATCCCATCTAGCCTGCCACCTGCCGCAAACACACTCATTCAGAAGCACCTTCCTTTCATCAATACTCATTCTCTCCATCTCACTGCATTTGACCCACTCACCCTCAAGTAGAGGCAAACATCTCTTCAACCTAAACAAAATATCCCTCCGCACAACTTCCAGATCCAAGGGCGGCTCACCAACCAATACCTGCAGCACCTCCATAGAGGCCGTGCGACACACCGGAACACAAGCCAACTACATAATCCTCTGACAAGAAAATAACATACGCCGCCTCACAACAGACCTTACCACCCTTCACTACCCTGGCGCACCATACAAAGCACAGGCAGCAAACAGTCCGTCATACATAATGCCAACAGCACACCTGCTAAGGCCCCAATCACAACTCAAAACACGCCTAACTTTACCAACCCCACCAACTAACTTCTGACCCACTTAACACCGAAATTCATTCTCTCTTTCATAGAAACCCCAGGATACTTAACTTCAGACGCATATCCAATAGAAACTCCATTCCTTCTCACCAGTGGAGGCCGATTTCGCGGCAACCTAGCCTTCAGCAGCATTGCCGCCGACTTTTTCACTGCCACACTCACCCCGACCCGTTCACTCCAGTCCTCTACAATGCGCATAACCACCTCACCACGGCACTCAATCTCGGAGCGAGACTGACCCTCAACAATAACAAGCAGATCATCAGCATAAGCACAAACCTTTTTATACACTCCCAGTTGCACCAACAGGGGATCCATCATTAGGTCCCAAATAAATGGGCCCAAGATAGAACCCTGCGGATATCCATGGAACACATTCACACTAATACTTTCAATCACCCCCACAATAAAGGCCCGTCTATCAGCAAAATAGCTCTCCCCCAAGCGAGCATCCACATACCCTACCTCACTCACGTAACCTAGCCAGCACACTCGTATAAGATAAATAATCAAAAGCACCCTTAAAATCAACGAACAGACCCAAAACATACTTTGACTTACTCCGCTCGGCATATTCAGTCACATATATCCATGCATCCTCAACACTCTTACCCTTCCTAAAACCAAACTCCCATTCACGCGGAACCTCATTCATAACCTCCTTAAGTCTATGAACCATAATCCTTTCAAGTAACTTCCCAAACACCGGTAAAAGACTTATACCTATACGAACGAGGATTATTCCTAACCCTATCCGGGGCCTTCAACAAAACATTCACCCTAGCCAACTTCCACTCTCTAGGAAAATATCCCTCACTCACACACTTTAAGTACATAGCCACCAGATACTCAAGAAAAATCGATACATGTTTTTACACATTTCACTGGCTATTCAATTCATACCGGGAGACTTTCCACTCTTTAGCATCGTCATACAATCTGCAATCACACTCTCCTCCAAAGCAGGAGGAACAGGCACATCCACACTGAAAGGGAGGTTAAAACTCCCATCCCTGGGAAAAAATTCACCAAGCAGCTCATCAGCACACTCTCTCCAAGACGTAAGCACCTCTCCAGCAAACTGCAGCCCACACACATCCATATGTCTATCTTTTCCTCTACAAATCCTACACACTCGACCCCAGGGGTCGTCCCTATTAGCACCCATAAAACTCCTCCACTCTCACCCTAACTACCATAGCCTTATACAACCGCTGCCTGTACCTATAAGCCGAATTTCGATCACTTACATCTACACTTCCAGACGCTCTCGCCTTCTGATAATTCTTCCTGATGCCCCTCAGCACCCTTCTTTCTGCAGCAAGCTCACACGTCCACCATCGAACACCACGTGAATACCGCCTCCTGACCCTACCCATAAAAACATCATTCACCTTACCAACCCATTCACCGATACATACATTCTGATCATCAACATCCATACCACGAAACTCATTATTGGGGACAGCCAGCGCCATCTCCCTCAGACTCTCACCATACAACTGCCAATTCACCTCATGCATACGCAATCGCCTAACATCAATATATAGTCACCTGAAGAAAACTAAACCCTATCATCAAAAGATTGTGATCACTCGTACCCCTATCACTCATCCTCCATTCAAAGCCAAATGCCGCCCGTGCCGCACCATTCACCAACGTCACATCAATATCACTTCTACCAACAGGGCCGTCAAACGTATACAACTTACTAGCATACAGACAGAAAGTTGATCTTCCCCAGCAGCTTCCACTTTCGACCACTGTCAGGGACTGGTCACCCCACGCCACAAAAGAAACATCACCTCTGCCTACAGACAGAAAATTGGTATTCCCCAGCAGCTTCCAGTTTCGACCACTGTCAGGGACTAGCAGCCCTTCACCACACGCAGACACTCGCACAAACCACTATATGCAGCTAAGCTATACATGCGTAATATTCAACCAATCACTCCACCCTCCATCAATTATCTAACTTCTCCTACGTCTCCTGGCAAACACCTCATTCGCAAATGCATTCATACTCTCCAAACTCTCCCTCGTAACAAGGGCACCACTCACATCATAACTTCCATCAATTTCCACAATCCCCATTCGCGCCTAACTCCTAATATCCGCGTAGTGCGAACATTCGCACAACACATGCAACCAATCCTCACATTCGGTACCACAGTCATACCTACGAATTCATAAAACGAACCATGACCCGTCAGGAAAAAATCCAAGGCAAAGCCAAAGACAAGACCCGGACCATTACCAACAGCACAAACATCCGACACAAATCCATAAGTCATCCGACCCTTATCACTTTCATCCCATCTAGCCTGCCACCTGCCGCAAACACACTCATTCAGAAGCACCTTCCTTTCATCAATACTCATTCTCTCCATCTCACTGCATTTGACCCACTCACCCTCAAGTAGAGGCAAACATCTCTTCAACCTAAACAAAATATCCCTCCGCACAACTTCCAGATCCAAGGGCGGCTCACCAACCAATACCTGCAGCACCTCCATAGAGGCCGTGCGACACACCGGAACACAAGCCAACTACATAATCCTCTGACAAGAAAATAACATACGCCGCCTCACAACAGACCTTACCACCCTTCACTACCCTGGCGCACCATACAAAGCACAGGCAGCAAACAGTCCGTCATACATAATGCCAACAGCACACCTGCTAAGGCCCCAATCACAACTCAAAACACGCCTAACTTTACCAACCCCACCAACTAACTTCTGACCCACTTAACACCGAAATTCATTCTCTCTTTCATAGAAACCCCAGGATACTTAACTTCAGACGCATATCCAATAGAAACTCCATTCCTTCTCACCAGTGGAGGCCGATTTCGCGGCAACCTAGCCTTCAGCAGCATTGCCGCCGACTTTTTCACTGCCACACTCACCCCGACCCGTTCACTCCAGTCCTCTACAATGCGCATAACCACCTCACCACGGCACTCAATCTCGGAGCGAGACTGACCCTCAACAATAACAAGCAGATCATCAGCATAAGCACAAACCTTTTTATACACTCCCAGTTGCACCAACAGGGGATCCATCATTAGGTCCCAAATAAATGGGCCCAAGATAGAACCCTGCGGATATCCATGGAACACATTCACACTAATACTTTCAATCACCCCCACAATAAAGGCCCGTCTATCAGCAAAATAGCTCTCCCCCAAGCGAGCATCCACATACCCTACCTCACTCACGTAACCTAGCCAGCACACTCGTATAAGATAAATAATCAAAAGCACCCTTAAAATCAACGAACAGACCCAAAACATACTTTGACTTACTCCGCTCGGCATATTCAGTCACATATATCCATGCATCCTCAACACTCTTACCCTTCCTAAAACCAAACTCCCATTCACGCGGAACCTCATTCATAACCTCCTTAAGTCTATGAACCATAATCCTTTCAAGTAACTTCCCAAACACCGGTAAAAGACTTATACCTATACGAACGAGGATTATTCCTAACCCTATCCGGGGCCTTCAACAAAACATTCACCCTAGCCAACTTCCACTCTCTAGGAAAATATCCCTCACTCACACACTTTAAGTACATAGCCACCAGATACTCAAGAAAAATCGATACATGTTTTTACACATTTCACTGGCTATTCAATTCATACCGGGAGACTTTCCACTCTTTAGCATCGTCATACAATCTGCAATCACACTCTCCTCCAAAGCAGGAGGAACAGGCACATCCACACTGAAAGGGAGGTTAAAACTCCCATCCCTGGGAAAAAATTCACCAAGCAGCTCATCAGCACACTCTCTCCAAGACGTAAGCACCTCTCCAGCAAACTGCAGCCCACACACATCCATATGTCTATCTTTTCCTCTACAAATCCTACACACTCGACCCCAGGGGTCGTCCCTATTAGCACCCATAAAACTCCTCCACTCTCACCCTAACTACCATAGCCTTATACAACCGCTGCCTGTACCTATAAGCCGAATTTCGATCACTTACATCTACACTTCCAGACGCTCTCGCCTTCTGATAATTCTTCCTGATGCCCCTCAGCACCCTTCTTTCTGCAGCAAGCTCACACGTCCACCATCGAACACCACGTGAATACCGCCTCCTGACCCTACCCATAAAAACATCATTCACCTTACCAACCCATTCACCGATACATACATTCTGATCATCAACATCCATACCACGAAACTCATTATTGGGGACAGCCAGCGCCATCTCCCTCAGACTCTCACCATACAACTGCCAATTCACCTCATGCATACGCAATCGCCTAACATCAATATATAGTCACCTGAAGAAAACTAAACCCTATCATCAAAAGATTGTGATCACTCGTACCCCTATCACTCATCCTCCATTCAAAGCCAAATGCCGCCCGTGCCGCACCATTCACCAACGTCACATCAATATCACTTCTACCAACAGGGCCGTCAAACGTATACAACTTACTAGCAACATTCACAACAGAGACATCCCTAGACAATATCCACTCCCTTAGTACAACGCCACTACTATGGGCCAAATGCCCAAAAGACACCTTGCTGTACCACAAAGGCGAAACCGCATTTGCATCCATCCCGATAACAAGCGGAGTATCCCCCGCCATGGTCAACAATCCCTCAACATAAGCCAAATAAGGACCCAAGGGCTCTCTACCCTTACAATACAGACTCGCCAATAACATCCGACCAAACCTACCCTCTACAGAAACACACACTCCCTATTGCGTAGCACTCACCAACATATACTCCACATCCACATCATTCACAACCACAGCAGCATTTGCCCCAATATCAGTAAATACCCTAATGAATTCAGGTAGGCCCCTAACACAACCAGAGGATGTATAGGGTTCCCGTATCAGGGCAAATCCACTGCCAGATTCACACATAAGCTGACCTAACTCACACACAACCGCATATGCTCCCTGACAATTATACTGAATAATAAGACCAGCCATTCTAATGCCTAGCGTTCGCCTGAGAAACCAGCGCACTGTACACCGGGCAGGCTGTCGACATCATTAGATGCCCATCCGGCCTTCCCTTGAATGCACAATTTCTGCAGGAAAGTGCGTTAACACACTTACTTGCATGATGCCCCTGCTCCCCGCAGCGACGACAGACAACTTCTTTAACGCGATACTCACTCCTCCTGTCATCAAAGCTCAAACACCTGAAAAAACCAATTAACGGCTCATATGCACGCACGTGGAAATAGAACCATTTGAACCCGATATTCAGCAAACAGGCCATAAAAACTGAACCACCTTCCAAAATAACGGTAACTGATCCACCAGAGTCAGGTCCACACGGCAGACTCACATGTCAAACATCCTTCAAAAATGCCTCCCGCGTCATCACCTCCTTTAGGTTCATTTCGTAAATATCCCTCATGAAATCATCAGGAGTAATCTCCGAGTGAACCTTCTAGACCACAACACGGGTGCCCCGTTTCGCATTCACACTAGAGGTGAGCGATCCCGTGATTTTTAGGGAATATCGTTAATATTGAATGCGATTTTATAATCACTGGTTATTTAAACAGTGACGGTGATCACTGTTTAGCATTTTTCACTTCTTGTAAAAGAGTTATTTTAATCTCTGTTAAATTAATATACATAATGTTATTTTAAGCAGTGATTATGCGATTTTAGTTTTTTTTAACAAACTGAACAACGCATTGGAAAAATATTTTAAATGATAAATAGGAATTCAAAATATTTATGAATAAGAAATATCAATTTTCAATAGGTATGTAGTTACAACAATATCCCATATATATATTAATATTTTTAATTTACTTTAAACAAAATTTTGATACAAAATTTAAATTTATACCTTTTAGAATAAGTTTTAAAGCTCCCTTGTAGCATTGAGGTAAAGCTTTTATTTAGAAAAGCAGCTTACAATTCTTGTTAAATAGATTCCAAACATAAAAATAGTTGAAATCCATTGTAACATAAACAAAAACCTAAAAAAAACAAATTACACAAAGTAAGCTGTATATGTACATAACACAACTAAGTATAATATAACATTTGTGCTTTTTCTTGTTTAAACGCGTTCGTCGGTCATTTAGGACTTGTCCAGCTTTTGAAAATATTATTTCGCATGGAACTGACGATCCTAATGCACAATAATTTTCTTGAGCTATTTGAGAAAGATTTGGACATTTATATTTATTTCTACTTTACCAATCAAAAATAAATTTTATTTCTTGATAATTGAAAGTGAAGTTCAAAAAGCCTAATCGTAATAACTCAAATTTTATTTCAGCTAACGATTTATATACATATATCGCTTATTTATTTAAATGTCGTAATTCTAAAAATGCATTTTTGGCGTTAACGATTCAGAATTGTTTGTTATGCTATGCTTTATTTCGTATATAAGTTTCATATTGAAAATGTTTCTAATTATGTATAACGTGTTATAAAAATTGAATTATTCTTTTCTATATAACGAAAGCAAACTAAAAACTTCATAGGCATTTTTTTCGAAATATTTTTTTTATTACGGCGTTGTTTGCGCAAATGAGCGAATTGTTTATTGTTGTACCCTTGCAAAGATTTTCGCTTTTCGCGCAAAGTTATATTTTTGTTAGCTGTGCTTTTTTTCATTTTAGCTAACGATATGTATTTAAAACAAGTAAGAGCGCTATATTCGGCTGTGCCGAATCTTATATACCCTTCACATTGACCTTTCGCAATCCCAAACTTTTTTTATTTTTAACCATTTTTTTTATGAAATATTTCTAATTTTTAAATAGGCTCTAAGGCCAACTATAAAGAAGTTGTGGGCATTTTCATATCATTTTTGTAAATTTTGTATGGCAACCCCCTTAGGGCGTGAAGATAGGGGATAAGTATGTTCTAGGAATATGTTTGGGAGAAGAAACTAATAGGGGTCGGTCGTACACTTTATTGCTCTAAGGCCAACTCTGAAGAAGTTGTGGGCATTTTATCATTTTTGTAAATTTTGTATGGCAACCCCATTAGGGCGTGGAGATAGGGGGTAAGTATGTTCTAGGAATATGTTTGGGAGGGCAAACTAATAGGGGTCGGTCATACACTTTATTGCTCTAAGGCCAACTCTAAAGAAGTTGTGGACATTTTTACATAATTTTTGTAAATTTTGTATGGCAGCCCCATTAGGGCGTGGAGATAGGGGGTAAGTATGTTCTAGGAATATGTTTGGGAGGGCAAACTAATGGGGGTCGGTCGTACACTTTATTGCTCTAAGGCCAACTCTGAAGAAGTTGTGGGCATTTTTACATCATTTTTGTAAATTTTGTATGGCAACCCCCTTAGGGCGTGGAGATAGGGGGTAAGTATATTCTAGGAATATGTTTGGGAGGGCAAACTAGTGGGGGTCGGTCGTACACTTTTTTGCTCTAAGGCCAACTCTGAAGAAGTTGTGGACATTTTATCAAATTTGTAAATTTTGTATGGCAACCCCATTAGGGCGTGGAGATAGGTGGTAAGTATGTTCTAGGAATATGTTTAAGAGGGCAAACTAATGGGAGTCGGTCGTACACTTTATTGCTCTAAGGCCAACTCTGAAGAAGTTGTGGGCATTTTATCATTTTTGTAAATTTTGTATGGCAGCCCCATTAGGGCGTGGAGATAGGGGGTAAGTATGTTCCAGGAATATGTTTTGGAGAAGAAACTAATAGGGGTCGGTCGTACACTTTATTGCTCTAAGGCCAACTCTTAAGAAGTTGTGGGCATTTTTACATAATTTTTGTAAATTTTGTATGGCAACCCCCTTAGGGCGTGGAGATAGGGGGTAAGTATGTTCTAGGAATATGTTTGGGAGGGCAAAACTATTGGGGGTCGGTCGTACACTTTATAGCTCTAAGGCCAACTCTGAAGAAGACGGGGGCATTTTATCATTTTTGTAAATTTTGTATGGCAACCCCATTAGGGCTTGGTGATAGGTGGTAAGTATGTTCTAGGAATATGTTTGGGAGAAGAAATTAATAGGGGTCGGTGGTACACTTTATTGCTCTAAGGCCAACTCTGAAGAAGTTGTGGGCATTTTCATATCTTTTTTGTAAATTTTGTATGGCAACCCCCTCAGGGCGTGGAGACAGGGGTAAGTATATTCTAGGAATATATTTGGGAGTAGAAATTATTGGGAGTCTGTGATACATTTTTTTCCTCTACGGGCGAGTCCGGGGAAGTTATAGCGGTTTTTACCTTATTTTTTAAAATTTTGTATGGCAACCATGTCAGAGGCTGGAGATAGAGAGTAAGTATGTTCCACAAAAATGTTTGGATGGAAAAAATAATTTGGGTCGGTCTCACATTTTACCTTTGTAGGAGAACCCTGGAAGCTGTAGGAGCGATTTTAAAAATATTTAAATTAAGCTATGTATGGCAACGCTGTTATATGTATGAACACTTATACTAATAAAATTTTTGGTTTGGGTGTGTTTCAATAATATCAACATGACTGATTCTGTTTTTTTCTTTTTTTGTTGTTTTTTTGTTGTTATACCCTTCACATAAGTGAAAAGGGTATATATAAGTTTGTCATTCTTTATTATCCATTTGGGACCCCATAACGTATATATATTTTGGATCCTTATAGATAGGGAAGCCGATTTAGCGATGTCCGTCTGTCCGTGTTATGGTTGAAATCAACTTTCCGAAGCCGCCCGATATCGCATAGACCCGTAAACGGTATCAAACTATTATAGTCGCAAGAAAATCGGTGTTGAAATTCAGCAAAATCGGCCGATAAATGACCGAGATATAAGCAAAAAACCAAGACTACCTCCTTTTTTTTAGTCTACAACAACAACAAAGAACTACGTATGTATATAATAATAAAAAAAACAACACAAAAACAACAAAAAAAGAAAACAACAGAATCAGTCATGTTGATATTATTGAATCACACCCAAAACGAAAATTTAATTAGTATTAGTATTCATACATTGCCATACAAAGCTTAATTTAAAAATTTTTTCCTACGGCTTCCAGGGTTCTCTTACAAAGGTAAAATGTAAGACCGACCTAAAATTATTTTATCCATTCAAACTTACTCTCTATCTCCAGCCCCTAACATGGTTGCCATACAACATTTTTAAAAATAAGGTTAAAACCGCTACAACTTCCCCGTCGCCCCTAGAGGAAAAAGATGTATCACAGACCCCCATTAGTTTTTCCTCCCAAACGTATTCCTAGAGTATACTTACCCCCTATCTCCACGCCCTAAGGGGGTTGCCATACAAAATTTACAAAAATGATGTAAAAATGCCCACAACTTCTTCAAAGCTAGCATTAGAGCAATAAAGTGTACGACCAGCCCCCATTAGTTTCTTCTCCCAAACATATTCATTGAACATACTTTCCCTCTATCACCACGCCCTAAGGGGGTTGCCATAGAAAGTTTACAAAAATGATATGAAAATGCCCACAACTTCTTAAGAGTCGGCCTTAGAGCAATAAAATGTACGACCGACCCCCATTAGTTTCTTCTCCCAAACATATTCCTGGACAATACTTACCCCCTATCACCACGCCCTAACAGGGTGCCATACAAAGTTTACAAAAATGATATGAAAATGCCCACAACTTCTTAAGAGTCGGCCTTAGAGCAATAAAATGTACGACCGACCCCCATTAGTTTCTTCTCCCAAACATATTCCTGGACAATACTTACCCCCTATCACCACGCCCTAAGAGGGTTGCCATACAAAGTTTACAAAAATGATATGAAAATGCCCACAACTTCTTAAGAGTCGGCCTTAGAGCAATAAAGTGTACGATCGACCCCCATTAGTTTCTTCTCCCAAACATATTCCTACAGCACACTTACCCTCTATCTCCCCGCCCTAAGGGGGTTGCAATACAAAATTTACAAAAATGATATGAAAACACTCACAACTTCTTCAGGGTCGGCCTGAGAGCAATAAAATGTACTACCGACCCCCATTAGTTTGCCTTCCCAAACATATTCCTTGAATATACTTACCCCCTATCTCCACGCCCTAAGGGAGTTGCCATACAAAATTACAAAAATTACATGAAAATGCCCACAACTTCTTTAGAAACAGCCTCAGAGCAATAAAGTGTAGGACTAACCCCCATTACTTTCTTTCCCAAAACATATTCCTAGAACAAACTAACCCCCTATCTTCTCGCCCTAAAGATAGTTGCCACATAAAATTAACAAAAATGACATGAAAGTGCCCACAACTTCTTCAGAGTCGGCCTTAGAGCAATAAAGTGTACGACCTTACCCCCTATCTCAACGCCCTAAGGGGGTTGCCAGACAAAATTCACAAAAATGACATGAAAATGCCCACAACTTCTTCAGAGTCGGCCTTAGCCCTATCTCCACACTCTAAAGATTTTACCATACAAAATTTTAACAAATTAGGATAAAAACCCCTACAACTTCCCCGTAGTCTCCCGTGGAGCGATAAAAACTGACACCGACCCCTATTTAAATATATGAAATATTTCATGAGTACAAAAATGGATAAAAAAAAAGTTTGAGATTTAGAAAGGCTAATGTGAAGGGTATATAAGATTTGGCACAGCCGAATATAGCGCTCTTACTTGTTTTTTTATTATTACATGTAAAAGTATGTTCTTTGTTGTTGTTGTAGACTCAAAAAACCGAGGTAGTCGTGGTTTTTTGCTTATATCTCTGTCATTTATAAGGCGATTTTGCTGAATTTCAATACCGATTTTTTCGCGACTATCTGTGACAGTTTGATACCACATTCGGGTCTAAGCGATATCGGGGGGCTTCAGAAAGTTGATTTCAACCATAACACGAACAGACTGTCAGACGGACATCGCTAAATCGGCTTCCCTATCTAGAAGGATCCAGAATATATATACTTTATGGGGTCCCAAATGGATAATAAAGGTATTACAAACGGAATGACAAACTTATATATACCCTTATCACTTATGTGAAGGGTATAATAAATATGTGTATAAATCTGTTTTTGAGTATTAATGGCTTAGCCGGCTCATAGCCGAATTTTATCCGCCGTCGCGAACAAACAGTGCTCGGCGCAGATTTCTGACGACACCTTTCTGGTAAAGTTTTTAACACCACTTACACAAACACACATATAAAAACATAAGCGCATACCTCTTTTATAGAACAAAATGTAAACATGAAGCACAAAAACGTTACTTTACATTTTGCAAAGTTTAACATAATAAAAGTAACATCGCAGGTAAGAGTTACTGCACAATATTTCAAAATGTTACTTTGAGTAACATAGTAGCACTGTTGCCAACTTTTTTCGCAAAAATATAGCTAAATTATAGTAAAAAAACGCTAAAAAATAGCTAAAATTAAAAATTATTAAAAATTTTTGCTATAAATAGCCAAATGGTCGTTATTTTAACTTTCTGGCCACACTGATGCAAAAAAAGGTGTATCTTGTTATTTTGCAATAGTTTTAACAATGGAAAGAGTTTAAATCTTTTTTTAATATTAAAAAAACCAGAGTAGTGTGGCATCTGAAAGAATTTCATTTATAAGAAAATAATAATTTTTAAGAATTCAGGCCACGAAAGAAATAAAACACTTTAAAACAAGTAAGAGCGCTATATTCGGCTGTGCCGAATTTTATATACCCTTCATATTGACCTTTCGCAATCCCAAACTTTTTTTATTTTTAACCATTTTTTAACTTATGAAATATTTCTAATTTTTAAATAGGGGTCGGTGTCCTTTTTTAACGCTCCACGGGTGACGGGGAAGTTGTTGGGGTTTTTATTCTAATTTTTACAAATTTTATATGGCAACCCACTTAGAGGGTGGAGATACGGGGTAAGTATATTCTAGGAATATGTTTTGGAGGGGAAACTAATGGGGGTCGGTCGTACACTTTATTGCTCTAAGACAAATTCTGAAGATGTTGTGGGCATTTTCATTAATTTTTGTAAATTTTGTATGGCAACCCAATTAGGGCGTGGAGATAGGGGGTAAGTATATTCTAGGAACATGTTTGGGAGGGCAAACAAATGGGGGTCGGTCGTACACTTTATTGCTCTAAGGCCATCTCTGAGGAAGTTGTGGGCATTTCATATCATTTCTTGTAAATTTTGTATGGCAACCCCCTTAGGGCGTGGAGATAGAGGGTAAGCATATTCTAGGAATATGTTTGGGAGGGCAAACTAATGTAGGTCGGTCGTACACTTTATTGCGCTAAGGCCAACTCTAAAGAAGTTGTGAGCATTTTTACATAATTTTTGTAAATTTTGTATGGCAACCCCCTTAGGGCGAGGAGATAGGGAATAAGTATGTTCTAGGAATATGTTTAAAAGGGCAAACTAATGGGGGTTTGTTGTACACTTTATTGCTCTAAGGCCAACTCTGAAGAAGTTGTGAGCATTTTATCATTTTTGTACATTTTGTATGGCAAGCCCCTTAGGGCGTGGAGATAGAAGGTAAGTATGTTCTAGGAATATGTTTGGGAGAAGAAAATAATAGCGGTCGGTCGTACACTTTATTGCTCTAAGGTCAACTCTGAAGGAGTTGTGGACATTTTTATATCCTTTTTGTAAATTTTGTATGGCAACCCCCTGAGGGCGTGGAGATAGGGGGTAAGTATGTTCTAGGAATATGTTAAGGAGGGCAAACTAATGGGGGTCGGTCGTACACTTTATTGCTCTAAGGCCAACTCTGAAGAAGTTGTGAGCATTTTATCATTTTTGTAAATTTTGTATGGCAACCCCCTTAGGGCGTGGAGATAGGTGGTAAGTATGTTCTAGGAATATGTTTGGGAGAAGACACTAATAGGGGTCGGTCGTACACTTTATTGCTCCAAGGCCAACTCTGAAGGAGTTGTGGGCATTTTCACATCCTTTTTGTAAATTTTATATGGCAACCCCCTTAGGGCGTGGAGATAGGGGGTAAGTATGTTCTAGGAATATGTTTGGCAGGGCAAACTAAGGGGGGTCAGTTGTACACTTTATTGCTCTAAGGCCAACTCTGAAGAAGTTGTGAGCATTTTATCATTTTTGTACATTTTGTATGGCAACCCCCTTAGGGCGTGGAGATAGAAGGTAAGTATGTTCTAGGAATATGTTTGGGAGAAGAAAATAATAGCGGTCGGTCGTACACTTTATTGCTCTAAGGTCAACTCTGAAGGAGTTGTGGGCATTTTTATATCCTTTTTGTAAATTTTGTATGGCAACCCCCTGAGGGCGTGGAGATAGGGGGTAAGTATGTTCTAGGAATATGTTAAGGAGGGCAAACTAATGGGGGTCGGTCGTACACTTTATTGCTCTAAGGCCAACTCTGAAGAAGTTGTGAGCATTTTATCATTTTTGTAAATTTTGTATGGCAACCCCCTTAGGGCGTGGAGATAGGTGGTAAGTATGTTCTAGGAATATGTTTGGGAGAAGACACTAATAGGGGTCGGTCGTACACTTTATTGCTCCAAGGCCAACTCTGAAGGAGTTGTGGGCATTTTCACATCCTTTTTGTAAATTTTATATGGCAACCCCCTTAGGGCGTGGAGATAGGGGGTAAGTATGTTCTAGGAATATGTTTGGCAGGGCAAACTAAGGGGGGTCAGTTGTACACTTTATTGCTCTAAGGCCAACTCTGAAGAAGTTGTGAGCATTTTATCATTTTTGTAAATTTTGTATTGCAACTCCCTTAGGGCGTGGAGATAGGTGGTAAGTATGTTCCAGGAATATGTTTTGGAGAAGAAACAAATAGGGGTCGATCGTACACTTTATTGCTCTAAGGCCAACTCTGAAGGAGTTGTGGGCATTTTCATATCCTTTTTGTAAATTTTGTATGGCAACCCCCTTAGGGCGTGGAGATAGTGGGTAAGTAAATTTAAGGAATATGTTTGGGAGGGCAAACTAATGGGGGTCAGTCGTACACTTTATTGCTCTAAGGCCAACTCTGAAGAAGTTATGAGCATTTTATCATTTTTGTAAATTTTGTATGGCAACCCCCTTAGGGCGTGGAGATAGGTGGTAAGTATGTTCAAGAAATATGTTTGGGAGAAGAAACTAATAGGGGTTGGTCGAACACTTTATTGCTCTAAGGCCCACTCTGAAGGAGTTGTGGGCATTTTCATATCCTTTTTGTTAATTTTGTATGGCAACCCCCTTAGGGCGTGGAGATAGGTGGTAAGTATGTTCTAGGAATATGTTTGGCAGAAGAAACTAATAGGGGTCGGTCGTACATTTTATTGCTCTAAGGCCATCTCTGAAGGAGTTGTGGGCATTTTCATGTCCTTTTTGTAAATTTTGTATGGCAACCCCCTTAGGGCGTGGAGATAGGGGGTAAGTATGTTCTAGGAATATGTTTGAGAGGGCAAACTAATGGGGGTCGGTCGTACACTTTATTGCTCTAAGGCCAACTCTGAAGAAGTTGTGGGCATTTTTACATCATTTTTGTAAATTTTGTATGGCAACCCCCTTAGGGCGTGGAGATAGGGGGTAAGTATATTCTAGGAATATGTTTGGGAGGGCAAACTAATGGGGATCGGTCGTACACTTTATTGCTCTAAGGCCAACTCTGAAGAAGTTGTGGGCATTTTTACATCATTTTTGTAAATTTTGTATGGCAACCCCCTTAGGGCGTGGAGATAGGGGGTAAGTATGTTCTAGGAATATGTTTGGGAGGACAAACTAATGGGGTCGGTCGTACACTTAATTGCTCTAAGGCCAACTCTGAAGAAGTTGTGGGCATTTTCATATCATTTTTGCAAATTTTGTATGGCAACCCCCTCAGGGCGTGGAGGTAGGGGGTAAGTATATTCTAGGAATATGTTTGGGAGTAGAAATTAATGGGGGTCTGTGATACATTTTTTTCCTCTACGGGCGAGTCCGCGGAAGTTATAGCGGTTTTTACCTTATTTTTTAAAATTTTGTATGGCAACCATGTCAGGGGCTGGAGATAGAGGGTAAGTATGTTCCACAAAAATGTTTGGATGGAAAAAATAATTCGGGTCGGTCTTACATTTTACCTTTGTAGGAGAACCCTAGAAGCCGTAGGAGCGATTTAAAAAATGTTATATTAAGCTTTGTATGGCAACGCTGTTATATGTATGAACACTAATACTAACAAAATTTTTGTTTTGGGTGTGTTTCAATAATATAGACATGACTGATTCTGTTTTTTTCTTTTTTTGTTGTTTTTTTATTATTACATGTAAAAGTATGTTCTTTGTTGTTGTTGTAGACTCAAAAAACCGAGGTAGTCTTGGTTTTTTGCTTATATCTCGGTTATTTATCGGGCGATTTTGCTGAATTTCAATACCGGTTTTCTCGCGACTATCTTTGACAGTTTGATACCACATTCGGGTCTATGCGATATCGGGGGGCTTCAGAAAGTTGATTTCAACCATAACACGGACAGACGGGCAGACGGACAGATGGACATCGCTAAATCGGATAATAAAGGAATTACAAACGGAATGACAAACTTATATATACCCTTATCACTTATGTGAAGGGTATAAAAATAATGTATGTATCAGAGTACTGCAGCCGGTGTTTCAAAAACAAGTAAGCATTATTCAACACACAAAAAAACAAGTTACTTCTACGTCATCTTTTAAATATGCCGTAGCACTCCTTATGTTTATTCATTTTAAATGTATCAGAATAATGATTGTGTTTCAACTTTGCACAAAAAATCATGCACAACATGTAACTTAATCATACCGAGTGTTTACCACATTTTCAACTATGCATGTTCGACACTCGGTTTTAATATGAAGGCTTGATTTAATCATTTAGAGTTGATGATGAAATTTTGCACAATGCATGTTTGATACTCGGTACAAATTAACATACTTTTTGCGTTTTTTGGTATGATTAAGATTGAAAAACGAAGTACAACATGCAATAATGCAAAAATATAGAAATGAAAGAAATCATTGTGTTAGCATTAAATAATTTACTGCCTACAAAAAAGAAGTGAATGTGTAAGTGTGTGTTAGTAGTTTAGTTGTTTAAAAACATTTCGCCGTAAAAAATCTTTTTAAAATTGGATAGAGCATCTCTTAATTTTTGTGATAAAATATTTTACCCATTTTTATAATAAAATTTTTATTGAATTTTAGGATTAAGATAAGAAGTACTTATTGCACTTTTCATGTAAAGAAAACCCATGTTATTTTTGTTTTTGAGTAAAAATAAGTTTTAATATTTGCTTTTTATTTTAGAGAAAAAATTAATGCCTGACTTTCCTCCTTATTTTCTAAAACGCAACGCCCTAGAACAAAAACAATATGTATGGAAATGTTTTTTAAATTTATATTTTTTCCATACATTTGTTAGAGTTATAATGCGTTGCGTTTTACGTAAATAGGCCCTTTGGTTTACCGCAGAACATTACTCATTAATGTCTACAATATGATTTAATGCCTTTTGTATACATACGTGTGTATGTATTTGCATTGTTTAATATTTTAAGTTCGTTTTTCAACTTTAATCATACCAAACAACGCAAAAAGTATGTATATTTGTACCGAGTATCAAACATGCATTGTTCAAAATTTCATCATCAACTCTAAATGATTAAATTATGCCTTCATATTAAAACCGAGTGCCGAACATGCATAGTTGAAAATGTGGTAAACACTCGGTATGATTAAATTGCATGTTGTGCATGATTTTGCCCGCAACTTTTCGATCGAGTGTTTTGATCGATTGTATATGAAAATTTGTATGCATGCACAAATCAACAAAAATGTGATTTTTGCAGATCACTGGTATGTATGTATATAATTTATCCCACGTATTCAAAATTATTTTTGAAGGTTTATTAAGGGCTTATTTGACATATTTCTATGGAATAATTGTCAAATAAGCCATAAAAAAATCTATCACAATTATTATGAATACAGGCGTCAGTGTTTTAAACATTTGAAAAAAATTAAATTAAAAGACTCTAGTCCTTGGCATAAAAAATTTAGTTAAATTTGTTAACTATCTGTAATATAATTCATAATAAAAAGGAAAAACAATGTTAGATGTTATAGTTTGTTTGATTAAATATCTGAAGTCAATCTTCTACATCTGAATTTGCATAGGTCAAATTGGTACCCACCCAGTTATTAATTTTTACTTGTAAAATACACTTACACCACTTAAAACTGAAATGCATATACATGCATAGATACATAATTAGTTAAAGAATACGTAGATATGTAAGTGTATGTTTAAAAATACCGTTATTCGAGTTTTACTTTGCAAAATTTATTTCAAAGATGTACTTGTAATACCGCTTATTTGCTATAAAAACTTATAGTATTCCTAGTGTCAAACTCAGTAGATCAAAAAAGCAAGACACAAAAACACTTTGTGAATTAACCTTTCTTTCTTTCAATGTTGACAAGTAATAACATTTAAGTAAAATTGAAACTGACCTTTAAAAAATCGCTAGATTTTCCGCTAATAACTAAATCAGATATTTAATAGCAATGTGTATAGAAAAAACGCTAGATTTGACGGGAAAATAGGTAAATTGGCAACAGTGCATAGTAGAAACAGTTACTTCACGGTTTATGTCACTGTCGTTACATGACAAAATGTTATTTGAATAACACATTAAATTAAAAGTAACAGTAGTAGTTACTTCACAGTTTATGTCACTGTCGTTACCAGTGATTTCCAAGTCACAGGTATAAAATCACAGGTACGAAAATATCGCTCATCTCTAATTCACACTAACATCCGACCCAACTTCACCAAAGTTCTCATTCACCACCATCTTATCCCTTTCAGCAACAGAAGGGTTTCTAATAACCGCACCTCCACCCTCTATCGGCCTTACCTCATGTACACGCACTCCCAGAGCAGGCCCATCCTTCTCCACCACCCTAGCGACAATAGCCTCGGAGGTTTCCGAAGCATCCTTGCTGCGCACAACCGCTGACCATGTCCCCATCGGCTTTGGAGCCGGCTCCGGTTGAGTCATTACTCCCTCTCCCAGCCATATTCATACTCCCATTCAGCTCAACTTACCTTTTATACGTTTACAATCAAGCGAAAACTTCATCGCCAGCTCCTCATAATGCCCTATTAAAGCGTTCGACATACCGCCCTCAAACAGAATCCCTTGTAATGCGGAAGTCACCTCCTTCACTGCCGAAACTGTAACATCCCTAGACGATCCCACGGCACTCGCACCAGCATCCATCGCAGCCTTAACCTTCCGACTACGCCTCTCCTTACGCATTGATACCACCGACGCCGCATCAGAATTCCCAGTTGATCGTACGACCACAGATCGAGACCTATCCCTACGCTTAACCTTAACGTACTTCCCATCGTCCTCAGCATTAACACTCACACCAGCCCCAATGGGGGCTTGAGAACGACCCTCGGCACCTTCTCCATCAACTCGCAGTCACTAAGCTCAATCAAGAATCAAACACCAATGGATGGGTGGTCTCTCCGAAAGTTATATACAAGCAACAAACGTCTGCATCGATGAATTTTACCATAATCTCGTTATATCGTCAGTTTATTGTCCACCCAGATTCTCCATTACAAAGGATCAGTACAACAGTTTTTACAAATCTTTAGGTCCTCACTTTATAGCTGCTGGAGACTATAACGCTAAACACACATACTGGGGCTCCCGCCTAATAAGTCCCAGAGGTCGTGTCTTGTATGGTTCTGTATCGGAAATGAGACTTCACGTTATTTCAACTGGGCAACCAACATATTGGCCAACTGACCACAATAAAATACCAGACGTAATAGATTTTGGTGTAGCAAAAGGCATATCCCCTGAGCTTATTGAGGCTCAACCCTCCTTGGATTTATCTTCTGATCACTCACCCACAATTTTTACTATTTGCAGTCCTCACCAAATTGCAACTAGTGATATTTTTCTGTCAAAAAGAATAAACTGGTTAAAATACAAAAAATTTATCATCACGCACTGTTCAGAACACCAATCTTTAAAAACTTCCGAGGAAATCGATGAATGCCTTAGTAGCCTCAATGAAAATATTAAAAAAGCCGTTGAAAATGCTTCTTCTACCTACCGTCAGGCCAGATACAACAAAATTTACTCAACCGATGTTGAAAAGCTCTTATCTGAAAAAAGGAGAGCCCGAAGAGAATGGCAAAAGTATAGATCGCCACTACTTAAACATAAGCTGAAAGAATGTACAAACCGATTAAATAACTTGCTAGAAGTACATAGAATGTCATCAATGAAGGAATACCTGGAAGGTCTAGACGCGACTCCTCAAACAAACTATTCTCTATGGCGAACAGCCAGACGTCTTAAAAGACCCGTAATCGCAAAACCACCACTGCGTAACCTGAGAGGATCCTGGGCTAGAAATGACGAAGAAAAATGCGATCTGTTCGCAAGTCATTTAAGGAACGTCTTCAATCCCAATTCATGCACTGACGTGAGAGAATTACCGCCTGTTGTAGCTAAACGTCCTATAGAAATACGTTTCCGATTTTCAGATGTTATAGAGGCAATCGCTAACCTAAATGACAAAAAAGCTCCTGGCGTTGATAAGATAAGCAACAAAATGCTTTTAGAGCTACCCTTCACAGGTAAAAGAATTATTCTTTTTGTTTTTAATGCCATAATTCGGCTTGAACACTTTCCGCCAGTATGGAAAGTTGCCTTAGTAAAGATGATTCCCAAGCCTGGTAAAGATCCTTCGAAGGTGGAGTCTTATAGGCCTATAAGTTTGTTACCAACTTTGGCGAAACTATTCGAAAAGCTGCTTAAAAACAAGCTGAGTCCGATTCTGAATGACAACAACTGCATCCCAGATCACCAATTTGGTTTTAGAAGTCAACATAGTACAATCGAACAAACTCACAGACTGGTGCAGGTTATAAGAAAAGCCTTTGAGGAAAAGAAGTACTGCTCCGCGCTTTTTATCGATGTCTCTCAAGCATTCGATAAAGTATGGCACGAAGGCCTGTTAATCAAACTAAAACTATATCTACCAGCTAATATTTCAAGCCTGCTAGAAAAATACTTAACCGGCAGACAATTTATGATCAAAGAGGGAAACCAAATAAGTTGTTCCTAACCAATAGGGGCTGGTGTACCTCAAGGGAGTATACTAGGTCCGATTTTGTACTTGCTTTACACAGCAGATATGCCAACCAACTGTTTTACGCACACGTCCACATTTGCTGATGATACCGCTTTTCTCAGTATTCATAAAGACCCTAAAGAGGATTCGAGTCAACTGCAACAACACGTAACCCAAGTTGAGAAATGGGAGAGGTTATGGGGAATAAAAATAAATGAACAAAAATGTACTCACATAACTTTTACCTTACGCAAAGAAACGTGCCCTCCAATTACTATTAACAACCATTTGGTGCCTCAACGATCCGAGACAAAATATCTTGGTATTCACCTGGATCGCCGCCTCACATGGAAGCCTCATATAGATGCAAAGCTGACGCAAATGAAATTTAAAGCTGCACAAATCCACTGGCTAATGGGTAGAAACTCTGTGCTTCATCTGGATTGTAAACTTCTGCTATACAACTCAATTTTAAAATCAATTTGGTGCTACGGTATACAATTATGGGGCACTGCTTCCGCCTCTAACATAGAAAAAATACAACGCCGTCAAAATAAAATCCTAAGAATGATAACTGGTGCTCCATGGTATGTCAAAAACAGCAACATCCATAAGGATCTAGAAGTTCCACTTGTTAAATTCGAAATCCTGAAATATGTGGACAAGTATTTAAGTAAGCTGGAAACACATCCAAACCCGCTCGCTCGAAGTATCTTGCAACATAGTAGACACTCCCGTCTGAAAAGGAGGGATACTATTGCGCTTAGATGAAGATAACTATTTCTATTATGAGAACTTAAATTTTAGTCTGGCACTGGCTGGACTAATATTATTTCCTTAGCCTTAAGATTTGAAAACTTATTGTTAGTTCGCTAAAGCGAAGATTCAATAATAAAAAAAATATGCAAAAAAAAAAAAACTAAGCTCACCGCCACCGTCCCCGTCATGGGTTCTTCTACCAAGCACTATTGCCAACCACACTAAGCACACTTACAACATGAATTAAACAAGAAGTAAAAACCGAACAAAAACACTAAAATTCACAAAAATGCAAAAATACGCTGAAAATACGTCAATTAGGAAATGGCAACCCTGAAAAATTTTTAGGACAATGGCAACCCCACTACAAAAATTTGCAAAAAATTTGCACTATGGCAACCCTGGGCAAAAATTTCCGAACTATGGCAAACCTGACACTTCACCCTACCGACCAAGTCACCTATGGACCTACGATAACTAAGATATCACCAAAAACAAAACCACCTATACACGTAGCAACCAAGTTGCAGGCAACCGAACACTAGTGTGAACCAGCCCACACATACACGTCTGTCACAGAAATGCATATCGATCGAAAGTGAAATTAAATTCGTATTTAGCTTCTTTAGAATATGAAAAACGAAAAAAATGTCGATTTCAAATCACTTTTAATTTTTCAAGTGGATTTGGTCATTAAAACATCTTTAACATAAAAAAAGTATTAAAAAGTATTAAATATTATTTAAAAATATAGTTTTATTTATTAATTAATCTTAAAAACATCATAGAAAACAATTATTTCATATAAAAATACACCTTTTTAAAAATAGAAAAAAACAACATCGTATTTTGTTTTAGCTGAAATCACTTTCAAAAGTATTGTTGCCACATCGCTTTTTCTAACAAACCACCTTTTTTTCTTTGAACTAAAATCAAGATTTTTTTAAATTTAACATACTGGTAGTGCGAAGCGTTAATTAAAAGGAAACAAGAAAATTTAAAATTTTCACAAAACAAAAAATATCATACACAAAATGTAAATACTTTTAAATAATTCATTTTAAAATTAAAAAAAATATTTTATTTTGTAAGGGGAAAGCACAGAAACTCGGCACAAGAAAAAATTTTTATCGATTTTATGGAGTGCCATCAGGACTTGGCCAGGGGATACGTAAAAGGGGATCGAGTTGTTGCAGACTCAAGTTGGGCAAACCTTACAGAGCAACTTAATTCATCTGGGCCACCAACCAAAGACTGCAATGGTTGGAAAAAGACGTGGGCAGACTGGAAAGTGTTTGTTAAAAGAAAAGTTGTGCGACAATAGAAAAGAAAATGAAAAAACTGGAGGTGGCCCATTTAACAAACATATTTTAAATGATATTGAGGAATCAGTGGCAAGGGTAGCAGGACTCTTCAGAACTGTTGAAGGTGTTGCAAAAGGACAAAAATTTGGAGGTAAGGATTTGAGCATATACTTTTGCCAATTGGACCAAGAAAATAATGATGAGAATGAACTAGACGTAACTCCATCAACATCAAAAAAAGCAAATTCAAAAAATTCAGTTGCACCAAATACCGAAATGCAAAATTCCTCTTCACCAGCATCGAAAAGGAACCTTTCACGCTCACCATCTCCTGATCCAAAGCGCAACAGGATACGTACTCCAAGCAATTTTAAGCCGGATTTAAACAACTTGCTTAAAGAGGAGAACACTCACTTGAAATGCATCGTCCAATTAATGGAAGACCAACGAACCATTTTAAAGGAACATCAACAAGAAATGAAGACGAAAAATGAAAAGCTAGATAGACTGTGCGATATTTTAGAAAAACATTATAAAGATCGGCATCTTAATGACATTGAAATTCAAAAAAAGTTGCATGAAAAAAACCAGCTCAAATTGAAGTTAATTGAAATCGAAACTTTAAAGCTTCGAATAGAAAAAGAAAAAGCAAATCGTTACTAAGTAACACAAAGAAATGTAAACCAACTATTCTCAGAGTACAAACTATTTTGTTATTTTAATATATGTATAAATGTGATCAATTACGATCTCAAAAAAAAAAAAAAAAACAAGTGCCTTTATAACTTTTAATGTATTTATTTATTATTTAATAAAAACTGAATTTTAAATTACATACATGTGTAAAATTTCCTTTAATTTAATTCCGAAGCAATACTATCTCTTAACCGTTTGGCAATATTATACATGTTTCTTTGGGAAAACTCTTCTACATCGTCTGTATACATATCATCAAAATCATCTGTTATATTCTCTGCATATATTATGAAGTGCACTGCAAACATTTATAATTGTGATAACTTTTTTGGGGGTGTACACTAATGTACCTAGCAAACAGCGAAATCTGCTTTTTAAAACCCCAATTGTACGTTCTACAATGTTGCGACCTGTTGCGTGTTTTTTATTAAATTTATGCTGCATTGATCCGGCGGCAACATCTTTATAGGGGGTAAGTAAAAATGGCTCCAGCCCATAGCCTGAATCACCAAGCAACCAAGAATTGTAGTCTCCATTAGTATATTCATTAAAATAATGGTTTCTCGCAATGCTCATGCTCCATACAAATTAGTCATGAGAAGACCCAGGCCCAAGCATCCACAGCAATAACTTTCATGTTATAGTCACAAATCTAAGTTAGAAAATTTATTAAAAGACATTTATGTTAATATGTATGTGTGTATAAATCTTACAATCATAGCATTGAGGCTAAATGTTCCTTTCCTATTTAAAAAAAGAGATTTATCTTCAGATGGCTTATTAAGTTTGACATGTGTGCCATCAATGCACCCAATAATGCCTGGAATCTGACATTTTTGAAAAAAATAAGCTTTTGAATCTCGCTTTTCATTTTCTGTCATTTCAAGTTTTATAAACTGTGGGCAGATTATGTTTTCTGCTGCATGCAAAACTCTCCACAACAGTGTTGATACAGTACTCCTTCCTAGGCTGATATCAACATCTTTAGCTATTATACAATGTAAACTTTAAAAAAGGAATTCACTATGATTGGACATATTTACCTATTACTCCCTGAAATGCAGAAGTGGCCAAAAAACGAAGCGTTGTAGCCAATTGTAGCATAGATGGTATTGATGACCTTGGAAGATGTGGGCTTAGCTTGTTTAGTACCATAACAAAAGCCTCCTTGCTTAGGCGGTAATAGCTTATAAAACTAAAACAAAAATTAACTGTGTAATAAAGTACTGCATATGTATACAAGAACAATAACTCACACTGTGTCTGGGTACGATAAGGGATCCGAAGCATCTCTCAAAGACCGCCGGCGTAATTTTTCCACATTGTGTTGACCAGCATTTGCCTCCATAACAGCAGCTATTGAAATTCCTGGCATTTTTGCTTACTTTTTTTAGCTTTCTTAAAATTGGGAAGATTTTTTAAATTTTATTTTCACTTTGTAATAAACAAAGCATATGTTTTTTGTTTTGGTATGCGCGTGCGTTGCCGTACAAAACCCAAAAAAGTGATTTGTTCAACATTTTGGGAATGTATAAAATCGAACGATTTCTGGAGAAGCAAAAACAAATTCAACCGTTTTACAATTACGAATTTAAAACCATACCGATAAAAATCTGTGACAGACCTGATAATAAACGCCGCACAGTGCTTTGATCCCATATAGTGATGGAACAAAAATAGAAGGATTGGTCCCAGAGTTTTGAAATTCGGTACACTAGTATAAAATACTTAAATTAAGAAAAATTCAATTTTTTGAAAAAATCGGGCAAAGGACACGCCTACTGCCCATATATAGAAAGGACGAAATTTTCAATTTTGACTACATAACTGCACAGAAAGTTACAATAGTCCGTAATCATTTACATCCCGTGCTAGTAACTTGTGTGATAATTTTTTTGGGATTGACGCAAGGACTCTAGGTCCTGTCATATATCCTTCTTCGCAAAAATGCTAAGACTGTTACAAAAGTTATCCGATTCTCATTAAATTGGGTGGTATGGTTATTATAATGTGTTAAACAAATGTTAGTGCCAAATTACATTAAAATTTATTTAAAAAATAGAAGAAAAAAACAAATTGGCTAAAAATCTTCTACATTGTGATGCGAAAGTAAAAAATTACAATCTTTCTAAATCAAAATTAAATTTAAAATACGTATAAGTACGTTTTTTAATAATAATTTTTATTTTTTTAATAATTTATATATATTATAATTTACAATAAATCATCTTCAGTATTGGACTCTTCCCAAAAAATATTACCGTTTAATGAAACATTTGTTTCGTCGTCTTCAACTGGCTCATTAGCATTTTCTCTTAAGTATACATATATATTTATCAATTTCTGCAAATAATAAATTTTGTTTGGTCTTTTGATTCCTTTTTGAAGTCAAAAACGGATCTGAAGATAGTATTAAATAAATCATTAAATCTTTATGAGTGTATTTTCATGACGTTTTCCTCGTATGGGACAGTCTTGCTTTTCTCACGATTTTGTGGTTTGCTTCCAATGCTTCTTCAGACAAGCACCCTGAAATTTATTTTCAGATACCACAATAGACGGAATAAATTTTTTTTCTCAGTTTGTAACGTATATAGAGACGGAAAACAATTTGGGTGTATTTCATTTATTGTGTTACGTAGCACACTATATTTTCTTTCGGTCAAATCTACATTCATATATAGCGCCGAAGCTTGTGTTCCTGGTTAGCATTTTGAATTCGACATTGGGCTTTGCAAAACAGAATGAGATTCCCGTTTTAAATTTTCCACTGCAAATTCTAGTTCCTTAAGGAAACATTTAAATACTAACTCTGCCACTCTTCGGTGTCTAGTTTTGACTGTAGTGCTACCAAAATCTTGCATGGAAAGCCTCTGTTGTATCACATTCGGGAGTTGGAAGCAGCAAATTTTCATAAGCAATTTTCCTGGTGCTTGGTTGCTAAGAATTTAAACTAAATATATTTAATAATATCTTTATTTTAGATTAAGAATTAAAAAATTATAAAACTTACACAATCAGCATCAAAACAAATATTGTTTACCCACGAAGAATGTTTCTTTTTTAATTGCATTAAGTGGCCTCTGCTTTCTTTCCAAAAGTTTTTCATTTTGATATGAAAGAAATAAACACTTTGTAATAACTTATTTTTGTCAAAATATGACTCGCCTATTTCTCTTTCAGCATATTGATATACCTCTGCTTCTTTATCTTCAGAAGTTGCTTTTGTCCAGCAGTCAACTATATCTGAATTATATTAAATAAAATCCATCACTAATATTATTTGTTTTGACCAATTACTTGATGTTTTATTAAAATCTTTGTTTACACTATGACTATAGATGTGCACATTAATTTATTAAACCACGCGCCCTCACTTTTACTCGTTTGTAAAAGTAATTAATTATCAAGCATATAAATTTATTGAACATTTTATTAGAAAATTTTAATTTTTTCTTTAACTGAAATGTCTGTGCCAATATTTGCGAACACTCCAACAAACAATTTTGCTTACTACAAACAAAGCATGTTACAAAAAAAACTTCTGTCACGTGCCCATCTCCAATTTAAAAAAATAACGGTAAATAATATTTGTAAGCGGGAGTGAAATTTAGCGATTTTCAATTGCTGTATTAGTTTATTGTGATGCAAAGTATTATTAGATTTATGAAAGACATAAAATTTTTGTCATATTTTGATCTAGTTTTTGTTATAAGTAGCCACAACAGAACTGGAAAAAACAAATTTTTTGGCAATTCAAGCATTAATTACATTCCTCGCTACAGGCTACCGAACACAACCAGCCAAAAATAGAATACACGTGTGCTTATGAGAATAATTTTTTAATTGCTACAATGCAACACAACTACGGGTTGCTGTCAATGCTAATTTTGTGGCGTGGTCGAAATTAAACTAATTTCTATTTTTATACGCGACAGATAACAGATTAGTGCTGCCAATACGGTAAGATGCAAAAAATATAGCTTAAACAGTACAAAAAGACTTTAGGTGGCACCACAGAAAGTCATATTGCTTATATGTTTATTTTGTAGTGGTAGTCTAGTAAATATTTCAGTAGCAGCCAGTCGGACACAAATTTAGCAAGAAACTTTTGTGTAAGTGTGTTCCTGTGTTCTTGTTGCTTGAATGTGTTAAATGCATCATAGCTCACATTTTAAACACTTTAAAAATTTAGCTAACTTCTAGCGATTTTTTATACTAACTTATCTATATTTTTTAGGGAAAAAGTTAGCAACAGTGGTGGGAGGTAAAATACACAAAGTCACATTTTGAAAACATTCTTGAAACAATGAAACACCAACGTCAATCTGTTAATTTAGCGGCATCTTGTAGAGTCAAAAAGAGGCAAACACAATTTTATACTTATTTTTTTAATTTATCTCGTTATTTAATCTAATCTTATTGTATCAATTCGGTTTTATATGTTATTATATTGTAATTTTTTTTTATTTTTAACTCCAGAAAACTGTCGAAATTTGAGCAAAAAATCTTCAAAATAGCCATTTTTAAAAATAATTTTTTTTAAAGTTGTGGTTAATTTTTAAAAATTTTTTTTCTTGTAATTATTAGAAAACAGTATGCGTTTTTCAAAACAGAAAAAACCCCATAGACCATATTATTCTTTTTTTTAATTTTCCATCAAAGTTAAAAAATTTTTAAAGCTTTACTAAATAATACGCATTTTTCAAACCGATAAGAAATACCTATAAAAAAAGAAAACACAAAAATTTTTTACAGTTAGTTGCAAATATAGTTAGTTACTACGGAAAAAAATTTCCATCTCATACTCCAAAAAATGATTTTTTACAACTGTTTTTCTGAAGCATGTAAGACTCGGGTATTTGTATAGCCATCTAGCGCCACCAAAAAGAGCTAAATCTTAAAAATTCTTTAAAAATTATTGATATCTGTCGACCTATATATTTTTATCTAAAATATAAAACCTTTTTTTATTGCATTTTTTCTATAGGACACAGCACTGTGCCTCCGTACACTACGAGATTAAGAATGGAAACCTGCACAACAACAAACAATAACGATTTAGGCACAATGCTTGCTGCTATGATAAAAAAAATGGATATGAAATTCCAGGAAGTTCAGAAAATTTCTAGAGTTATTAATGAAAAAATAGAAATGAAATTCCAGAGAGTTCAGGAAACTTCTAGAATAACTTTCCAAGAAGTTCAGGAAACTTACAGAATGAATTTTCAGAGTAGAGAGCATAGTAAAAGAAATAAATAAAATTGTTAAAAAACTATCTTACCTAAGGCCTTTAGAGTTGATTTTTGCCTTGAACGTAAAGCAGCACAAGTTCTAGAGAGCATACCTTTTGGCTGCAGATAAAACTACGAGGAAATAATAGTTGCCCTACAACGTTAGTATGGCGGCGAAAACAAACGAGATGATACCGAATGGAATTGCGAGACATAACACAGAAAGCCAATGAATCGTTACAATATTTTGCAACAGAAATCGATCGGTTGGTGCAGTTGATATATTCAGGTAATAACCAACTATTTTTTGATAAATTTAAAATAGAAACGTTTGTGAGTGGAATACGTGATCTTGAAATCAAGCACGCGGTGCACAGTGGGGCCAAACGCAAAAAAAATGGTAGTAAATCTGTATCTTCGAAAGTATTTGTCCAATTATAAAATAATGTATGAAGCAGTCGTAGAGGAGGACCCAAGGTTTTAGAAAATAAAATTTGGGCTACCCTGTATATACATACGTTGAGCTACAGGGTGCCAAAGTTGACCTCCTCGGGCTTACAAAACATTTCTATGCTTATAACTTTTGCAAATATCAACAGATTTCAATAATTTTTGAATTTATTTGATGAAAATTAAAATCTAAAAAGAAAACATACTCATTCTTTCTTATTACCTGTTACAGTTTAGAAGATATTTGGGTTCGAAATTTAAAATTGTTGTTTTTGACCTTGACTTTATTTGGTTTTTTGCAAATGTCTGCAATTGTAGTTATGCTAAAAATATTTTTAAAAACATTTTTTAATTTTCAAAAAGTTTGTTAAGCGTACGCAAAAAAATTTATTTAATTATCTTTATTCGTCTAGCCGTGAAAAATATTCAAAGTCAAAATTTTCATTGGGATTCCAAAAATGGCATAATTTTGACAAAAATTGAGCACAATTGATTAAATTTTTGCAAATATTTGTAAAAGTAATTATTTCTTTCTTTGGAAAAAGCAGGCTTCAAAATATATTAGTAGTATATTTTTGAAAGGATTTAGACGTGTACCCTACGCCAGGCATTGGTCGAAAATGTGGATTTTTTTAACGAAATTTCAAATTTATTGGCCGAGAAAAAAAAACGCAAGCCAGTTTTTAAAAAATTGGTTCAAAACTAAAATAACTTATCTTTTAAGGTTTCAGTTTTAATTGAGTTATTCACCGCTCGCTCAAAAATGGGGTCACGAGGGTAAATGTTATTATTTGTTGAAAGTCCATTATTTTGTAGGGTGTGGATATACATTAGCTATGGCATAGTGATATATGAAAATTTTTGCAACGAGATTTTGAAGTGCTCCCGGCTTTTATTTTGTAAGACTTGGAAAAAAATACGTATGGCAAAAACTGGGAGAGTTTGGTTGTGGGTAAATGGCGCCTCATCGAGGTCAAACTTCGTCGTAAAAGCAAAAAAAATTCTAAAATGTCCAATAACTGCCGCGGAGTCGCTCCTAGAGTAGTAGAATGTAAGATTGACCCCTATTAAAATTTCCTCCCCAACATTTTTGTAGAACAACTTACACCCAATCTTCACTCCTTAGGGGGCTTGCCCTACAAAGGGTTAGTTTTTCATATATATTACCCCAACCGTCCTAACAAGTTTTGGAGCGCCTCTTAAGGATTCAAATGTACGACAAACCCCCATTGATTTTTCCCCTTCGATATTATTGTAGAACATACTTTTTTTTTCTCATATATTTTATTATTGAATCTTCGCTTAGGCGGACTAACAATAAGTATTCAAATCTTAAAACTAAGTAATTAATACTAGTCCAGTCAGTACCAGACTAAAATTTAAGTTCTCACCATAAAATTACAATGAAAATAGTAACAAGAGCTACTCATTACCATCATATGTTAGAAAAACTGGAAGTCGTTCAACCTTTTTTCCACCGCCTTGATAGTCTGCCAACATTTTTCCATCCCAATGGACATTCAAACAAATTGCCTTAGCCAACTACGAACGTATAAATATTTCTTACAGCTTACAGTTGCCGAAAATAGAAAAAAAGTATCCACTTCATTGCAAAAATAAATTAATCAATTAAAATAATATATATAAAACCCTCAAAACTTGTTACTGGATTAAATTTAATAAAAAATGAAAGATGTAAAATTTTGTTTGTATAGGACCCTGAAGAGCAGAGAAAGAGGTTTGGTATATACTTTTGACTCCTCCAAAAGTAGTTAGGCAAGAAGACAAAATAAAAAAAAATCTTATTTGAATGGAAATATCCTAACGAACAAAGGAGCAGATAGGGTAGGTAGGTGAGAAAAATGAATGGTCGATTATACATTTGAGTGTTGTATTAAATTCATTTATTAGACTGAGAAGATTTATTATAAGCAAAAGACAAATTAAGATAACAGAGTAGCAAAAAGAGTAATAAAAAGAAGTGCATTAAATATGCACGTATGTTGTAAAGTGCAGGAGAAATATTAGGGAAGTAATTATTTTTCATTTATTTCACAACACTCTCCCTGAATAACAAATTACCAAATTAGGGACATACATTTCTCATGCACCTTTTACATAAGTATAAAATTCAAAAAATCGTTTTTATATTTCATTAAAGTTTTAAATAAAGTTTTAACAATTAATTGAATTATAAATTGGATTAATAAAGGCCGAATTTATCTGCATAATACTTCAGCTTCTGAGGTGTAACAGCTTTCGTGAACACGTCTGCGATCATCTCATCTGTGCTAATATATTCCAAAACGATTTCTCTATCATCTATCTTCTGGCGGATAAATTTGGCTTTAATATCCACGTGTTTTGTTTTTGGCGAGTAGTTGTTGTTAAGAGCGACTTGTATGGCGCCCTTGTTGTCACAAAACAATATCATATTTTTATTACGTTGAGGGTTGAGTTCACCTTCCAAGCGTTTCAACCAAATGCATTCTTGGATGGCAGCAGTCACAGACATGAATTCGGCGTCTGTCGAAGACAATGCCACGGTTTTCTGCTTCTTAGTGGCCCACGAAACGGCAGCGGACTGATATATGAAAACATAGCCAGTTGTGGATTGGCGGTCGTCAACATTTCCAGCCCAATCAGCATCACAATAACCTTTGATGTCGTCATCAAGTTGTTTCTTATAAACGATGCCTTGGTCAATCGTGCCCTTCAATTACCTCATAATACGTTTTACGGCTTCCCAATGGGGTTTACCAGGATTCGAACCATGTCGGCTAAGCAAATTTACGGCGTAACAAATGTCGGGTCTTGAAATTTGTGCAGCAAATAAAAGGCACCCTATTGCCTGCATATATGGAATTTTCGACATTTGTTGCTTACCTTCATCATCTTTAGGAGACATACTCGATGATAGTTTCTGGTTGTAGTCAATAGGGATTGAAGTTGGGTTGCAATCTTTCATTCCAAAACGAACCAAAACATCCGATATATATTGCGATTGATCAATTTTTATAACATCTTTGTTTCGAGTAATCTTCATACCTAAAATTGATGATACCTCGCCCAGATCTTTCATCTTGTATTTACTGGCGAGTTTGTTCTTTAACGATTCTATGGACTTCAAATTGTTAGAGAATATCATTACATCGTCAACATAAATGGCGACGTACAGCATTTCACCATCTGTTACTTTGTGGTAAATGCATTGATCTACCTCTTCTCTGACAAGTCCAATTTTAATCAATTCATGGTTTATGGTTTCGTTCCAAACACGGCCGGACTGTTTTAGGCCATAAATGGACTTAACCAGTTTACAAACTTTTCCCGAGTTGTCATCAAACATTTCAGGTTGTTGCATATATACGACCTCCTTCAGCGTACCATTTAAATATGCGCTTTCTGTGTCCATTTGATGTACATATATGTAAATCATTTTGCACGGCTAGTGCCAATAAGTATCGTATGGAAACATACCTGACCACGGGAGCAAAGGTTTCTGTAAAATCAATACCTTCACGCTGCGAAAAACCTTTCGCCACCAGTCTAGCCTTCCATCAAACAGCATTACCGTGTTCATCGCGTTTTGTTTTAAAAACCCACTTTGATTTTACAGCCTTTTCACCTGCCGGTAGATTTGTCAGCACCCACGTTTTGTTAGCAGTCAATGAATCGATTTCTTCCTTCATAGCAGCTTTCCACTCGTCGGAGTTGTTTGATGACATTGCATCTTTCACACTTTCTGGGTCATCAGACACAAATTGAATTGCGCAAAAGCTGTGCGAGTTACGATTTTTACCAGCAATGCGATTTGAACGGCGAACATTTTCAATTACAGGAATTTGTCTTCCATTATACGGAGTTGGAGACCATTCTTCGTCATTACCCTCAACGGGTGGTGGAGAAGGCGATGACCATTCAACTTCATCACTTTCTGCTGATTCATAATATTCATTTGTCGGTTCGACTTCAAGTGGCAATTCAGCTGCATAATCTTCATCTGTCGGTTTGACTTCAGGGAACAATTCAACATGACCACTCTCCCCTGAATTGTCACCATTAAAATTTTGCAGCAATTCTGGATAATAAAAATCTTTTTTAATATTAACGCTCACCTTACTTTGTTCTAGAAAAAACACATCACGACTCGTTATTATTCTTGTTGGCTTTTTAGGATTAAACAATCTGTAAGCTTTGCTGTCGGAGCTGTATCCCATCATGATACATTCTATAGATTTTGTGTCCAACTTACGACGTTTTTCTTTTGGTATGTGCACAAGAGCAGGACACCCAAAAACTTTTAAAAATTTTAGATCAGGACGACGACCAGACCATATTTCTTCGGGACTACGATTTTCATTACGACAAGGAACTCTATTAATTAAATAACCAGCGGTGTTGGCAGCTTCAGCCCAAAAACGATGGTTCAAACCACTATCAATTAGCATGCACCGAACACGTTCTATCAGGGTGCGATTAATTCGCTCCGCCGCACCATTTTGTCCTGGAGAATACGCGCATGTTTTTTGATGTACGATGCCATTTTCCTTAAAAAATTTAGAAAACTTTTTGTTAACATTGTAAAGGTTCAAGGGTTAGTTCGTGGTAGTAAGTGTTTACGGGGAGGAGAAAAAGGAGGTCTCAGATCCTATAAGTTTTGCCGGCGCTACTAAACGCCACTGGCCCTAACTTAAATATAGTATCCTGGCAGATTTATATGCCAGGTAAGCAGTTTGTATGCTCAAAGAAATGAAAAAGCCGATTCTAGGCTAATAGATTAAATGATGATTTATTCATAAAATTTCGCGTATTTATACTAAGCTAACGGTATCCTTAAACCTAGCTTAACAATACATTTTGTTATTGTAGATAGCAAAAGTGTTTATTTTTTTTTTTTATTTTTATTTTAAAATATATATATATATTTCAGTGTTTTTGTTTTTATATAAAAGAATTTTCTTTTAGTGACTTAGTTTAGTTTATGCGTACATAGTGCATTTGTTTTTGTACAAAAGAATTTAAGTTATTTATGTTTACATAAACAAAGTGTATACAAGTGCATAAAAAATATAAGTAAATTTACAATTTTTTTTTTTTTTTTTGTTTTAATTTACAATTGAGAAGTGATTTATTTATACAGTTTTCTTAAGTATATACTACATATGTACACATTTATCTATTATATAAAGAAGGGGTGTATGTATGTATGTATGTATGTATGTATGTTTGTATTTTATAGCTGGCCACACCAGTGGATCGATTTTTGTGAAATTTTTACAGAGTGTTACTTCAAGTCTGAAAGGAACAATAGGCTACTTTTTTTTTGGAAATTATTGCTGCCACGCCCACACTACGCCCATTTGTGTGGGAAGGTCAAGTAACAAAATTACCCAGAGCCATACTGCTCAAACGCGTAGAGCTAAATATCTGAAATTTACAACACGTGTTAAGCTTTACAAGTTTGTTTAAATGCACATGAGTTTTTAAACATAGGGCCCGTAAAGGGATAAAAAGGGGGCAAAAAGGGAAAAATCGGTAACCTACTATCTCTTGATGTATTTAAGATAGAAACAAAATTTTAAAAGTTTAGCGTTTTCCTTAAAAAATAAACAGACAGGTATTTGGAGTTTTTTTTTTTTAATTTTGGTCCGAAAGGCCGAAAAAAGGGGTTTAAATTATATTTTGGTACTTTTTGTTACTTTTAAACCAATAAAGATAGAAAAATTTTTCAAATTGCGTTCGATAGGTCTTACAAAAATATGATTACGTTTTTCGTACTTTTTTTAATTTTGGGCCCAAAGGGGGAAAAAAGGGCTAAAAATATGATTTGATTTTTTTATTCGTTTTTTGTAACTTTTAAACCATAACGATAGGAACATTATTCAAATTAAGTGTAACAGGCCTAAAAAATATGAGTACGTTTTTAGATACTTTTTTAATTTTATAGACCCTAAGAGGAAGAAAGGGTTAAAATTATGTTTTAGTACTTTTTGTAACTTTAAAATAAATTATGATAGAAACATAATTTCAATTCCTCTTCGAGACCGATTTTTGGAAATTAGTTCGCACGTAAACGGCTTTTAAAGTTAAAATTTTAAAGGTAAAAAAGTGGGCGGTGCCACGCCCATAAAAGTTAAACTTTTTATGCCGGTACTTTTATTGCACTGATATAGAAGGCCTCTAATTCCGAAGCTCTAAAGGACAAAAATAGAGGATTGCAGCACCCACAAAAATGTAAGTTTTCAAACTGGTTCTTCTATTGTTGCGACTTTTATGAAGCTCAAAAATAGACCGATAATATTTGTTTTCGGTACAAAAATGGGTGGCATAAAGATAGACAAACGTGCAAAATTATGTGAAGATAAGGCCATATTCTAGCCAGTTATAGCCCAAAACGCTTAATCCGGGAGGACATTTGTATAGGAGCTCTGTCAAAAAATAACCTGATCATCACCACAAACAACATGCTTTTTTCTTATGCTAAAAAAACTTATCTGTTCGAAATTTCATCGAAATATCTGCAAAAATGCGGTCTCTACTTTGTTTACAAGAATACATTAAGGCTGAATTCCAAAACGCAGTTTGCCTTGCATTAAAAATTTTCAACTTCTTTCCTTATTCACTCTTTACAATTTGGACAACGTTTTCTGCTTCCAGGACATTAATATAGCTGTTAGCACTCATGTGGAAGTAGAAGATATTATCAAAAACATCATCTTTGCTTTCAGGAAAAACTTGAAATTTTGTGATGCACAGCAAACTGCGTTTTGGAACACAGCCTAACTCCTAGCCGGACGGATGGACTGACAGGTTTTAATCGACTCAGGAAGTGATTCTGTGTCGATCGGTGTAATTGGAGGTGGTTCTCACACCTTTTTCTTTGGTGAGGTACAAAAATTTGCACAAAAGCATAATAAAATTTGGGTATATCAATATAAGAGAAGTTTGAACTTCTTTTGAAAAATATTTGAAATGTGATCCCTGTATCTATCTATTATATAAAGAAGGGGTGTATGTATGTATGTATGTATGTATGTATGTTTGTATTTTATAGCTGGCCACACCAGTGGATCGATTTTTGTGAAATTTTTACAGAGTGTTACTTCAAGTCTGAAAGGAACAATAGGCTACTTTTTTTTTGGAAATTATTGCTGCCACGCCCACACTACGCCCATTTGTGTGGGAAGGTCAAGTAACAAAATTACCCAGAGCCATACTGCTCAAACGCGTAGAGCTAAATATCTGAAATTTACAACACGTGTTAAGCTTTACAAGTTTGTTTAAATGCACATGAGTTTTTAAACATAGGGCCCGTAAAGGGATAAAAAGGGGGCAAAAAGGGAAAAATCGGTAACCTACTATCTCTTGATGTATTTAAGATAGAAACAAAATTTTAAAAGTTTAGCGTTTTCCTTAAAAAATAAACAGACAGGTATTTGGAGTTTTTTTTTTTAATTTTGGTCCGAAAGGCCGAAAAAAGGGGTTTAAATTATATTTTGGTACTTTTTGTTACTTTTAAACCAATAAAGATAGAAAAATTTTTCAAATTGCGTTCGATAGGTCTTACAAAAATATGATTACGTTTTTCGTACTTTTTTTAATTTTGGGCCCAAAGGGGGAAAAAAGGGCTAAAAATATGATTTGATTTTTTTATTCGTTTTTTGTAACTTTTAAACCATAACGATAGGAACATTATTCAAATTAAGTGTAACAGGCCTAAAAAATATGAGTACGTTTTTAGATACTTTTTTAATTTTATAGACCCTAAGAGGAAGAAAGGGTTAAAATTATGTTTTAGTACTTTTTGTAACTTTAAAATAAATTATGATAGAAACATAATTTCAATTCCTCTTCGAGACCGATTTTTGGAAATTAGTTCGCACGTAAACGGCTTTTAAAGTTAAAATTTTAAAGGTAAAAAAGTGGGCGGTGCCACGCCCATAAAAGTTAAACTTTTTATGCCGGTACTTTTATTGCACTGATATAGAAGGCCTCTAATTCCGAAGCTCTAAAGGACAAAAATAGAGGATTGCAGCACCCACAAAAATGTAAGTTTTCAAACTGGTTCTTCTATTGTTGCGACTTTTATGAAGCTCAAAAATAGACCGATAATATTTGTTTTCGGTACAAAAATGGGTGGCATAAAGATAGACAAACGTGCAAAATTATGTGAAGATAAGGCCATATTCTAGCCAGTTATAGCCCAAAACGCTTAATCCGGGAGGACATTTGTATAGGAGCTCTGTCAAAAAATAACCTGATCATCACCACAAACAACATGCTTTTTTCTTATGCTAAAAAACTTATCTGTTCGAAATTTCATCGAAATATCTGCAAAAATGCGGTCTCTACTTTGTTTACAAGAATACATTAAGGCTGAATTCCAAAACGCAGTTTGCCTTGCATTAAAAATTTTCAACTTCTTTCCTTATTCACTCTTTACAATTTGGACAACGTTTTCTGCTTCCAGGACATTAATATAGCTGTTAGCACTCATGTGGAAGTAGAAGATATTATCAAAAACATCATCTTTGCTTTCAGGAAAAACTTGAAATTTTGTGATGCACAGCAAACTGCGTTTTGGAACACAGCCTAACTCCTAGCCGGACGGATGGACTGACAGGTTTTAATCGACTCAGGAAGTGATTCTGTGTCGATCGGTGTAATTGGAGGTGGTTCTCACACCTTTTTCTTTGGTGAGGTACAAAAATTTGCACAAAAGCATAATAAAATTTGGGTATATCAATATAAGAGAAGTTTGAACTTCTTTTGAAAAATATTTGAAATGTGATCCCTGTATCTATATTATATAAAGAAAGGTTGTATGTATGTGTGTATGTATGTATGTATGTATGTATGTATGTATGTATGTATGTATGTATGTATGTATGTATGTATGTATGTATGTATGTATGTACATATGTATGTATGTTTGTAATTTATAGCTGTACACACCAGTGGATCGTTTTTTTTGAAATTTTTACAGCGAGTTACTTAAAGTCTGGAAGAAACAATTGGCAAGTTTTTTTTGGAAATCTTTGCTGGCGCGCCCACACTACGCCCATTTGTATGGGAAGGTCTGGTTATGAATTGCCTAATCAAATTACCCAAAGCCATACTGATCCAACGCGTAGAGCTAAATACATGTTTGTTTAAATACATACGAAGCTTTAGAAATTGGGCCCGTAAAGGGATAAAAAGGGGACAAAAAAGGAAAAACCTGTAGCCTACTATCTTTTGATGTATATAAGATAGAAACAAATTTTAAAAAGTTTTGCGTTTTCCTTAAGAAACTAACAGACAGGTATCTGGAGTTTTTTTTTTCATTTTGGTCCGAAATGGGGGAAAAAGGGGCTAAAATTATCTTTTGGTACTTTCTGGTATTTTTTGTTACTTTTAAACGAATAAAGATATAAACATTATTCAAATTGCGTTCGATAGGTCTTAAAAAAATATTATTACGTTTTTCGTACTTTTTTAATTTTGGATCCAAAAGGGGAAAACAGGGTTAAAAATATATTTTGATTTTTTTTTATGCGTTGTTTGTTACTTTTCAACCAACAAAGATAGAAACATAATTCAAATTGGATGCGACAGGCCTAAAAAATATGAGTACGTTTTTGGGTCTTTTTGGAATAATTGGACTCTTAGGGGGAAAAAAGGTTAAAATTATGTTTTAGTACTTTTCGTAACTTTAAAACCAATGAAGGTAGAAACATACTTTAAATTGCATTGTCACGTTACCAAAAAATGTTAATATGTTAATAAGGGGCTAAGATTATATATAGAAATTTATAAATAATTTTTGCTTTCTGAATATCTCCAAAACTGTAAGCCTGGTAAATTTCCAATTTTTATGTGCTAAGTAAATAGTAGGGCTGACTTATTATTTATTGCAACTTATGTGGGGCAACCAATAATTTAAAAAATATATAAATTCTTTTGTTTACATATTTTAATAATTTTACTATGATTGGGGTAGCGAAGCACACCGGGGCTTAGCTAGTTTATTGTATTTATTTTGTTTCTAATATTTTTTTAAATTATTATTATGAAATTCCTTATGTATATTTCCTAAGTCTAAGATAGAGTTTACTCCGTTGGTTTTCACTATTCTATATGGACCATGGTATGGTGGTTGGTTCTTTTTTCTATTAAAATTTCTTACTAGAACATGGTCGCCTGATTTCAAATGCAAAGGGTTTATATTTAAAGATTGTGCAACTCGTTTTTTCTTTACTATTTCCATCATTTCCCTAGTTTTCTTTAGAGAGAATTGCAATCTTGCTTTCAATTCATTTGAATAATTATCCATGTTGTAAATTGGTTTTGAATCTAATATTTTATCATTTGGCAAGTTTGGTAATCTTCCAAATATCAGTTCGAACGGTGTGTAGTTTGTATCTATATGTGGCGTTGTGTTATACGCGAAGCAGAAATATGGGATCCAATGGTCCCATTCATCATTCTTACAAAACTTCAGCAGGAATTCATTAAGTACCCTATGATTTCTTTCTATTGAACCCAAAGTTTCATGATGGTAAGGTGTACTAAAGACTTGTTTAATTTCTAATAGCTTACATACTTCTGACATTAACTCATTTATGAATTCAGTACCTTTATCTGATTTAAGAAATTTGAAGTGACCGTATATTAAAATTAAATTTTCAACTAGAGCTTTTGCAACTGTTTTAGCATCTTTCGATTCAATTGGGCATGCTATTACGTATTTAGTTAAGTCATCCTGCATCGTTAGTATATACATATCTGAGTTTATTCGAATATCTGAGAGGACCTACTGTGTCTATTGAAACCGTTTCAAAACTTTTTCCTGGTGTGTCTGTTATTATTAATTTCTCTTTAGTGTGCTTAGTTTGTTTATTCATTTTGCATTCTTTGCAATTTAGTATGTAATCCTTAATCATTCTGCCCATATTTTTCCATACATATCTTTGTTTAAGTTTTAAAGTTGTCTTCTTGATACCAAGATGTCCTCCTAAAGGCGTATTATGGTATTCCTTAATGAGATTTTCTTGTAGACTTTTGTTGGTTATTCTTTTTGGTTTCGTGAATATTAAAATTTTCAAAATTTCCTTTTTTCCTCTTTTCAAATTATTGAAAACATCCTTGAATTGTTCAATTGTCATAATACTGAATATATCATCATTTTTTTCTAAAGCGAGTTCTTCTATGCCTAAAGATACAGTTTTCTGAAGAAGTTTCTCCATCAACATCTGTGTGTTTTCTGGATTATCACTGCACCTGATTACTATTTCTTCACTGTTTAATATTAATTGGGGTTTATTCAATGTGGATTCTATTTAAAATCGAAGTTTTTTCATATTTTTCACGTCTGAAATCGATGTACACTCCCATGTGAAAAGTTGATCAGGCTTTCCAATAGCAATGTCGTATTCTCGATTTCCTTTTTCTTGTGTGTTCATGTTTTTCCTCATGTTACGTGTAATGACTAATATTTCCTTTGATTTCTGTTCATTTCCCGTCGGAATCATTGATTTTAGAGTGTCGCTATTGATAACTACTCGCGATAATGCATCTGCATTCGTGTTCATTTTACCTTGTTTGTACGATATCTCAAAATCATAATCGCATAGTTCCAATCTGATACGTGTCATCTTAGACGATGGGTTTTTGTGTGAAAATAAGGATACTAAAGGTCGGTGGTCTGTAACTACGTAGAATTTTCTACCATAGAGGTATGGACGAAAAAAGTTTATTGCCCAGTGTATGGCTAAAAGCTCCTTTTCTATCACTGGTTTGTTTAGGTCATGTTTAGCCAATGTTTTACTAGCGTAGGATATAGGTAGATCTGAGCCTATTTCACCTTGGGATAAGACTGCTCCCAGTGCAAAATTTGATGCATCTGTAGTTAATATAAATGGTTTTTCAAAATTAGGATATTGAAGTATTGGTGGACTTAGTAATTTCGATTTGAGCGTTTCGAAGGATTTTTGACAATCTAAACTCCATATAAAAGTCTTATTTTTCTTCAATAACTGATTCAAGTTCCTCGCTATTAATGCAAAGTCCTTTACAAAACGACGGTAGTAATTGCAGAAGGCTATGAATCGCCTCACATCATCAGCATTTTTGGGAACTGGATAATTTTCTATTGCCTTGTTTTTTTCAGGGTCGGTGCATATTCCTTTGTCTGTTATTAGATGACCTAGGTAGACAACTTCTGTCTTTAAGAAATGACATTTGCTTGTATTCAGCTTTAAATTGTATTTCCTTAATCTTTCAAAAACCTTTGATAAATTATCATGATGATGCTTTATGCTGCAACCAAAAACAATTATGTCATCTACATACAAAAATGCCTCTGCACTTAACCCACTCAAAGCTTTCGTCAACATTCTCTGAAAACTGTTTGAAGATATTTTCAATCCAAATGGCAATCTGGTAAACTGAAAATGACCATTTCTTGTCGAAAATGATGTTAATGGCCTACAATGTTTATCTAATTCAATTTGGTGAAATGAACTAGTCATATCGAGTGTAGAAAAATATTTAGCTCTGCCTAATGTATCGATTACATCCTCAATCTTTGTTAGCGGAAATTTGTCATTTACTATCTTCTCATTCAATTTCCTGAAATCTACCACTAATCTCCATTTTTTTGTATCATTTGCATTTTTCTTCGGGATTACCAATAAAGGTGAATTATAGGGACTTACTGATGGTTCAATGATCTTGTCCTTTAGTAACTTATCAACTTGTTCATTGATTTCAGTCATTTGTGCCTCAGGTAATCTGTATGGTTTAACATATACTGGTGTTGGATCCACTACTTGTATATTCTGTGTATAAAAGTTATTAACCGTTAATTGGTCACCATCTATATGAAAAATATCATTAAACTCTCTGACTATATCTATCAAGGACTGTTTGGCTAGGGGATCTATCGACTCGATATTTAAACTCTCTAGTATTTTCTGTACCCTTTTCTTATCCTTAGATTTACCTTCGTACTTGCATAAAAATTAGTCTGTTAAATTCCTTTTTTCTAGTTCCAACTCGGTTAATGTTACGTCTTTCTCAGTTGTGTTTAGCAATTTTATATGTCTTACACCTTGTGCTGGTATAATGCTATTTCCTACGAAAACGCCTGGGACTATTTCCTTACTCAAAATAATACTTTCCCTGTTTGTGATTATATTAATGGGTATGATGGACTCTGAGCGTGCCGGTATGCAAATGTTCGTTTGGCAGGTACACCTAACTGTCATCGGTAGAACGATTTCCTCATTATCTATATTAAAGGATACTGTATAAGTCTCAAAGTCAATTTTGCACCTATATTTCTCTAGAATGTCCCTTCCAAGTATTCCATCAGTTGAAATTGGAAAATCACTCCTAACCATATGGAATTGATGCCTGATGTGTTTGTTTTCAACGTGTAAATTTAAATACGTTGTGCCTATACTCTCAACTGTTTCTGGGGTAATTCCAGTTAATGTTGATATATTGTTTTCATTTATACATATATTGTCTCCATTTATATCTTCTATGTTTCCTATTTTGCATATCGATATATCTGCTCCAGTATCTACTAAAAAATAAAGTGTACTACTTGTGATTTTACATTTGACTATTACTAAATTTTCTCTATTCATGAAAAGCTTGAATAACTTTGGCTTGGGATAACACCGTTTGTTATCCTGCCCTCTTAGTTTCCCTGTCTATTATTTCCGTTGTTTCCCCTAAAGGAACCATTTCTCCTTTGCTCATTTGTTCTAGACATGTTATTTCTACTGTTGCTATAATTTGCTCCATATCTGTTAGTGTTATTATTGTTATTATTCCTAAATGAGTTTGTATTTTCGTATTGTCTGTTTTGCCCATAATTATTATGGTTACGATTATTATCATCATTATTACCACGACTATTGTTGTCTCTGTTTCGCCATTCAAAATTGCGATTTACGTTTCGTCTTTCAATCCTAAAGACACTATTGTTCTCCCTTATGTTTCTCTCACCTGTAATACATTTTTCTACTGCTTCTCTGAGAGTTTTAGGTCCACTTGCAATTAATACGTTCTGGTATTCTATATTTACCCCTTTCATGAATACATTAAGAGCCATACTCTCGCCTACCTTGTATATTGCATCCTTTGCCTCCTGTGTAGGATTTTCTATCGACTTTATTTCAAATTCGCTTAATTGCTCAGAGAGTAGTGCAACTTTTTCCCTGAATGCAGCTATACTCAAATTGCCCTGTTTCAAAGTTCCGAACTCTGTCAAAACTTGTTGCAAAGTTCTAGGATTAGGGTATGCTTCAATTAATAATTTCCTTAAATCAGAAAATGTAGATGGTCTATTCGTACGTCCAACTATACTACGGACATGTGATGTAAGCTTGAAATTATAGACATATTTAATGAAGACTTCTCTGTCTTCCGTTCTCAACATATCATGGAGTAATTCAGTTTGTATTATGAAGTCTTCCAACGCCTCATATGAACCTTTGAACACCTGTAGGTTTTTGCCTGCAACTGATATGTCAAATTGTCCATATTCTTACAATTATCTACTTCTGTTGGTATTTCTTTTATTTCTTTGACTACTAAATTCTTTACTAAAATCAATAGTCTTTCATACAATTCCTTGAATTTGAAGGAAAACGACTGTTCTACTTTTTTGTCTTCTTCTTCTAAATTTTTGTGAATGTACTCTACCTCCGTTTTTATTAATTCTAGTCGTTTTAATTTTTGTTCTTTATATTCTACGGAGTAAATTCTATCCTTACTTTTCTTTATGTTTTTCTCTAATTTCTCTAATTCATTATAATATTCTTTAATTTTTTCCATTTAATTATTTCTAATGAAATGTTTAAAATTGCCTATTATAATTAATATAATCAATTTTTGAAGCACCCAGTTTTAACAATATATATGAAAGGTACTTTTTATAAAGTGATTTCTGTATATGTATAAAGAATACCCTATGGCAACACCTTTTGTTTTGTTACTTTCTGTTTGTTTCTTTTACGCTCAGTTACATGTGATTTAGTGTATAGAGTGCAAGTTAGTTTTTTATTTTCATTATTTCTAAATAAATTCAAGTTATTCAATTTATAAAAAAAATTTCAAATAGAATAATATATAAAAATGTGTGAATTGTGGTGTTTAATTGTGGTGGTTGTTTTTCTTCCTGCGGCTGTCCATTTGCTTCTCCAGCCGATCGATCTGCAGCCAAATTTCGGAGGACCTTTCCCAGGATGGTGGTGGGTCAGCGTTGACGGTCGCTCTTAATGCAGCAATCTTCCTTCGCAGCCGGACTAGCTTGCCACCACTTTTGTGCCGTGGCCTTTCGATTTTGGGTATCGCGGTAAGTTTGTAAGCGAATAAAACAAATGATCTTTCCACGTTGGCGGTCGGTTTTATTATGCCTTCTTTTTACAAAAATTTGCACTTAGCGACTAATACTTAAAATGTATACATACATGTTAGAAAGAGATAAACGCAATTATGTCACACAGCTTAAAGTTTACAACAAATAAATAAAACCGTTACATTATGGCGTTAGTTATAATTTATACATACGTATACAATGAAATAAAACAATTAAAAGAGACAGTATAGTGCATACGCTAGACAACATATATTTCCAATATGCAATAGAAAAGGATCGGTGGTCAGTTACAATAGTTCTAGAAAATACACTTTAAATAAGACGTCCGCACATATATATTACAATTCGGCCATCCTGACAAGGAGATCACCTGATCTCATGTTAATCTTATGATCCTACACCAACTCCAACCCATGGTCGCATATTGGAGACTGCCCACACGCCCTTGTAAGGTGTACGTGACTGTTGAAACCCATCCACATCTTCGAGAAGGTAACGATCATTTCTTAAAACCTTTGATATTCTGTAGGGACCCTTATACTTTGGAATAAGTTTACGAGATACACCCGCCGTTGAGTCAAAGTTCCTCACCATAACATAGTCACCATCTTTATACGATTTCGGAGTCTTTCGCTGCTTGTCAACATAATTACTATTATAGACCTGTGACCTTCTTTGACGTTCGGCCGCCTTCGCCATAATCGTATCAATATCGTCACTCCGCCTACTTACTTCGTCAATAAAACATTCCCTTAATAAATCCATCACCTTTCCCCGTTGCCCTACACCAAATAACATCACACTAGGATGTTGACCAGTCGACTTCTGTACGGTATTGTTAAGAGCATATTCCACACGGTCAAGTACAGTGTCCCAATATACCCCTCTCTCAGGATCTACCAGTTTCGCCAACATGGGTCCAATTGACCTATTAACCCTTTCCACCTGCCCGTTTGCCTAAGGCGAACCTGTGGCCACTAACATATGCTGAACATTACTTTCATCGAGAAAATCCTTAAACTCCCCAGAAGTAAAACAGGCCCCGCGATCACTTATGATACATCTAGGCCGACTGTATGATATGAAGTAGTCCCTTAGTGCCAAAATTGCCTCCTTTGTACTGGTTGTCCTCGCAGGATAAAGTCTAACAAATTTAGTACAGGCATCAGTTATCACCAAAACATGTTTCATAGCCCTGCCATTATCCACAGGCCCGTAGTGATCAATGTGTATAACATCAAAAGGGGTTTCAGGTTTTGGTATACTATGCAAAAATCCCTCTACCCTTCCATGCTTGCAAGAAAACGCGATACAGTTCAAACAATTCTCCACATGCCCAGTAGCCTTTGCCCTAACTTTAGGAAACCAATAACTTTTCAAAATAAGTTCCGTCATCTTCTCGGTCCCAACATGTCCCATTTCATCATGATACTTATACAAAATATGTTTCTCCATTTCTCCAGGAACATAGAATAATAAATTTCCGTTGTTATCCTTCCTATACAATACTCCATTGCGCATTTCATACAAAGCATGTTCAGACCTTTCAAGCTTACTTCTTAGCTCTTTTAGCTTTTCGTCCCTATTCTGGCAAATTATCAAGTTCTCCTCGAACGTATTTGTCCCAACCACCATTACACTATTACACCTGCTAAGGGCATCAACATGCTGCATTCTGCCTCCAGGCCGGTGCTCTAGCTCATAATCGAAATTTTGCAGTTCCAAAGCCCATCTAGCAATTCTTGGATTCAGCTCCTTTTTATTCAGGGTCATTGTCAAAAAATTACAATCTGTTATGATTCTAAATTTCTTCCCCATCAAATATATCCGAAAACGTTTCAATGCGTAGATGATCGCTAATGTCTCAAGCTCAAAACTATGGTATTTAGATTCAGTATCCGTTGTTCTTTTCGAAAAAAAAAATACCGGGTGGAGTTTGCCATCGGCTTTCCTCTGCAATAAAACAGCTCCAAAACCCATAGAACTTGCGTCACAATGTAGTTCAGTTTCATCTCTTGGATCATAAAGTGCCAAAACTGGTGATTCCATTAGTTTCCTTTTGAGTAATTCGAAAGTCTCTAGCTCAGTCCTACCAAAAACAAATTTCCGTTCGTTCCTCGTCAGGTCATTCAAAGGTTTAGCCAATACTGAGAAATCTCTGACAAATCTCCGGAAGTAAGAGCAAAGCCCCAAAAAACTCTGCACCGAATGTCGATTATCAGGTACTGGAAAGTTCTCAATGGCCCTTAACCCCTTATCATCCGCCCTTATACCATTCCCATCAATCGTGTATCCCAAATATTTAACAGAGGTCTGAAAAAACTCACACTTGTCAGTCCTAAGCTTCAAGTTGTTACCGACCAGTCGAATAAAAACTTCCCTCAAAATCTCAAAATGCTCCTCCTTATCAACCGTCGCAATCATGATATCATCCAAATATATTATCACCTTATCGTCCCTTATCATATCAGCAAAAATTTTATTCACAAACCTTTGAAATACTGAAGGCGCATTTTTCAACCCGAAAGGCATTCTCAAAAACTCGAATTGGCCCAGCGGAGTTACAAATGATGTATATTGAACAGAATCGGGGTGCACGAAAACGTGGAAAAACCCATTTTTTAAATCTAATTTAGAAAAGAACTTCCGACCAGAAAGCCTATCAAGCAAATCGTCAATCAGGGGGATAGGATAATTGTCCTTCACAGTGACCTTGTTCAATGTCCTATAGTCCACGCACATCCTCAACTCCCCGTTCTTTTTCCTCACCAAAACGATAGGTGAAGCATACTCCGACTCACTCGGAATTATGTATCCCTTCTCCAAATACTCATCTAACAATTTCTGTAATTCTATTCTCTCAGCATAAGACAACCTTCTAGGCCCACAACTAAAGCACTTATCCTCACTCAGTCTTAGCCGGATCTCACTATATACCCTGGGCTTTGAGGGACGAACAGGTCGCCAATAATATTCGTCATACATACTTTTCAACCTATCCCTATCAACATGTTCAATAGAACTACCAACCATAAAATCAACTTCATTATCCGCTCCCATATCATAGACATAATAGCTCTCTCAAAATCCTCAGATTTATATGCCAGGTAAGCAGTTTGTATGCTCAAAGAAATGAAAAAGCCGATTCTAGGCTAATAGATTAAATGATGATTTATTCATAAAATTTCGCGTATTTATACTAAGCTAACGGTATCCTTAAACCTAGCTTAACAATACATTTTGTTATTGTAGATAGCAAAAGTGTTTAAGTAAATATATTTCAGTGTTTTTGTTTTTATATAAAAGAATTTTCTTTTAGTGACTTAGTTTAGTTTATGCGTACATAGTGCATTTGTTTTTGTACAAAAGAATTTAAGTTATTTATGTTTACATAAACAAAGTGTATAAAAGTGCATAAAAAATATAAGTAATAGTGCATACGACTTGGTGTCACTCTACAAGTGTAATTATAAAAGTGTATTATAAAGTGTATTGTAAAAGTGCATAAAAATATAAGTAATAGTGCATACGACTAGGTATCACTCTACAACATATTCTCCTCCATTGTCCGTACGTAAGATTTTTATTTTTGAAGAGCACTGATTTTCTGCCATCTTCAAAAAATCAAGAAAACGATCAAAAACATCTGATTTGTTTTTTATGGGATATAAAAAACTTTCCTCGAAAAGTCGTCCACAAACGTCACAAGAAATCTGGCACCAGAAAACGATTCTGTGTTAATTGGCCTAAGAACATCTGAATGTACCAACTCTAAAAGTTTTGTAGCTCTTTTACCATCTTCATGTATTGGCTTTCTTGTTTGTTTGCCTTTTACACAAACTACGCACGGTTCTTTATTTTCTTTTTCAAAATTAATACCAAGGGAAGATTCTTTTACACTACACAAATTTTTATTGCAAATATGGCCCATTCTACGATGCCATAAACTAAAATCTTTCTTAGCAACAAAAGCGTTTTTATTTTTCATGTGTGCTTCACTATTTATACGATAAAGATCGTTATGAATTGATGCAGTAGTCACAAGTGTGTTTCCTTTAAAAATTTTGCAAGTTTCACCTTCGAAAACCACTTTTTTACCATCTTTTGTCATTTGTCTCACAGACAATAAATTTGCCATCAAATTTGGTACGTATTCAACACTTTTGACTGTCACTGTTTTATTTTCCCGCAAAATTGTTATGTCGACATCACCAGCGCAGTCTACACGCAGTTCATTGCTGCTTGCAGTAACGACGCTTTTATTCTAAACTTCATGTTTGTTGTACAAAAACCGATCAACGCACATCATGTGGTTGCTAGCACCACTATCAACATACCAATATACATGATTTTCGTTTTCTTCTTTTCCATTGTATTTGTGCGTGTTAGTAACCTGCATGCCTTTGCTGGATGCAATCAATGTAAGTGAATTCTTTTCATTTATTTTTTTCAGCTTACCGTTACCTTCGTTGTTGTTTTTGTTTTGACAGTTTTTTGAAACATGACCAAATTCTCTACAATTGTAACATTGAATTGGTTTTTTATTTTTCTGGTAAGAATTTTTCATGTAGAAAACAGCTTCTTTTTTTTCAGAATTTTGGTTGTCGAATTTAGCATCTTGAAGAAGAAGATTTTTCAGTGTGTCGAGAGTTAATTTTTCGTTGGAATTTTCCACGGCCATAACCAGTGGTTTGAAATCATCAGTTAACCCTGCCAACATTAAAGATGCGGTTAACTCATCATCCAAATTAAGACCAGCGATTTTTACTTTCAACGCAATTATAATTAATTCGTTAACGTATTCTTGAATTGAAGAAAAATTTTTCAGTTTCAAGTTGAGCAATTGCTTCAACAGCTCGACCTTCCTTGTGAGGCCCGTGTCTTCGTACGCATTCATCAATGCGTCCCACGCCTTTTTAGCTGTTGTAGCCGTTGCAATATGTCCGTAATTGCTTGGGTCCACCATTAGTGTTATTTCCGCCAAAGCACGTTCGTCCAAAATGGCGTCGCCGTCACCAACCACGCCGGTGTTCACGACCTTCCAGCAACCCTTGATAATCAGGCACGATTTTGCCTGCCTCTTCCAGGTATCGAAATTTTCAGGTCCTCTTAAACGCTCCAAAGAAAAACCAGCAGGAAGATTAGCCATTTTTGCCCGAAAAAAACTTTATAATTTACGAAAAAACACGATTTAAAAAAAACTTGTCTAAAAAAAAATCCGCGTGTCAAAGGCCCATAACCTGTTGTATTAAATTCATTTATTAGACTGAGAAGATTTATTATAAGCAAAAGACAAATTAAAATAACAGAGTAGCAAAAAGAGTAATAAAAAGAAGTACATTAAATATGCACGTATGTTGTAAAGTGCAGGAGAAATATTAGGGAAGTAATTATTTTTCATTTATTTCACAACATTGAGTTCTCCATAGTAGCCCTGAAAGTAGTAAGAAGGAAAAGGCAAATTTCTATATCTTTTTTTGAAGGGGATGTACCCTAAGGAGCAGAGATAGGAGGTTAGTATGATCTACAATAATATCGAAGGGGAAAAATCAATGGGGGTTTGTCGTACATTTGAATCCTTAAGAGGCGCTCCAAAACTTGTTAGGACGGTTGGGGTAACATTTATGAAAAACTAACCCTTTGTAGGGCAAGCCCCCTAAGGAGTGAAGATTGGGTGTAAATATGTTCTACAAAAATGTTGGGAAGGAAATTTTAATGGAGGTCAATCTTACATTCTACTACTCTAGGAGCGACTCCGCGGCAGTTATTGGACATTTTATGATTTTTTTTGCTTTTACGACGAACTTTGACCTCGATGAGGCGCCATTTACCCACAACCAAACTCCCCCAGTTTTTGCCATATGTATTTTTTTTTCAAGTTTAACAAAATAAAAGGCGCGAGCACTTCAAAATCTCGTTGCAAAAATTTTCATATATCACTATGCCATAGCTAATGTATATACACACCCTACAAAATAATGGACTTTCAATAAATTTGACGCAAAACAGCTGTTTTAAGGGCAGTTAATATAGTATTAACTAACTAATAATATACAAATATTATATATCATTGAAAAGGTAAACAGATGCAGATTTGCATGCATATCATATTTTTTACCTATTTAAAAAAAATAAGGGTTCAGATTAAAAAACCCTAAAATATTATATTTACAGTTTTTTTTGTGAAAATTTTTTATATTTGAAAGCTTATAAAATATTATTGATTTATGATAACGTAATAGATTTTAAAACTTTATAATAATATTATGTTATTTATTATTTAAACTGGCTTGCGTTTTTTTTTCTCGGCCAATAAATTTTAAATTTTCTTTGAAAAAATCCACATTTTCGACCAATGCCTGGCGTAGGGTACACGTCTAAATCCTTTCAAAAATATACTACTAATATATTTTGAAGCCTGCTTTTTCCAAAAACTTTAAGAAAGAAATAATTATTTTTACAAATATTTGCAAAAAAAGTTAATCAATTGTGCTCAATTTTTGCCAAAATTATGCCATTTTTGGAATCACCATGAAAATTTTGACTTTGAATATTTTTCACGGCTAGACGAATAAAGATAATTAAATAAATTTTTTTGTGTAGGCTTAAAAAACTTTTTAAAAATACAAAAATATTTTTTAAAATATTTTTAGCATTACTACAATTGCAGACATTTGCAAAAAACCAAATAAAGTCAAGGTCAAAAACAACAATTTTAAATTTCGAACCCAAATATCTTTTAAACTGTAACAGGTAACAAGAAAGAGTGAGTATGTTTTCTTTTCAGATTTTAATTTCATCAAATAAATCCAAAATTCATTGAAATCGGTTGATATTTGCAAAAGTAATGAGCATCGAAAAGTTTTGCAAGCCCGAGGAGGTCAACTTTGGCACCCTGTAGCTTAACGTATGTATATACAGCGTAGCCCAAAATTTTATTTTCTAAAACCTTGGGTCCTCCTCTACGACTGCTTCATACATTATTTTATAATTGGACAAATACTTTCGAAGATACAGATTTATTACCTTTTTTTTGCGTTTGGCCCCGCTGTGCGGTGTTTGGCACACATAAGTAAACTTTTGCGAAAACCGTATCATGTATCATACGCGCTGACACAAGAGGCCACGAAATTACTGTCTAAGCCGCAAATACATAAGGTGGGAAATCTCGAAATTACCGCAGCAAAAGACGGAAATATAGTCGTTGAGGTAAAAAATGCAGTCATACAGGCGTTGGAAGAAAAATGAGTTACAGCCAGATCCATATACTATAACTGCGGTAAGATCGGGCATTTTTAGCGAAATTGTAAAGCACCAAGAAAGCGGGCTAGATCTGTTTCGCCACCTGGAAACGGAAAACGCGTAAACATTAAATCAACAAATGAGTCACCGTGGAACTAATACGAGCTAGCACTACGGGGCAAGAGCAAGCTCCCATAACCAAGGGCCTCACAATCTCCATATTAACTATGCAACAGAAAAATAGCAGCCTTACTGCTTGGGGGTATACCGACGGTTGAAGGCATATATTGACTATAGACATAGGAGCATCGCAATCTATTATCAGACCCGATTTAGTCAAGAAAACAATTAAGCCGTTATATGGCGTAAGTCTACGAACAGGTACTGCTACTGTCTATGGTAAAATAAACGTAAAAGTAGCTATTGCCAACATAAGTATAAATCATGTATTCATTGTTGCCGATATTGTGTAAGAAGTAATAATCGGTGCAGATTTTATGATCAATCATGAAATTAATCTGCATATGGGGTAAAAAGCAGAGATTTGGCGGAATATTGAAATATCCCTAGACGTTAGTTACGAAGATAGGTCACCTGTAAGGAAGCTATTCACTACAGAACATGAGAAAATACCACCACAGTCAGTAAGTGTAGTATGGGCGTGTATAGAGGGAGATTGTGTGGACAACCAGTTATGGGTGGTAGCCCAAACAGATAGAAAAAGTGACTAAACAGCAAAGGCCCTCGTAAAAACCAGTAACAACGGAAAAGTCCCTGTTAGAGTGCTTAACCTTTCCACATGTGAAAAAGTCGTCAAGCCGAAGTGTGAAGTTGGCCAGTGTGCTACAGCTGAAGCAATAATAAATTGCGAAATGAACTCGGATCCTGTCAGTATGTCCAAAAAAGAGCAGGAGATGCTTTTAGAGTGTATAGAGAAATGGGTTAAGTGGTTAACCTCGTCCGATAAAAATAAGGCAAAACAACTGCTTACAAAGCACGACTCCATCCTTGCCTTAAAAAATGTCAACAGCAAGGAAGAACATCACTTGTAAAACATCAGATAAATACCGAAGATGCAAGGCTAGAAGTATTTCTCTAGCGAAACGCAATGAAGTAAAAGAACTTTTCAATGAAATGAAGCGCAATGGAGTAATAATACCTTCTTAAAGCACTTGGAGCTCACCGGTAGTTTTGGTTAAAAAGAAATATGGCAGCACCAGATTCTCCATCGATTTTAGAAAACTGAATGACGTAACCAAGAAAGACAGTTACCCGCTTCCAAGGATGGATGACACGCTGGACACGCTAGCTGGAACAAAATGGTTCTCCACATTAGACCTGCAAAGTGGTTATTGGCAAGTAGAAATCTCTGAAAAAGATAAGGCAAAAAACAGATTTAAGGGCAAGTGATGGGATGTGGCAGTTTAACGTATTGTTATTTAGGCTATGATATGCTCCAGCCACTTTCGAACGGTTAATGGAGCGTGTATTGAGGGGCCTACATTGGAAGACATGCCTGGTGTACCTTGATGACAATATTTTCATGGGTGAAAGTTTTGACGATCACCTAAAAATTCCAGAAGAAGTTCTCAAGCGGATATCATTGGCTGGACTTAAATTAAGTGCCAAAAAATGTGCATTGTTCCGAAAAGAGGTTAAATATTTGGGCCATCGCGTCGCAGAAAATGGTATATTAACTGACGAAGATAAACTCGCCCAAACAATCTGAATGAGTTACGCCGTTTTCTTGCTGGAGAGAATTTTGTGCTAGATATTGATGCGAGTGGCTACGGGATAGGTGGTGTTCTTTCACAAGTTGTCAACGGTACAGAAAATGTCATAGGCTACTACAGTCAAACAATCACAAAGGTGAAAAGAAATTATTGTGTTACACGGCGAGAGCTTCTGGCAGTGGTACAGTGTGTAAAACACTACCACAAATACCTGTATGGACAGCACTTCGAAATAAGAACCGCACTCAGGGGGTTGATACAATTTAAACAACCCGAAGGGCAGCTTGCCCGTTGGATTAAACGTCTCTAGAGCTACGAAAAGGTACTAAGCGTGGAATTGCGCATGCACTCTCTCGAATACCTTGCAGATTGGAATGCAAATATTGTCTAAAAGCTGAAGAAACCGAAGGCGACGTTGATGTTCGACTTACACGCATAGAGACAAGTGACGACTGGTCAGCGGCGTAAAGAGACGATCCCGTACTGGCAAAAATTATGTCGGCAAAGGAAAAAGACAAAAGACCAACCCGTAACCAAGCGGAAAGTCCACTGATGAAATCATACTGGGCGCTGTGGAATAGTCTGCATTTAATGAACGGATGCCTTTAACGCCAATGGAAAAGTGCTGATGGTAAATCGAAAACGAATTTAATTATGATACTTTGCTTTAAAATCGAAGAGGTATTGAAGGAGTTTCATGATAGTCCTAGCGGTGGTCACTTTGGTGTAACAAACACCTCAGAGAAAATCAAGCACCGTTTCTATCGGGTTGGATGTATCCAATCTGTTGCTGATTGGATAGCAAACTGTGGACGATGTATCGCAGCCAAAAGCCCAGTAAGAAGAAGTAGGGAACAACTGCAGCAGTATAATTTAGGTGCTCCTTTTGGGCAAATAGCGATGGATATAGCAGGCCCTTTTCCTATCAGTGAGGCGGGAAATCGTTACATCTTAGTGGTAATCGACTATTTTAGCAAATGGCTAGAGGTATACGCTATACCAAACCAAGAGGCTAAAACTGTCGTAAAAACGTTCTGCTCAGGGAAGAAATTTTAAATCTCCGATATTTCAGGATATGTGCAAGTCATACGGTATCCGAAAAATGAGGATTACACCACTATATCCACAGTCTGACGTCATGGTCGAAAGATTTAACAGCACCTTACAAGAACACCTAAAAAAAGTGGTCAGTGTACACCAAAGGGACTGGGATGAGCACATACCTAAATTTCTGTTGGCATACAGGTCAGCCGTTCATGACTTTCAAGGGATCAAAAAGATATTGACGAAGTTCATGAGCTCGTACGTAGCCGGATAAAAATTACCAGTGACAAAATGAAAGTTATATATGATTTAGCGAGTTCCGAAACATTTAGTGAGGGTCAGCTAGGTCTACAAGATTGGCAACCGAAACGAATAACGGTAACGTTATTAAAAAATTTGGCATTTCGGTATCGGTATTTTGATTATATCGGTAACGGTATTAATTCTTTGATTTCGGTATCGGTATTTTGATTATATCAGTATCGGTATAGATACTTACTTAATGGTATTTACAAAAAATAAAAATAAATCTATATTCAACCTAAAAACATAGTTAAGTTTTAATTTATATGTTCCCTTTTTTATTAGGCTTGTAAAAAAATAAATTGCTGACTTGAAAGAGGAAGTACGTACATTGTTAAAAAATATTTTTAAAAACTAATAGGAACATAAAATAGAATTTCAAATATTTGTATAATAAAAAAATATTTTTAAAATAAATATAAAATCAGTATTAATGAATATATGTATGTAAATACCAGGGTACACTTATACAGGTTATATCAAGAGCCTAGCTGACTATAAATATTTTAGAAAGTAAATAACAAATTAGTTAATTTTGTATTAAGTTTTAAATTTTTTGACATTTACTTTTTCAAACACAAAAAGGAAATGCAGAGGGCGAATTTTTAAATTTACCTTGATACTACCTGCACTAGTGTACCCTGGAAAATACTTTGTACTTTTTTAAGGTAAAATGTTTAAAAAATATTATATCAAAAACATTTTTTTCAGCTTCTAAATCAAAGTTAATTTTTTTAAAAAAATATATAAATTAAAATTTTATCAATAAATTATAGCATTGAAAAATACATTTAAGTTCACTGTTTGGTATATTTAAAAAGAATTTACTTTTTTAGATGCATATGAAAAATGATAAGGAACACAATTTATGGTTGATTAAAACAGCTCCGCGTTGGATCGAATCACATTGACTGCATTTAAACTATCCTCATCTAACCTATTGAGGGTAGGGTTCAATTGATATTTAACCCCGAAGATAATCTTTCTACACTAACTTGTGTACCTGGTACAGCTAACACAACTTTTGCTATTGCATATAATTCTGGCTTAGTTTTACTTTGTTCTTTCCACCAATTAAGAACATTTATGTGCCTTTATACTTTTTTTTTCATTTCTAAAAGCATTTAGCAACTCACATAATTACCCATTGTCTGGGCTTAAAGAGGAATTTTTTTCCATACTTTTGAGAACTGCTTCTACACAGTCGGATGATGTACTCGAGCTGCAGTTTGCATCATCCTCAAAAGCTATGTTAAAGTTTTGAGATATGGTGTTTATTCTGGCACTTACTTTTACAATATGATCAATTGTCCGTTCAACTTAGGTACCCTTAAGAACAATATTCCAACGTGGATCCAAGAACAGGGCACCTAGAAAGGCTTCATTCTCAAGAGGAATTTTCTCCTTTTTTATTTCCTCAAGTAAATTGCATTAAAAATTGTTTTTAACTTGCTGAAGTTCAATTGTGCATGTAAACCAAGCGTTTTTGGATTTTTATTACCAAAGCTTATAATCGTAATAACGGTATTTTGATACCAGTATTTTGCGAAACAAATTATTTTGGTATGGGTATCAATACCGGTACCAAATTTAAACGGTAACGGTTGCCAACCTTGATAGCCCACAAGGGAAAAAGGTGTTGTCTCCTAAATTACAAACCCATTGGGATGAACCGTATAAAGTGATGAAAAGAATAAATTATGTCGTGTATAGAATTCAAAAATACAAAAGCCCAAGATCAAAACTAAAAGTGGTTTTTAAATGTAACTGCAATCTAGTATTCGCTAAAATGAACTAGTGTGTTTTCTAACTTTCTGGATTATTACAGACTACCACCAATTGCTATAAATAGCCGAACAACACGAACGCCTTAATCATTATCAGTTAAACCGTTGAGTTCGATAAGTAAAAATTGCTTGAAAATAAAGGTGAATAACATTAAGTGTTGTAAATAAGTCTGTAATTAAACGAAAGGTAGTGTGTTTAAATAAGTACTTTTGGAATAAATTGCAAGTGTTATTATTTTTGCAATAAAAAGGACCTCCGGTTTATTTAGTTTATATAAACCAACATTTATAAAAGGCATAAAAGTAACAATATGCAAAACCTTTAATTATGAGACTTTTTTAAAATTGTGTGCTGAGTGGTGAAGATGCTGCACTTGCAGCTAGTCACTAATAGATGGCGCGAGAAGTTGTTTTTAAAGTAACAAACCAGTGTTTATACATATTTACCAATCAGTCAATAATAACAATTAGAATATAACACAGATGTAAACGATATTTTTAGGAGCGATAATGATAAGACGCACATATATGTATGTACAGTGATATACATATGACAGTCGTTTTTAAAATTGTTATGTTATGTTTATTGAGTTCCAAGTTCAACAGAAAAAATTAAAACATACATAAAAAAATAAGAGCGCTACATTCGGCTGTGCCGAATCTTATATGCCCTTCACATTGATCTCTAAAATACCCAGCTATATGATCTCGTACTTCAAATATAATAAAACTGCTTTGTGCATATCTACTTTCTATTTTTTTTTTGCGCATCATGAAGTGATCCTGCAAACAAATTGCTTTTTTGTATGACAAGCACCATTTCTATATATGTATTCATATTTTTTGGTATAACCTAATAATAAATAAAAGAAATCATAATACATAAGTTCAAACTTACATACATACATTTATTTGCTGATCTCGGCACACTCCAAATTATATGTATGCGTGCATACATATGTGTATACCTACATACATACATCCATATGACAATACATACCTATGTCCAAGTATTTTTTTTATGCCCATCCATATACAGTGTGCGACAAAACATATGCACGAACTTTTGTTAAGTAGAATATGTCTCAAAAACAAAAGCAAACACATTTGGATTTAGACTTATTTATTTTTTTTTATAAAGTTAATAACCTAAATTCAATAAAATATAAGAAAAACAAATGAAAATTCTTATAAAAATTAAAAAAATTCATATTATACAATAAAACACAGCTTTTTGTATGCGACAAAACATATGCACGGCTTTAGGAAACTCAAAAAAAATATTAACGTTTAGTTGAGTAGCCATTATTTTTTAAAACTTCTTCACATCTTCGTGGCATGGACTGAATTAGGTTTGACAAAATTTCTCCAGATATTTCAGTCCAAGCAACTTCCACCTGGCGGAAAAGTTCATCCCTATTTCTGCAATTATCACGGTTAATTTTACGATCTACAACATCCCATATATTTTTATGGGATTGAGATCTGGCGATTGCGCTGGCCATTTTAAAACATATATTTTATTAACTGCAAACCACTCTTTGATGCATTTAGCAGTGTGTTTAGGATCATTGTCCTGTTGATACCTCCACTTAAGCGGCATTTCCTCCTCTGCATGTGGTAGCATTATGTTTTTTAGAATATCCTTGTAAACGAATCGATCCATTTTACCATTTATTTTATGAATTGGTCCGATTCAATGGCCAGAAAGGCATCCCCAGACCAATACATTTTTTCCTCCATGTTTTACCGTACCTTTGGTATATCGAGGGTTAAGGCGTTGTCCTTTTGGCCTACGTACCAGCCTAGATCCATCAGAACTTTTAAGATTGAACTTAGACTCATCAGAGAAGAGTACGGTTTTCTATTGGGTTGTGGTCCAGTTGATGTGCTCCTTTGCAAATTCGATTCTGGCTAATCTGTTTTTGGCAGAAATAAATGTTTTCTTTGCACTTCTTTATGATTTTAATCCACCTTCAACAGATCGTCTTTGATGGATCTAATCGAGACATTTAAGTTTAGCTGACTTGCAATAGATTTTTTTGAGATAAATGGATCCTTTTTTATTAAGCGCAGTATTTCCTGGTCGTCCCGTTTGCTGGTTTTCCGGGGTCTACCACCTCTGTGTACGGTTGCCAGCGATCCTGATGAACGGAAACGGCTTACAATGCGAGAAATGACACTGTGGTGAATTCCAAATTTATTTGCAATCGACGTTACTATTTCCCCTTTATTATAATCATTTATATTTTTATCTTTTAAATGAGGGGAATATTTACTGTAAACCATTCTTTTATTAAAATATTGCAAACTGTGATCGATGACTTTGCAAAATTGTTCAAATTATTCCGTTAAAATTAAAAAAATTGTGCATCTCATTTAACGGTTCTTTTTGTTGGTAATTTATTAGAAAAAATGAAGAACATAAATACCAACTACTTCGTGCATTTGTTTTGTCGCATGTAATATAGCGGTTTTGTAAATTTATTGTTAATATTTTTTTGTTGAACATTTTTTTTCTTTGTTTTTGTCTTGTGTTAGTAAGAGGACTCTATTATCATTACAAAAAAATAACACAAGTAAAAATACCAATGAAATTTTCTATATTATAAAGATATCTGATTGTAAGTACAATCTCGTGCATATGTTTTGTCGCATATACAGTGAACTCGCGGAAACGTGAACTAATTTTTACCAAGGGTGTTCATGTTTTCGATTTTGTTCACGTTTCTGATTGGATATTTTTTAATTATTTTCTAACGAATTTAATTTTTTTTTGTCAATTTATTGTTACTAGTTCAAAAACATCCAAATCTAGTTAAAACTTAACAACACTTTAACCCGAAAAGTCCAATTTAAAAATTTTAAAACCTAAGTTTTTTTTGTTATACATAATTGTCTTATTAATCTGACCACAAACATCAACCCTTTGCAAATAAAACTATGTATATCGCTTATAGATCCTTTTATTGCATAATTCGGGGACTCCCAAAACTAATTAAATTGATTTAAACAAAAAAAAACTCAGAAAAAACTGTTCACGTTTTAAAGCTTTCAATGTTTGTTCACGTTTTAGAGTAGTTAATGTTAAATAAAAAGTGTTCACGTTTCTGGATGTTCACGATTCTGGATATTCACGTTTCCGCGAGTTCACTGTATATGTATACATATATGTTTAACAACGTTGCCAGTTTTTATTGTTATATTTTTTGTATGGAGTTTCTGATTTTGTTCCAAATTAACTGAGTCAATCGCAGTATTTTGCCTATATATAGGTCCGTGGTAAACCGATTTTACTCATTTTAAGTATCAATCATCTCAGGAATATTTCTGATGGCTAGACACCAAAACCGGGTCAGTAGTGCTAAAAATTGATTTCGTAAACTAGATTTCGGCAGACGGACATGGATATATAGACTTCCCTATCTATAAGGATCCAGAAAATATACACTTTATGGGGTCGCGAATAGATAATTAAGAAATTACAAACGGAATGACAAACTGAGAGATACCTTTATCACTTATGTGAACCGTATAATAATAGACAAGTTACAATTGATTTTTGAGAAATATATGCAACTCTTAAAGTTTAATTTCTGTCAATCAATTGTAACTTGTCTATTATATATGTATATATGTATATATATATAACTTTATTATTGTTCGAAGCTGGTTCCCAAAATTTTGAAAAAATTTCAGATTATTACTTTTATTTTTAAATCTGTTATAAATAATTTAAATTATTTTTCCATCTCTATTTTTCAAAAACACAATATGTACCTAAAAGGCGGTTAAGTACGATTTTAACTTTTTTTGCACCTTGGGTTCCAAACTTTGAGAAAGTACCATGAAGATTTTCATATTTTTTTGCGGCCTGTCAGACGCAACTTTAAATATTATGTTTCTATTCTTATGGGTTTTAAAGCTATAAGAAGTACCAAAATATAATATGAATCCTTCTTGGGGTCAAAAAAGAACGAGGAATTTACATATATATTTCGAGGCTTGTCAAACGCAATTGTAATAATGTTTAATTTATTTCTGGTTAAAAAATTTCAAGGAAAACTTGGTAAAATTTTAACCCTTTTTACTTTTTAGAGTCCCAAATATTAAAAAAAAAATACCAGACATCTGTCCGTAACTTTTTAAGTAAAGGACGCATGGAATCGTGTAACTCAGGATACCTTATCCAACTGTTGAAATATATCTTAAGCTTAATATCAAACCATAACGACCCTGATGATACCATTCCCTTGAATATATTTACTTAAATATACCTCGGATGGGGAAGCACGGTAATTAGAAGAAAGAGCGGTTTAACTTTTAAATCTCTTGCTTTCTCAGGTTTGTTAAAGAAATGATGAAAAAGTTCACAGTTGTTTTTTATATTTCTTCAGACTAAATGTACCGCATCTTTAGTAGAGGAATGGAACAAAAACCCAAAGATGCCACAGAATGTGATGTACTCGAAGTTAAAGATGAATCTAAAGAAGACGACTGCATTTTTCAAGAGACAGTAACTCAAATCAACTAGAGGTTATTGACACATTTGATAGGGCACTGAAATGGGCCAAAAGTAAACTGATAGACCAAAACGATATTAGAATATTTAAAAGAAAAGGCTATCTATGAAATGGTTGAGCAAAAGAAACAAAAAATTACTGAGTTTTTTATTTTAAAACATCATTTAATATGTTTTAGCTTAGTTTTAAGTGAATTCTTGTTATTATACCCTTCGCATAAGTGATAAGGTTATATACCAGTTTGTTATTCCGTTTGTTATATTTTTATTTTCGATTTGCGACCCCATTAGGTATATACCTATATATTCTGAACCCTTATAGATGGGGAAGTCGATATAGCCAAGTTCGTATGCCACTCTGTCCGTCTGTATATCTGTTGACGGACCAGGTATTGATGTCAAACTATCAGAAATATTCCTGAGATGATCGCTATTAAAAATTACCAAGATCAATTCACCGTGGACCTAGATATAGGCAAAATACTACATTTGCCTCCTTTTTTTATAACAAAATCACAAACTCTATATAAAATATGTCACAAACTTCATACAAAATATGCAACAACTAAATACTGACAACGATATTATGGGTGTTTTATGGATGGCATAATCAAATACGAAAAAACTTCTTGTATGCTTAGATGTATGTAGGTACATATGTGACCTCATATAGTATATATATATTCTGGATCCTTATAGATAGGGAAGCCGATTTAACCATGTCCGTGTTATGGTTGAAATAAACTTTCTAAAGCCCTTGATGGCACATAGACCCGTAAGTGGTATCAAACTATCAGAAATATCTGCGAGAAAATCGGCAGTGAAATTCAGCAAAATCGCCCGATAACTAACCGAGATATAAGGAAAAAACTAAAACTACCTCCTATTTTTTATTCCATTGCCATACGAAATTTGAAAAAAAACAGGTTAAAAACCCCTACAACCGCTCCTAGAATAATCAAATGCATTACAATCCCCCATTAGTTTTTCCTTCCAAACGTATTCCTGTAGTATACTTGCCACCAATTTTCCCGCCTTAAGAGGGTTGCCATACAAAATTTGAAAAAATAGGGTAAAAACCGTTACAACTTCTCCGGAGTCGCTTCTAGAGAAATAAAATGTAACACAGACCCCCTTTAGTTTTTCCTCCCAAGCGTATTCCTAAAATATATTTACCGCCTATTTCCACGCCCTAACGGGGTTGCCATAAATAATTTTAGAAAAATTAAGTTAAAACCCTTACTACTTCCCCGGAGTCGCCCTTTATGAATAAAATGGATCACAGACCACCATTGATTTTTCCTCTCAAACATATTCCTAAACCATACTTAACCCCTATCACCATTATCCAAGGGGATTGCAATTAAGAATTTTAAAAAATTAAAGTAAAAGTCCATACAAAATTTGAAGAAAATTAGGGTAAAACCCCCTGCAGCTGCCCTAATCACCCTAAGAGTATTTAAATATGACACCAAACCCCTATTTAAAAACTAGAAATATTTCATAAATGAAACAAGTAAGAGGGCTATATTCGGCAGTGCCGAATCTTATATACCCTTCGTATGGGTATTTTAATATACCCAGCGTATGTTTTGTTGTCTAATTACTTTTGTAGAACATATGATGTCGATAGCTGTAATAGTTTCCGAGATATAACGTATTGAAAATTTCATAAAATTTGTTAATTTGTATGGGAGATACCCCTTCTACTGCCCCCACCCAAAAAATTTTTTCTTTAAAGCGAAAGTCTTGATGTCCAATTACTTTTTGTGGAACATTTGATTTTGATATCTTTTATAGTTTCCGAGATATAGCGTATCGAAAATTTCTAAAAAATTGTTAATTTTTATGGGAGCTACCCCTTGTTCTGTCCCTACCCAAAAAAAATTTCTTTAAAGTGTAGGTGTTACTGTACAATTACTTTTTGTAGAAGATTTGAGGTCGAAAGCTGTTATAGTTTCCGAGATATAGCCTATAAAATATTTCACCAAATTTGTGCAATTGTAGGAAAAATACCACTTCCCCTTATCCTATCTAAAAAAAAACAAAATCCTATTATTTAGGGCCCTACTTTTAGAGTTAAATTTTGTGGCAAGAATGACTATATTTACTGAGATATATAGGGATATATGCACGGATTTTGTCCTAAAAAAATGGGTTATTTTGGGTTTTAGATTATACATATCTCGGTCAATAGTGGACCGCTTTTGTTGATTTTAAATAGCGATTGCCTGCAGGATATTTCTAATAGTTTGACACCAATATCTGGTCCGTGTATTTTTATTTGACTCCAAAAAACTTGATTTCAACAGACGAACATGGTTATATCAACTTCCCTATCGATAAGGATCCAGAATATATATATTTTATGGGGTCGCAAATGGATAATTAGGAATTTACAAACGGAATAACAAACTGATATATACCCTAATCAGTATGTGAGGTGTATAAAAACGGATAAAAATAAAAAAAAAATGGGGTTTCGAAGGTCCATTGTGAGGTCTAAGTTTCGGCCAAGCGCTCCTTCTTGTTTTTCTTTTTAGTTGAGGTATTGATCTACCGGGCTTATGTAAATAAAATTAATATTTATATAACAAATTTTCCCTTTTATATATTATTTTCTACAAACATTTCGTAAATATAATGAAAAACAAAGATTTTTTTTCAATTAAACAAATTTAGATGTATTTTTTACCCTTAAGTTTCGGTTTTAGCTCTTTTTAGATGTTTTTGAACGGGATTAAGCTTCAACTTTACTTGGAAATCTGGTCACACTGGTTGTTGCACAGCAATACTAACAACAAAAACATTTGTAGCAGTGTTGCCACCTTATTTGAAATTACACATTTCATGTGTAATTTTTTGTTTCATGTGTAACTCATGTGTAATTTAAAGCTTTATCGATTTTAAGCACTATTTTTTGTTAATTTTAATATAAACGTGATGTATTTAATTTGTTTTTTCACGTTTATATTACTAAAAAAAATAGTATGAATTTTTTGGTTTGAATTTAATCGTTATTTTTACATAATAAAAACAAACGATGAATCGGTCATTTAAAAAAAATTTAAATCGATATTTTTTTTTAACAAATTTCAATTGAAACTTGGGTTAAATTTAAGATATTTACTACCAATGCTTAGTACCGAACAAATAGTGCTGATGAGGAGTTGTAACGGGCTATCGGAAAACTAAATTTTTTCAAAAATAATTCTTCAATAAAAGTCTTATTACAATAAATAACCAATTAGCCTGATAAAATATAAACAAAACTTATTATGATATACAAAAAAAAAAGAGCATGTGTAATTCGTAATTTCATGTGTAATTTTGGCATGATCCATGTATAATTTAACATTTTGTTGGTGGCAGCACTGATTTATAGCCACTTTCAATGACATGCAATTAGTGACTTAACATACATATGTATGTAGTATGTACGTCAGTGTTGCAAAATTTGATACGATCGTACTTTTTTTGATACTATTGGATGGTGGAAAATACCGCTAATTTTATACCCTCTTCAGAGAGGCTGTAAATAATTTTTTTTGGAATACTATTTACAATCAAAGTTTCGAATAGTAAATGATAAAACATATATTTTTCTCAAACCTTTTTTAAAAATAGTAAATACAGTTACGTAAAAAGTGCAATCATTTATTTTTTGTTAAGAAACTAGAAGATCCCAAAATTGTTTTAAAGACTTTAATGGTAAATCACGTACAATATTATTACCCATGAAAAAGGTTAAGGGGTATATTTATAAACAATTTTGAAATTTATAATAGATTTGAAATACTGATTTTGTATGAAAATTTCGTTTAAAAAATTATTTTAAAATAAAACAAAATTAAATTTAAACAAGTAAGAGCGCTATATTCGGCTGTGCTGAATCTTATATACCCTTCACATTGACCTTTCGCAATCCCAAACTTTTTTTATTTTTAACCATTTTTTGTCTTATGAAATATTTCTAATTTTTAAATAGGCTCTAAGGCCAACTCTAAAGAAGTTGTGGGCATTTCCATATCATTTTTGTAAATTTTGTATGGCAACCCCCTTAGGACGTGGAGATAGAGGGTAAGTATATTCTAGGAATATGTTTGGGAAGGCAAACTAATGGGTGTCGGTCGTACACTTTATTGCTCTAAGGCCAACTCTAAAGAAGTTGTGGGCATTTTTACATAATTTTTGTAAATTTTGTATGGCAACCCCCTTAGGGCGTGGAGATAGGGGGTAAGTATGTTCTAGGAATATGTTTGGGAGGGCAAACTAATGGGGGTCGGTCGTACACTTTATTATTCTAAGGCCAACTCTGAAGAAGTTGTGGGCATTTTATAATTTTTGTAAATTTTGTATGGCAACCCCATTAGGGCGTGGAGATAGGGGGTAAGTATGTTCTAGGAATATGTTTGGGAAAATAAACTAATAGGGGTCGGTCGTACACTTTATTGCTCTAAGGCCAACTCTGAAGAAGTTGTGGGCATTTTTGCATCATTTTTGTAAATTTTGTATGGCAAACCCCTTAGGGCGTGGAGATAGAGGGTAAGTATATTCTAGGAATATGTTTGGGAGGGCAAACTAATGGGGGTCGGTCGTACACTTTATTACTCTAAGGCCAACTCTGAAGAAGTTGTGGGCATTTTATCATTTTTGCAAATTTTGTATGGCAACCCCATTAGAGCGTGGAGATATGGGGTAAGGATGTTCTAGAAATAGGTTTGGGAGAAGAAATTAATGGGGGCCGGTGGTACACTTTATTGCTCTAAGGCCAACTCTGAAGAAGTTGTGGGCATTTTCATATCATTTTTGTAAATTTTGTATGGCAACCCCCTCAGGGCGTGGAGATAGAGGGTAAGTATGTTCCACAAAAATGTTTGGATGGAAAAAATAATTCGGGTCGGTCTTACATTTTACCTCTGTAGGAGAACCCTGGAAGCCGTAGGAGCGATTTTAAAAATGTTTAAATTAGGCTTTGTATGGCAACCCTGTTATATGTATGAACACTAATACTAACAAGTAAGAGCGCTATATTCGGCTGTGCCGAATCTTATATACCCTTCACATTGGTCTTTAAATATACCCAGCCGAGTAATTTTGTACTGCAAATAATATAATAAAAAACATTGTGCGAGTTTTAAAGAAAAAATAACAAAATTTTAACGTTCGTATGAATAATAGAAATAGATGAAGAAGATTTGAGGTCGAGAGTTTTAAAAGTTTTCGACATTATTCATATTTGAAGGTTAATAAAACTTGTTAAATGTCTAGTCCCCCTGCTCTTCTCCAACTTTTTCTCCAAAATGTATGAATTATTTGATTATTACTTTTTGTAGAATATTCGAAGTCGATTGCTGTTATAGTTTCCGAGATATAGCGTATCGAATATTTTATAATAGTTGTCGATTTGTATGGGAGCTACCCCTTTTTTTGCCCCCACTCAAAAAAATTTTTCTTTAAAGCGTAGCCCTTATGGCCCAATTACTTTTTGTAGAACATTTCATTTCGATATCTGTTACAGTTTCCGAGATATAGCGTATCGAATATTTGATAATAATTGTCGATTTGTATGGGAGCTACCCCTTTTTTTGCCCCCACCCAAAAAATTTTTAGTTTAAGGCGTAGCCCTTTGCGTGCAATTACTTTTTGTAGAACACTTCATTTCGATATCTGTTATAGTTTCCGAGATATAGCGTATCGAATATTTTATAACAATTGTCGATTTGTATGGGAGCTACCCCTTTTTTTGCCCCCACTCAAAAAATTTTTTCTTTAGGGCGTAGCCCTTTGCGTGCAATTACTTTTTGTAGAACACTTCATTTCGATATCTGTTATAGTTTCCGAGATATAGCGTATCGAATATTTGATAATAATTGTCGATTTGTATGGGAGCTACCCCTTTTTTTGCCCCCACCCAAAAAATTTTTTCTTTAGGGCGTAGCCCTTTGCGTGCAATTACTTTTTGTAGAACACTTCATTTCGATATCTGTTATAGTTTCCGAGATATAGCGTATCGAATATTTTATAACAATTGTCGATTTGTATGGGAGCTACCCCTTTTTTTGCCCCCACTCAAAAAATTTTTTCTTTAAAGTGTAGATCTTTGAGTACAATTACTTTTTGTAGAACATTTCATTTCGATATCTCTTATAGTTTCCGAGATATAGCGTATCGAATATTTTATAACAATTGTCGATTTGTATGGGAGCTACCCCTTTTTTTGCCTCCACTCAAAAAATTTTTTCTTTAAAGTGTAGATCTTTGCGTACAATTACTTCTTGTAGAACATTTCATTTCGATATCTGTTATAGTTTCCGAGATATAGCGTATCGAATATTTGATAATAATTGTCGATTTGTATGGGAGCTACCCCTTTTTTTGCCCCCACCCAAAAAATTTTTTCTTTAAGGCGTAGCCCTTTGCGTGCAATTATTTTTTGTAGAACATTTCATTTCGATATCTGTTATAGTTTCCGAGATATAGCGTATCGAATATTTGATAATAATTGTCGATTTGTATGGGAGCTACCCCTTTTTTTAACCCCACTCAAAAAATTTTTTCTTTAAGGCGTAGCCCTTAGCGTGCAATTACTTTTTGTAGAACATTTCATTTCGATATCTGTTATAGTTTCCGAGATATAGCGTATCGAATATTTGATAATAATTGTCGATTTGTATGGGAGCTACCCCTTTTTTTGCCCCCACCCAAAAAATTTTTTCTTTAGGGCGTAGCCCTTAGCGTGCAATTACTTTTTGTAGAACATTTCATTTCGATATCTGTTATAGTTTCCGAGATATAGCGTATCGAATATTTGATAATAATTGTCGATTTGTATGGGAGCTACCCCTTTTTTTGCCCCCACCCAAAAAATTTTTTCTTTAACGCGTAGCCCTTAGCGTGCAATTACTTTTTGTAGAACATTTTCAGTCGATAGCTGTTATAGTTTACGAGATATAGCGCATAAAATATTTCACCAAATTTGTGCAATTGTAGAAAAAATACCCCTTCCCCTGGTCCTATCTGAAAAAATTTTTTCCATTATTTAGGTCCCTTCTTTAGGAGTATCCGTGCCAAGTTTTGTGGCAAGAGTGACTATACTTACTGAAATATATAGGGATATATGCACCGATTTTGTCCTAAAAAAAATGGGTTACTCTGGGTTTTCGCTTATATCTCGGTCAATTGTGAACCGATTTTGCTGATTTTAAATAGCGATTGTTAGCGGGATATTTGTGATCGTTTGACACCATTAACTGGTGTGTATCTTTTTATTTGACTCCGGAAACTTGATTTCAACAGACGGACAGACGGACAGACGGACAACGCTAAATCGGCTTCCCTATCTATAAGGATCCAGAATATATATACTTTATGGGGTCGCAAATGAATAATAAAGAAATTACAAACGGAATGACAAAGTGATATATACCCTATCACTATGTGAAGGGTATAATAAAATTTCTGTTTTGGGTGTGTTTCAATAATATAGACATGACTGATTCTGTGTTTTTCTTTTTTTTGTTGTTTTTTTATTATTACATGTAAAAGTATGTTCTTTGTTGTTGTTGTAGACTCAAAAAACCAAGGTAGTCTTCGATTTTTGCTTATATCTCGGTTATTTATTGGGCGATTTTGCTGAATTTCAATACCGATTTTCTCGCGACTATCTGTGACAGTTTGATACCACATTCGGGTCTATGCGATATCGGGGGGCTTCAGAAAGTTGATTTCAACTATAACACGGATAGACGGTCAGACGGACAACGCTAAATCGGTTTCCCTATCTATAAGGATCCAGAATATATATACTTTATGGGGTCCCAAATGGATAATAAAGGAATTACAAACGGAAGGGTATAAAAATGCCAAAAGATGACGTATCGAACCACTGAATCTCTCTACTTTATGTTTGCAACCCTTGCTCCTACTCACTGAGATATTGGCAATTAACGACAGACATTGTTTAAACAGCCGAATAAAGAACCGATAAAAAATGTATGTTATATTAAACCACATTGTACCTTGTGCAATCTAAAAGTAAACTGATTGCAAGGTGAATTTATGTATCAGGTGGTCAGCGATGCCAGAAGCTTTGAGAAGAAAATCATCATTTGGTAATAATAATATCATATATTAAGGAAAAAATCATCAAATTTTTTTTTATTCAAAAATTTTATTTAATAGACCAAAAATATAATAACAATTAAGTTTATAAGGATAAAAACAAATTTCTCTTTGATGTACAGGGCAAATAAGTTCTGAAAGTTTTACAAAAACTCTTTATAAGTGAGATTATCTAGAACTGCCAGATGATCCTTACAGTTGACAAACAAAGATTGCAAGGTTTTGTTTACTCGTCATCTAAATTTTGAATATTCTATTCAATAAACCTATCAAAAAAGGAACCTCCCAATCTATAGACTAAAAAGGGTCAAGCCATGAGAGTTCTCTTGGAGAACAATTTTTAAAACCAAATCGTTTTAATATTGGCTTATATTACATCATATAAAACGAAATGATTTTTTTGCAATTAGTTGTAAGCTGGATTTTTTAGCAAACATTCATAAATAGACTTCGTTTTGTAAAAAAATCTTTATGTTCCAAATCAGGGTTATTATTAAAATACGAGTTCCATATGCTGGTTTTATAAGATTTTCTAAAACGTAAGGGTCGTTAGTGTTTCCACATGATATGTAAATAACATACAAAACTCTTGAATTTTTCTACATGTTTTAATTGAATTAAAAGATTACATCTGCATTCAACCAGCTGGATGGCCGACAAACATCGTTGTGTCGACTTTTCAGGATACTTTTTTTTGATTAGTGTTAATAAAAATAGATTTTTTACTCTTGTTTAAAATATTAGAACAAGTACATTATACTTTTACGACTAAGGTCACATAGATATATAACGCTCAAACGTTCTGATGTTCAAACTACTTTGCAGTTGAATTCTTGTACACTTTGTGACATTCAAGTATGACACCCTGTTGCTAGCAGAGGCCTGATGTACTCTACAGCCTCTCGATCTATACTAAAAGTCGCGCATTTGCATAACAACCCGGGCATTTTATTAACACAAAAAAAATATTTCATACATCCTTGTTATATTGACCAAACGATATGTAAATTATACAAAAGCAGTAAATGTCAATTTAATTTACTATTAAAAAATTTGTAAACAAATTATGTTTTTCCACGTTAATTCAAATAGCACAATATAAAATCATAATTTCTAAATATAAAAAATCATCTCTTGACAAAAAAATCATCAAAAAAATATGATAAGATCATCATTCTGGCAGCGCTGCAGGTGGTGGTGATCTTACAACATAATACAAATATAAAAGTGGTGAATAAGTTATGGGTGTGGTTTAATAATATCAGCTTGACTGATTATGTTTTTTTCTGTTGTTGTTTTTTTATTATAACATACATATGTATGTTCTTTGTTGTTGTTGTAGACTGAAAAAAAGGAGGTAGTCTTGGTTTTTTGCTTATATCTCGGTCATTTATCGGACGATTTTGCTGAATTTCAATCCGATTTTCTCGCGACTATTTTTGACAGTTTGATACCACTAACGGGTCTATGCGATTTTGGGGGGCTTCAGAAAGTTGATTTCAACCATAAGACGGACAGACGAACAACGCCAAATTCGCTTCCCTATCTATAAGGATCTAGAATATATATACTTTATGGAGTCCCAAATGGATAGTAAAGAAACTTATCGGCACTTGCAAAACATGCTAGATCGAACAAGCATGAGTTTGACTTTGAAAATGTTGAAATTTTGAAAACAGCAAAATAAATTTAAACTCCAAGTGAATGAAGTCAATCAAATTGTTAAACATGAGCAATTAGCTTGTAATGATAAGGCTGATAAAAAAGATTATATTAATACATACTGTAGTATAATATACAATCAAAAATGAAAAATTATTTTTAAAATAGTTAATTGCTTTTTGTGTAAAAAAATTTTTATTCATGATTTTGATTTAATTTTTCTTTAAAAAAATTTAAATAAATTGTAATAAGGTAAATATATTTTACTATAAAAATTGTAATAATAATAATATAAACATAATAATTTATTTGATCCTGAATATGAACTATGTTTGAAATATATAGTAGATCGCAGAAACAAATGTAAAATATATGTTTTTATTGGGAGGAATCGGGAAACGGAAGCAAAACAAAGGCTTAAATTAAATATTTTATACTTACATAGGTAACAAAGTAATCGTGGTCATCATTTCGAACTTTTTTTAAGCATAAAATATTAACCTATGGGTAGTTGCCTTGCTAAATGTTTTGAATACATATACGCATTCCTTTGGCATAGCGTATAAAAAAGTTGTAAATAAACCTTTTAACTTGATGCTTTGTAACTTAAGGCGTGCAAAATTTATATTTCATAGAGATGCGATAAGATAAATTCGGCAAGTCAACGAAGAAAAAAAAAATTTAATTTAATTTTAACGTCAATTTTTCCAAATTAAGGGCTAACTATAATGTGCTTTAGCTTACTTAAGCAAAAGTGCGAATACACATGTTTAAATGTGTATAACTATAATGTTCTTAAGCAACTTTTCGTTAAGTTCCGTCAAGACACATTTGATTAAGCAAAAAGCGAACCTGGTCGTACTTTGATTAATGGATCAGCTGTGTATACATGAGTTGGGCGCACAGTTGCACTTTTAAGTACACTTTTATTTATGAAAAAAACATTTTTTATTTCTTAACTTTTATAATATAATTTTATTATTTATTTGGTTTTATTATATAATGGTTTAATATTTTTAAATTGTAGATGTTACTTAAATAACATTTTGCGAAAAAAAAATCCATGTATATGGAATATGAAAGTAAAACAGTTTTTGCAAAAGTACAAATATTTGCAACTGAGTTCTGTAAATATTTAAGTTCAAAAAGTTCAATATAGCCACTCAAAAGTCTTCAATAAATTGCTTAAGCATTTGACAGGCTTTTCGTTGATATTTGACATTAGCATGCGTTTGTTTAAGCACAATATAGTTAGCCCTTTAAAGGTCAGATTTTTAAAATAAATTTTTACAATAGCATTGGATGATATTAGCGGACTTAAACCAAAATTCAAATTTTTCAAAAAATATACATATACAGTTTAGTTCAGTCTCGATTCACTGTTGAACAAACTAAACATACTTAAAATTTCTATATGACTTTTATGTATTTATTTTTTGTGGATTAAAGTAAAACAGAGAAAAAAAAATATTTTGATACTATTGCCGTTAAAAAAGTACTCTCGAAACATTTTTTTGATACCCAAATGAAATTCTCATTTTTCATCACTGATGTACGTGCTTGAGGAGATATTTTTTGTTTGTATGTATTTCTTTAATTATGCCTGGCAGCAGGCAGACGGACTTGTTGTTTGGCATTAAGACTGTCTGACAAATTTGATTGTCTGCATAAAGTAGTATTTGGTTATATTGTTACTTTAGTACCATTGCACATTTGAATGAAACAGCATGTTAAATAATTTTAAAAACGCTGAGCAGAAAATTATCGAAATTTCGTGTTTGATCTTTAAGTTTGTTTTACTGTGTGAATTATGTATAATAAAAACAAAAACTAAAGGCACTATAAAAAGAACAAAAACACATTAACAGTTTACACATAAAAATATTTATTTAATTGTATACATAAATACATACATACATACTTATGTATGTTTGTGGTGTTAAAAATATACTGTTATATTTTTACACAAAATATTTTACAGATTGTACACTTTATAGCAACGCCTTTTAAACAAATATTGTGTACCTATTTGTCTTAAGTTTTAACAATTCTTTAGAAATAAAGTTATATTTTTAAACAAAAGCCCAAGAATACACACATCTGTATGTATGTATGTATGTATACATATGTATGTATGTAAAAAAACTATTAATGTGAACTCATACAGATACAACTAACAAACAAATTTATTAACATTTCTTGCGGCTACACACACCAAACAACAATATTCAACGTTAAAATAAACAAAGAAACCCATCTTCATAATGCCAAAGATTTTAAACAGCCTGATCAATTCGACACACGATCAATTGTTAAACGACATACAAAAAATAAAAAATTGTCCTCAAATACAATGCCACAATGATTGTTACATACACGAATGCCATTTTCTATGAGTATAACAATACAAATAACCAAAGTAGTAGCAGAAGCCGAAAAACCAAACCTCGAACATGGTTTCAAAGAAGTAATTTTAATAATTTTACCAGTTTTAACAACGAATATACTCGTATTACTGCTATTAAAAGCGTTACCAGCTTCTTTTATTCTGCTAACTATAATGAGTTTGACACAGGACCTAAAAAAATTTTTCAAATGAACTATTATCAGAGACACATTTGGCTTTTCTTTCAAGAGAGTATTAGTAGTTTACAATTAGTAACATTGATAGTTTTATTAGCCCTTATAACGACAACAGCGTGCAGTCTAGACAATAGTAAAACGACTTTACAAATAAAATCAACTTCTATTCCTTCGAAAACTTTTCCAACATCACTCAGCGGTATTGTCTCTAAAGGAACCAAAACAAATTATAATAAGCCGCAATTGGCTTTACCTTGCTACAATTATATTACGAGTGATTTACCAACGATCGAACCTTATATCTCCGGGTCTTTTACAAATATAAGCTATGATAGTTACCTGCATCGTAATTTGCAAAAACAAATTAAACTTTGTACACGTAAAATTTTAAAAGAGCTAAATATTAAAAAGCAGCGCTCTACAACAAGCCAAATGGAAAGTATTTTAGATAGCGAAAAAAATTCAGCAAAACGTCAAAATAATTTTAGGCGCTTTAGCCAGCAAAGTCATAAAAATTACGCTCTTATAATTCAATTGGCAAAAACTATTGATTTATATATAAACAAAGTTCAGCTAAAAACTAATATTACCAAAGAAAGTATTATGAACCTTAAAAAAGTAATGAATTATTTACTAAAAAACTTTCGTAAAAAAATTAATTGTAAAACATTTTTTAAAAAAGCAAATTTTTATATTAATAAAAAAAGCAACAAGAAAAACCTTAGTACTTATAACGCTCTTACGTTAAATGCGTTAAATGTGAAAACACTAAGAAATCCAGTGCAAAAAAAAGATGCAGATAGTATACCTAGTGATCAGGTTTATATAAATGAATACAGCAATGTTCATTTTGATTATCATGTTAAATTTAATAGCTCCCTTATGCCAATAAGTTTAGTGTCGCCTGTTCAAATAAAAACTACTAGCGACTATGATAACGATGTTCTTCAATCTTTTGGCGGTTTAAATCATAACGAACAACAACCACACGTCAATCATACTAAACTTATAAGATTGGTAATTGACGGCTTGGGATTACAAAAAGTTCCCAACATGAGTACAGTAAGTTTACCTTAACAAATATAAATATATGTATGTATATTAAAGCTGATTTATATGAAGGGTAATGTCGCAGTGCTAACGCTTTGGTTCTCTTTTGGAGTTCTGTCGTACATAAATCCACGCGCGTTAAATTAAGAGTCTTTATCGCAGGAGTCAGGGGACTTTTTGAAATTTATTGTTAATTGCTTTTCAATCGTTCATTCGTAATTAGCAGTGTTGCCACGATGTAAGTTTTGGAAATGTTGAATTATTGTGCTTAATTTGAAATACTTGACAATAATTAAAAAAGGAAAATATCTAAATTATCCAAGGAAGAAATAATTTAAGAAATTGTAGACTTAACTGAAAAAGTATTGAAATAAATTAGATCACTTGGCGACTTTTTACCTTAATCTAGTTTAAAAAATATTTATTTAAAACGATAGATTTCTTCATGGAACAATTTCCAAAACGCAATAGGCACATGAGCAATCTTAAAAATAACATTAAATAAAACAAGTAAGAGCGCTATATTCGGCTGTGCCGAATCTTATATACCCTTTCGCAGTCCCAAACTTTTTTTATTTTTAACCATTTTTTGACTTATGAAATATTTCTAATTTTTAAATAGGCTCTAAGGCCAACTCTAAAGATGTTGTGGGCATTTCCATATCATTTTTGTAAATTTTGTATGGCAACCACCTTAGGGCGTGGAGATAGAGGGCAAGCATATTCTAGGAATATGTTTGGGAGGGCAAACTAATGGGGGTCGGTCGTACACTTTATTGCTCTAAGGCCAACTCTAAAGAAGTTGTGGGCATTTTTACATAATTTTTGTAAATTTTGTATGGCAACCCCCTTAGGGCGTGGAGATAGGGGGTAAGTATGTTCTAGGAATATGTTTGGAAAGGCAAACTAATGGGGGTCGGTCGTACACTTTATTGTTCTAAGGCCATCTCTGAAGAAGTTGTGGGCATTTTATCATTTTTGTAAATTTTGTATGGCAACCCCATTAGGGCGTGAAGATAGGGGGAAAGTATGTTCTAGGAATATGTTTGGGAAAAGAAACTAATAGGGGTCGGTCGTACACTTTATTGCTCTAAGGCCAACTCTGAAGAAGTTGTGGGCATTTTTACATCAATTTTTGTAAATTTTTTACGGCAACCCCCTTAGGGCGTGGAGATAGAGGGTAAGTATATTCTAGGAATATGTTTGGGAGGGCAAACTAATGGAGGTTGGTCGTACACTTTATTGCTCTAAGGCCAACTCTGAAGAAGTTGTGGGCATTTTATCATTTTTGTAAATTTTGTATGGCAACCCCATTAGGGCGTGAAGATAGGGGGTAAGTATGTTTTAGGAATATGTTTGGGAGTAGAAGTTAATGGGGGTCTGTGATACATTTTTTTCCTCTACGGGCGAGTCCGTGGAAGTTATAGCGGTTTTTACCTTATTTTTTAAAATTTTGTATGGCAAACATGTCAGGGGCTGGAGATAGAGAGTAAGTATGTTCCACAAAAATGTTTGGATGGAAAAAATAATTCGGGTCGGTCTTACATTTTACCTATGTAGGAGAACCCTGGAAGCCGTAGGAGCGATTTTAAAAATGTTTAAATTAAGCTTTGTATGGCAACCCTGTTATATGTATGAATACTAATACTAATAAAATTTTTGTTTTGGGTGTGTTTCAATAATATAGACATGACTGATTCTGTTTTTTTCTGTTTTTGTTGTTTTTTTGTTGTTTTTTTATTATTCAATGTAAAAGTATGTTCTTTGTTGTTGTTGTAGACTCAAAAAACCGAGGTAGCCTTGGTTTTTTGCTTATATCTCGGTTATTTATCGGGCGATTTTGCTGAATTTCAATACCGATTTTCTCGCGACTCTCTGTGACAGTTTGATACCACATTCGGGTCTATGCGATATCGGGGGGCTTCAGAAAGTTGATTTCAATTATAACACGGACAGACGGTCAGACTGACAGACGGACATCGCTAAATCGGTTTCCCTATCTATAAGGATCCAGAATTTATATACTTTATGGGGTCCCAAATGGATAATAAAGGAATTAAAAACGGAATGACAAACTTATATATACCCTTATCACTTATGTGAAGGGTATAACAAGTAAGAGCGTTATATTTGTTTGTGTCGTATCTTTTATACCCTTTACCATATGTAGGGGCGGAGCTAGAGGGTATGTATTTTCTAGGAAAATGTTCGCTAGGAAAAATGAGTTGAAGTCAGTCTTACACTTGACCCTGGAAGCTGAAGGGGGGGTTTATAACAATTTCCCAAACTTTGTACGGGAGTTCCCTTAGGCGATGGTAATAGGGGGTAAGTATTTTCTAGGAATATGCTTGGGAGGGAAAACTAGTGAATATCTGTGATACATTTATTTACTCTGAGAGCGCCTTCGAGAAAGTTGTGGGGTTTTTACCCAATTTTTTTTTCAATTTTGTATCGCAGAAAAGTTAATGGGAGTCGCTCACACATTGCACCCGTATGGGGGGAGTTGTAGAGGCTCCCTGCGGGAAATGTGTGACAATTGTTCTAAATAACCAGTACTACTGAGAAATCATTTATGGAGATGTCCCTTTTTATTATAAAAACAGTTTGGATAACAGACAATTGTAGAAAAAAACAGCGTTTTCTATGTTCAATCAATTTTAAACTTGTTCACGTTAAAGGGCTTTAACACCGTGTTCACGCTACAGATTAGTTAGTGTAAAAATAATTTTTTTCGTGTTATCCGGTGTTCACGTAAGGCGGTGTTTTTGTTACCGCGAGTCTACTGTACACACATACATACATACATACACACATACACACATACAAACATAAATACATACATACATATATACATACATACATACATACATACATACATACATACATACATACATACATACATACATACATACATACATACATACATAAATACATACATACATATGTACATACATACATACATACATACATACATACATACATACATACATACATACATACATACATACATACATACATACATACATACATACCTACATACATGCATACATACATACATACATACATGCATACATACATACATACATACATACATACATACATACATACATACATACATACATACATACATACATACATACATACATACATACATACATACATACATACATACATATGTACATACATACATACATACATACATACATACATACATACATACATACATACATACATACATACATACATACATACATACATACATACATACATACATACATACATACATACATACATACATACATACATACATACATACATACATACATACATACATACATACATACATACGAACATACATACATATGTACATACATACATACATACATACATACCTACATACATACATACATACATACATGCATACATGCATACATACATACATACATACAGGAACCTTAAAGGTGCGTTTAGACTGTGCTAATATTTGTGCAAAATAATAAAAATTTTGTTTGTCCTAGTGTAAACACTCGAATTTGTTAGCCACCAAATATTTTTCGACTGTTTGTTGGCTAAAAAATTCTTTGTTTGTAAACAAAGCTTTGCATAGTGTAAACACTTTGTCAGCACGTCGTTACAAATATTTGCCTCGATATTTTGTTTGTTCTCACAATATTTTTGGCGGAACAAATAGCGACAAATAATTGTAGAAACGTGGTAAAGTGAGGCCAAACGCAAAAAAATGGTAATAAATCTGTATCTTCGAAACTATTTGTCCAATTATAAAATAATGTATGAAGCTGTCGTAGAGGAGGACCCAAGGTTTTAGAAAATAAAATTTTGGACTACCCTGTATATACATACATCGAGCTACAGGGTGCCAAATTTGACCTCCTCGGGCTTACAAAACATTTCTATGCTTATAACTTTTGTAAATATCAACCGATTTCAATGATTTTTGGATTTATTTGATGAAAATTAAAATCTGAAAAGAAAACATACTCACTCTTTCTTATTACCTGTTACAGTTTAAAAGATATTTGGGTTTGAAATTTAAAATTGTTGTTTTTGATCTAGACTTTATTTGGTTTGTTGCGAATGTCCGCAATTGTAGTTATGCTAAAAATATTTTTAAAAATATTTTTGTATTTCTAAAAAGTTTGTTAAGCCTACACAAAAAAATTTATTTAATTATCTTTATTCGTCTAGCCGTGAAAAATATTCAAAATCTAAATTTTCAAGATGATTCCAAAAATGGCATAATTTTGACAAAAATTGAGCACAATTGATTAACTTTTTTTGAAAATATTTGTAAAAATAGTTAAAAACAACAATTTTAAATTTCAAACCCAAATATTTTTTAAACTGTAGCAGGTAATAAGAAAGAGTGAGTACGTGTTCTTTTCAGATTTTAATTTTCCTCAAATAAATCCAAAAATCATTGAAATCGGTTGATATTTGCAAAAGTTATAAGCATGGAAATGTTTTGTAAGCCCGAGGAGGTCAACTTTGGTTCTCCTCTACGACTGCCTTATACATTATTTTATAATTGGACAAATAGTTTCGAAGATACAGATTTATTACCATTTTTTTTGCGTTTGGCCCCACTGTGCGTGGGTTGCCAACAGTTATTTTTGACAGTGCTTAACATATAAAAAATAAAATAAATTGAAATTGCAATACTGGTCAATACGTTTGACAGATTAGTAAGTAAATTTTGCACCACCTTTATAATTATAAAATACGCTTCCTGAATTCTTAGGAGCCACCATCACAGCGTGCTTGCCATCAACGGCGCCAAGGCAGTTTGGAAAATTCCATTTTTCCAGAAACTCATCTGCAACGCTTTTCCACTCCTCTTCGTTCGATGGAACCTTTAAATTAAAGAAAACGTAATTGGAACATTGCAACTAAAAATACTGTTACTTTCATAAAATCTGCTTTTCAAAAATTTTAAATAGCATCGCACACTTCTAGCACAATTCCTGATATCGTGAATGGTGGAAATCTAAAAACATATTGCAGCGACGAAAAACTTTCGCCAGTGGCCAAGTATCGCAAGGTCAGAGCCAATCTTTCAGACGCAGATATTGGTTCCCTCAAATATGTGATTTTCTTTGTTATAATCGGTGCCACTAGATACAGCTTTTTTTGAAAAACATTAACTTATACTTAATGTTAATATGCTGAATATTGTAATCAAGTTACCAAGTAATCGAAGTCATTTGAACCCATGCGCATGAAGTTTTTATGCAGCGAAGGTTCTTCAAAACGTAGTTCCTTCAGAAGTTTTTGGCAACATCCTTCCATTTTACGACGCTGCACCCAAGCTCGAACCCACATTCTTCTGGATATTCTTTTTTTTTTTCTTTTTACTGGGTTTCTGAAACTGCTATAGCTCTAGCAGTTATTAATAATAAATCTTCAATATCACTGTCACTAATCATTTTAACTTTTCACGTTGCTTTACAAACACAATTTGATCCTATTTGTCAGATGGATTTCATAAACATAACAACAACATTATTTGACAGATGTTTGTCATACACACCGGACAAATAAAATTATTTGTGCAGTGTAAAGGGGTATACAAATATTTGTACCAAACATGGCTGACACAAAATCTTCTATTATTTGTGCAAATAAAATTCAAACAAATATTAGTGCAATCTAAACGCATGCCCAAATATTAGTCACAAACCATACTATTAGCCCAAACCATTATTTGTTGTGTTTGGGCAAATATTAGCATAGTCTAAACGTACCTTTATATACACTTCACATTGGTCTTTAAATATACCCAGCCGAGTTATTTTGTACTGCAAATAATATAATAAAAAATCTTGTGTGAGTTTTAAAGCCCATAGAAAAAATAACAAAATTTTAACGTTCGTATGAATAATAGAAATAGATGAAAAAGGTTTGAGGTCGAGAGTTGTAAAAGTTTTCGACATTATTCATATTTAAAGGTCAATAAAACTTATTAAATGTTCTAGTCCCCCTGCTCTTCTCCAACTTTTTCTCCAAAATGTATGAATTATTTGATTATTACTTTTTGTAGAATATTCGAAGTCGATAGCTGTAATAGTTTTCCAGAAGTAGCGTATCGAAAATTTTATCAAAATTGTTAATTTGTATGAGAGCTACCTCTTCTTCACCCCCCATGCGAAAACTTTTTCTTTAGAGCGTAGCCCTTGATGTCCAATCACTTTTTGTAGAACATTTGATTTCGATATCTGTTATAGTTTCCGAGATATAGCATATCGAAAATTTAACAAAAATTTGTTTTATGTATGCTACCCCTTTTTCTGCCCCCATTAAAAAAATTTGTTCTTAAGAGCGTAGCCCTTGATGTCCAATCACTTTCTGTAGAACACTTGGTTTCGATATCTTTTATAGTTTCCGAGTTATAGCGTATCGAAAATTTCATACAAATCGTTAATTTGTATGGGAGCTACCCCTTTTTTGCACCCACTCAAAAATTTTTTCTTTAAAACGTAGGCCTTCTTGCCCAATTACTTTTTGTAGAACATTTCGTTTCGATATCTATTATAGTTTCCGAGATATAGCGTATCGAATATTTTATAATAATTTTCGATTTGTATGGGAGCTACCCCTTTTTTTGCCCCCACTCAAAAAATTTTTTCTTTAAAACGTAGGCCTTCTTGCCCAATTACTTTTTGTAGAACATTTCATTTCGATATCTGTTATAACTTACGAGATATAGCGTATTGAATATTTTATAATAATTGTCGATTTGTATGGGAGCTACCCCTTTTTTTGCCCCCACTCGAAAAATTTTTTCTTTAAAGCGTAGGCCTTCTTGCCCAATTACTTTTTGTAGAACATTTCATTTCGATATCTGTTATAGTTTCCGAGATATAGCGCATAAAATATTTCCCCAAATTTGTGCAATTGTAGGAAAAATACCCCTTCCCCTGGTCCTATCTGAATAAAACTTTTTCCATTTTTTAGGCTCCTTCTTTAGGAGTATCCGTGTCAAGTTTTGTGGCAAGAGTGAGTATACTTACTGAGATATATAGGGATATATGCACGGATTTTGTCCTAAAAAAAATGGGTTACTCTGGGTTTTCGCTTATATCTCGGTCAATAGTGAACCGATTTTGCTGATTTTAAATAGCGATTGTTTGCGGGACATTTCCAATAGTTTGACACCATTAACTGGTCTGTATCTTTTTATTTGACTCCGGAAACTTGATTTCAACAGACGGACAGATGGACATCGCTAAATCGGCTTTCCTATCTATAAGGATCCAGAATATATATACTTTATGGGGTCGCAAATGAATAATAAAGAAATTAAAAACGGAATGACAAAGTGATATATACCCTTATCACTATGTGAAGGGTATAAAAAAAATAATAGAATTTGTGAGCGAAATTTACCAATTTAGAATAAAAAACCTCTTCAGGGAAAACTGAAAAGAATGGCGCTTAAGAAATAACCCAAGTGAGTGCATAAGCTACTGCCTGTCGACCGCCAAACGCATCGCAAACAATATCGGATTACTTCTTTTGGCCCGCCTTGTATTTAAGTGTAATGTACATAGATGGAACCCATGGAAAAAGTAGACTAAAACATTTAAAAAAATTTTATAGTGTCATCGAAAGCAAGTATTTAAAAAAAATATTTAACGTAAATGTGCACTTAATCTAATCAAAACTATTTTGCCATTTGTAGAAGCAATAAGAGCAAATCCTGATGTTAGAGACAATGGTAAAATGTTAGAAAAGCAGTTCACCTAATAAAAAAAGCGACCCCTAAAAATGTTTAAAGGATAAACATAATACTAAAATTAAAGATTTTATTATTTAGAGGTCATTAAGTTGTAAATGAGTTTCCCATAAATTTTGAAAAATATTAAATTTTTTGTTAAATTTAACAGATAAAATTACTTAAATTTTTATAAAGTAATTTTTGCTTTCTTTTTTTGGTTGCTTCTTTTTTTTTTTGCTTAAGTTTATTTTACATGACAAAGAAGAAAATTTCATAAAAATTGTCGTTAACCGAAAATAAGAAAGCAAAATAATTTTTGGTTGATAAAATTTAAATGAAACTTACTTTAAAGATAATCATTAATTTTTTTTTGTTGCATTTTTTTAAGTAATTATAATTATTTTAATATTCCAATTTGCATGTTTGTTTATTTTATTTAACGAAACCCATTTTTTTAAAATTAAATATAAAGTTAAAATGTATAAAAAAAATATAACAAATGTTAAGCTTGTTTTTTGTATTAAGGAACTAGTTCTGAAGTAGTTTAAAAGAGACTGGAACTGTGCTAGTTGTTTCCGGCTACTCCGTGGCTAGTTCTTAGGAGACTACTTCTGGATAAGTAGTTTAGGGTTTGTCTTAAGACAGGTCGTTTTGGACAATAGGTGGAATAGGATCCTTAATAACTAGCTCTAAACACGCTCATTTAGGATCGGTCTTGAACTGAATATAAGGTACTAAAATTGGGCTAATTGCCCCCTCCAATGACAACGCTATGTAAAACTGATATGTCCCTTTCATATAAAGTGAAAGAACTAGAACCAGTCCCCATCCCCAAAGAAGCGGTCACGTGAACAGTTCTGTGTCAGTTCCCTTCCCCGTAGGGTTTTTATGTACAAATTTTAAAGAAATAAACAGGGGTAGTCGTGGTTTTTGGCTTACATCTCGGTAAGTCATTCAGCGATTTTGCTAAATTTCAATACTGAATTTCTCTTGGATATTCCTGACAGTTTGATACCAGATACGGATCTATGCGACATCGGGGGCTTCGAAAAGTTGATATCAACAATAACACATTCAGACGGACAAACGGACATCGCGAAATCGACTTCCTTATTTGTTAAGACCAAGAAAATATTAACTTATGGAGTCGCAGATTGATACCAAAGAAATTACAAACGGAATGAAAAACTTATATGTATATGCCCTTATATGAACGGTAAAAAAATACACATTGCTTATTTGTCAGAACAACGTAATAATTCAAAAAAGGCATTTCGAGAAAAACGCGTTTAAAGTATTCTGGTTTGCTTACATTTACAAGAAAAGACAAGGGGTATTTTCCCTTCAAAAGGAAAGATTAGGAACTATTTAAAATTGGATTTATACATAGTATAAAGCATAACATAACCAAGAGTTTTGCATCGTTATCTCCCAAAATTATTTTTTTTAGTTATGACATTGTTCTGGCAAATGAGCGATAAATAGGTACACACAGGACAGGGAAAAATACATGATATGCTGTATTTAATGTAGTGGCCAGGCGTTCAATTTTTGTCTTTCAAGTTGCAATACACTCAAACGTTTCGAAATTTAAAGCAACTTGATTATCAATTTTTCCATTTATGTCGCCTTTTAACTTGATGGTTAAGTAAACAGCTGTATGTATATTGTATTTATTTTTATACCCTTCACATAGTGATAAGGGTATATATCACTTTGTCATTCCGTTTGTAATTTCTTTATTTTTCATTTGCGACCTCATAAAGTATATATATTCTGGATCCTTATAGATAGGGAAGTTGATATAGCCATGTCCGTCTGTCCGTCTGTCCGTCTGTCTGTCTGTCTGTCTGTCCGTCTGTCCGTCTGTTGAAATCAAGTTTCCGGAGTCAGATAAAAAGATACAGATCAGTAAATGGTGTCAAACGATTACAAATATCCCGCTAACAATCGCTATTTAAAATCAGCAAAATCGGTTCACTATTGACCGAGATATAAGCGAAAACCCAGAGTAACCCATTTTTTTTAGGACAAAATCCGTGCATATATCCCTATATATCTCAGTAAGTATAATCACTTTTGCCACAAAACTTGGCACGGATACTCCTAAAGAAGGGACCTAAATAATGGAAAAAGTTTTTTCCAATAGGACCAGGGAAAGGGGTATTTTTCCTACAATTGCACAAATTTGGTGAAATATTTTATGCGCTATATCTCGTAAACTATAACAGCTATCGACTTAAAATGTTTTACAAAAATTAATTGTACCCTAAGGGCTACACTTTAAAAAAAAATTTTTTTGAGTGGGGGCAAAAAGAGGGGTAGCTCCCATACAAATTAATGATTTGTATGAAATTTCCGATACGCTATATCTCGGAAACTATAACAGATATCGAAATGAAATGTTCTACATAAAGTAATTGGGCAATAAGGGCTACGCCTTAAAGAAAAAATTTTTTGGGTGGGGGCAAAAAAAGGGGTAGCTCCCATACAAATTAACGATTTTTATGAAATACCGATACGCTATATCTCGGAAACTATAAAAGATATCGAAATGAAATGTTCTAAAAAAAGTAATTGGGCAGGAATGCCTACGCTTTAAAGAAAAATTTTTTTGAGTGGGGGCAAAAAAAGGGGTAGCTCCCATACAAATCGACAATTATTTTAAAACATTCGAAACGCTATATCTCGGAAACTATAAAAGATATCGAAATGAAATGTTCTACAAAAAGTAATTGGGCAAGAATGCCTACGCTTTAAAGAAAAAATTTTTTTGAGTGGGGGCAAAAAAAAGGGGTAGTTCCCATACAAATTAACAATTTTTATGAAATATTCGATACGCTATATCTCGGAAACTATAACAGATATCGAAGTGAAAAATGTTCTACAAAAAGTAATTGGGCAAGAAGGCATACGCTTTAAAGAAAAATTTTTTTGAGTGGCGGCAAAAAAAGGGGTAGCTCCCATACAAATCAACAATTATTATAAAATATTCGATACGCTATATCTCGGAAACTATAACAGATATCGAAATCAAATGTTCTACAAAAAGTAATTGGGCAATAAGGCCTACGCTTTAAAGAAAAAAATTTTTGAGTGGGGGCAAAAAAAGGGGTAGCTCCCATACATATTAACAATTTTTGTTAAATTTTCGATATGCTATATCTTGGAAACTATAACAGATATCGAAATCAAATGTTCTACAAAAAGTGATTGGACATCAAGGGCTACGCTCTGAAGAAAAACATTTTCGGATGGGGGGGAAGAAGGGTAGCTCCCATACAAATTAACAATTTTTATAAAATTTTCCATACGCTTCTTCTGGAAAACTATTACAGCTATCGACTTCGAATATTCTACAAAAAGTAATAATCAAATAATCCATACATTTTGGAGAAAAAGTTGGAGAAGAGCAGGGGGACTAGAACATTTAATAAGTTTTATTAACCTTTAAATATGAATAATGTCGAAAACTTTTAAAACTCTTGACCTCAAACTTTCCTCATCTATTTATATTATTCATACGAACGTTAAAATTTTGTAAAGTTTTCTATGGGCTTAAAAGGCACACAAGGTATTTTTATTATATTATTTGCAGTACAAAATTACTCGGCTGGGTATATTTAAAGACCAATGTGAAGGGTATATAAGATTCGGCACAGCCGAATATAGCGCTCTTACTTGTTTTATAAATGTTTGTTTTTTTCGCCGTATTTGCTTTTACAAATATTATACCGCAGATACTTTTAACTAAATTTTCGTATATTAACATATATAAATAAGTTATTGTAAATAATTTGCGTATCGTTGTACAACAATTTAATCGCAAATAAATAAATAAAGATATATGTACATATATAAAACAATTTTTGTGTTTCGTTTAACAAATATTCTGCGGCAAAGTACGCCTTTTATGTTTATCATTAGGTCTATATTTTTTTGGTCCTTATAGAAACAGTTGATAAAGCGATGTCTGTCTGTAAGTTGATCTGTTGAAATCAAGTTTCTAAAGCCCCTTGATATTTTTCGGACCTTTTTGTGACATCAAAACATCAGTAGTGCGATTAAGTAACTTTTAACGATTCGAAATTGTCAACAGACATTATAACACCAACTTGTATACATACATCATTACGGTCTACTTTTGTTGCCCCGCAAGCTTCACTACGTTTTCCTTCATCATCACGAGTAGCTAGGGTACATATTACATATCCCTCCATGAAAATCAGTACTTACAAAGATATGTACACAGAAAAAATCATTCCCACATAATTTTTAATTGTCGCGCTTATTAAAAAAGTAAAACGTATTTTAACTTATAATTTAATTGTTCCAATAATATATATAGGTTCGTATAGAAATTTGACCAAAGCAGTAATGCTTTTTAAAAATTCTTTTAAAAAGCAGTCATTTTGTATAGTCATTTGGTAGTTCAACGCTTTTGTGCCCTCGTTTTTGCAAGTATGCAGCACAGATTATGATGAGTGTACACAAATAAAAAGCAAACATAAACGATAATATAAATTAGAATTTAGACAACCAAAATCCAATTTCTCTGTAGTCTATTGGCTAGAGTCTCAGCCTGAAAATCTCATGATGCCGGGTTCAATACTGGACTCGGTTTAAAACTTTTTTAAGTTTTTTTCTTCTATTTTATTTTTATGTGTTTGTTTTTGATATTTTTTTAATTTTCTGTTTTGTTGATTTTTATTCGTCTTTTTATACCCTTCACATAATTTCTTTATTATCCATTTGGGACCCCATAAAGTATATATATTCTGGATCCTTATAGATAGGGAAGCTGATTTAGCGATGTCCGTCTGTCCGTGTTATGGTTAAAATAAACTTTCTGAAGTCCCCCGATATCGCATAGACCCGTAAGTGGTATCAAAATGTCAGAAATAGTCGGTATTGAAATTCAGCAAAATCGCCCGATAAATGCGCGAGATATAAGCAAAAAACCAAGACTACCTCCTTTTTTTAGTCTTCAACAACAACAAAGAACATACTTATGTATGTTATAATAAAAAAACAACAAAAAGACAACAAAAAAAGAAAAAAACAGAATCTGTCATGTTGATATTATTAAACCACACCCAAAACGAAAATTTTATTAGTAATAGTATTTATACATACGAGCTCTAACCACTGTTAATTCGTACACAGAGCATTTTTCATCAATGTGCTATTAACTAGCACTATAATAAGTGTGTTCATTTACAGAAAATTATCACTTATTTTCGATAATTATTACTAGTAAGTGTTCACGTACACAAAAAATTAGCAGCTAGAGAGCCAAAAAAGAGCGTAAAATGTTTAGAAACAAAAATGTTTCTGATAATTTCTGCTAGTAAAAATTTTACTATCAGAAATTATTCAAACAGTCTTTCTGTCATTATGCTTTGAAAAAAAATTTAAGTTTTAAATTTTTATAAGTTTACAATAACAAAATACATTTGCTTGCAAGTTTTGACTGTAAAAGTGTTCATTTACTTTTAAATATTTTTGAGAGCAATTTTGAAAATATTTCTTTTTACTCTCTCGTTGCTAGTAATTACTGGAAAGTTATTGAACACAACTAATGACTACACAAAAATATTTATACTTTTCCTTAAGTTACAATTAAAAAAATGACTTTTTAAAAACAAATAAAAACGATTTGAAACCAAAATATTGTGACCACTATTAATTCCTACAGTCGCCAATTTTGATAGTTAGAATTGTGTTTTGCCACCTTTGTTTTTCAAAACGGTCTCGACCCGCTTTGGCATTGTACTGTCCAGTTTTTGGCAGTCTTCTGGGGTTATCGATTCCCAAATTTCCTGAATTTTGGATTTTAACCCGTTAACAGTCCGTTGGGATTCATTTCGAAGTTTTCTTTTCATAATAGCCCACAAATTTTCTATCGGATTAAGATCTGGACTAGAAGATGGCCAATCCAGGACCTCGACTCTTTTTTCTTCAAGCCACCTTTTAATTTTTTTGCAGTATGGGAATAAGCACCATATTGTTGAAGTATGTATTCCCCGCAGTTTGCTAATTTCGATACCAATGGTATCAGATTTTCCTGCAGGATTTTTTTTTATATCTGTCTGAATTAACGATTCCATCCATGAAATGGATCTGCCCTACACTTTTTGAGGACATATATCCCCATACCATGACGCTGGCTGAAAACTTGACTGTGCGCTTTAAGCAGTCTTTGTTGTATGTTTTTACGTATTACCCTTTTTCTTGCATCGACAACACATATGTACTTATGTACATCAAACTTGGACTCGTCGCTAAAGATAATTCTGTCCCATTGCCGTTGTACCCAAGAGCGTCTCTCTTATGTTCATAATAGGCGTTTTTCATTTAAAGCATAGTAAGCAATGGCTTTTTATTGGCCTAAAAAAATTATTTATATTATCAAGTTGATTTTAAAATGCCGGGTTAATCTTTAATTTACTTTATAAAAATTATAACCAATTTTTTCATTAGCAGTCGGGTCCACTCACGTTTTATGGGCTTTTTAATTGCTTCAGACCATTTTAAGGCTATATATCGAACAGTGCTTCGACGATTAAGTTTAATAATATTTTCCAAAGCTCTTTTATCATGATGACTTATTCCGGAAGTCTGGCCTCTGTTTGAAACATTGTTGCTGAAATTTCCATGACATAACACTTTGTATTGTAGATCTTGGGATTTTAAGATCGGTCGATATCTGTCATTATGTCATTCCCGATTTAAATTTATCGACGATTAAATACGAATTTCCTCACAAAACGATTTACCACGGGCCATTTTTTAGAAATGATGGAAATTAATATGAAATAAAGTGGAAAAGTTTTCTTTTTTGGCTGCTTTACATTCCTGTTCTCTTATTGTAACGGTACATTTAAAATTTTTGTTTATACTTTGATTTTTTATTAAGCTTGAGCGCAATTTATACATTGAACGAATTAATAGTGGTCAAATAATTTTAAATAATATATAAAGGCCTTTTAGTATACTTAGTTTTTTAACATTTTGATACAGAATTTGAGAATATTTTTAAAGCAGTTTAGAGAAAATAAAACGACCTTTCTGAAAAGCATAAACTTGCTGGTGTAATTAACATAATAAAATCTTTATTCTGGCGATAAATGCTAAAGAGCGAAAAATTAACTGGTGTACGAATTAATAGTGGTTTGGGCTCGTATAACAGGGTTGCCATACAAAATTTACAAAAATGATATGAAAATGCCCACAACTTCTTCAGAGTTGGCCTTAGAGCAATAAAGTGTACGACCGACCCCCATTAATTTCTTCTCCCAAATATATTCCTAAAACATACTTACCCCATATCTCCACGCCCTAAGGGGTTGCCATACAAAACTTGCAAAAATGATATGCAAATGCCCACAACTTCTTCAGAGTCGGCCTTAGAGCAATAAAGTGTACGACCGACCCCCATTAGTCTGCCCTCCCAAACATATGCCTTGATTATACTTTCCCCCTATCTCCACGCCCTAAGGGGGTTGCCATAGAAAATTAACAAAAATGATATGAAAATGCCCACAACTTTTGCAGAGTCGGCCTTAGAGCAATAAAGTGTACGACCGACCCCCATTAGTTTCTTCTGAAAAATATATTCCTAGAACATATTTTAACGCTCTACGGTTGACTGCAGGGAAGTTGTAGGGGATTTTATCCTAATTTTTTTCGTATATTCTAGGACTATGTTCGGGAAGGAAAACTAACAGGGCCGGCGCTTTCATATGCACAGTTGGCACAGTAAAACCGGGCGCCGAAATTATAGGGCGGCAAATGAATTTTTGATGATCTTTATAAATTTAAATTAAAAAAAAAATATTAACACAAAATGTTATCTATTAGCATAGGTATTAACAAAATATTTTTAATATTAACAATAAAAACAAATAACTAAAACACAAAATACACACAACCGCACATGCGTCGTACAAGTACCAACAAACAGTTTTTTTTAATGTTCTATGACCTTATAATTAAAACACATCATATACACACACACCGCACATATTTAGTAATATGCTCTCATTTCATATGCACAATATATTTTTACTGGGCTTTATTCTATCGTAAGCAACAATAATTGAGAAAAATACAAAATCTGCATGCACACGCACGCCACACATTTTTCATGACAACTTCTCATTCCATATGAACAATATTTTTTTACTGTGCCAAGATATATCCGAGGCATATCCATACAAGGTGGCCGCAAGAAAAAAATTAAGAGAGTCGTTCTCTTGCTCTTTTTTCTTTTTATATGGAGAAAAATACAAAATCTGCATACACACGCACGCCACACATTTTTCATGACAACTTTTATTCCATGTGAACAAAATATATTTACTGGCCTTTACAAAGGAACTTAAAGATAGTGATACATTTTTGATAATGGCATATGAATGGCAGTTATTTTTTGCAAAATAGAAATAAATGATTTAGCAAAAATAAAAGCGCAGAGAATTAAATTTTAATTTTATAACGAAATAAATATTTAATATTTTTATTATTTTTTATATTGAAATATCTACTTGAAGTTATATGGATTAAAAACATTTTTGTCACAAATTTTTTCTTTTTATTTTGGCTTAAGTTCATATAAATTCTTTTTATTAGAAGAAATATTTTTCCGTTAATGTTGAAAGAAACTTTTGTTTGAAAAAAGCAACTTTTTCTACCGATACCAACCGAGTAGAATGCATTTTCAAAAGCAGCTACGCAATTTCATCATCAGTACTCTTTCAACGGCAGTAGTGTCTTATTGCTGTAAACATCACCTATTTAACTTACATGTAACATGTACATGTATTACAAAAAATAAGTTCAGCAATATATAAAAATATGCATATACATAAACATTTTTATCTTCTTTTGTGTTGTAGAGGATTCCTCCGTGGGAAACCTCTTAAAAATATGCATCGAAAGTTTTATATCTTGGGTGATGTGAAAATGGACGTATAAGGGCGGCCTTTTTAAAAAGGGCACCAGGTGACAAAAAGTATATCGCCGGCTCTGGAAACTAATAAAAGTCGGTCGTACTCTTTATATTTCTAAGGTCGACTCTGAAGAAGTTGTGGGCATTTTCGTATCTTTTTGTTAATTTTGTATGGCAACCCCTTAAGAGCGTGGAGATAGGGGGTTAGTATGTTCTAGAAATATGTTTGGGAGAAGAAACTAATGAGGGTCGGTTGTATACCACATTGCTCTCAGGCCGACTCTGAAGAAGTTGTGGGCATTTTCATATAATTTTTGTAAATTTTCTATGGCAACCCCCTTAGGGCGTGGAGATAGGGGGTTGGTATGTTCTAGAAATATATTTGGGAGAAGAAACTAATGGGGGTCGGTCGTACACCTAATTGCTCTAAGGCCGATTCTGAAAAAGTTGTGGGGGTTAGTATGTTTCCAGAAAATGTTTGGGAGAAGAAACTAATGGGGGTCGGTTGTACACTTTACCTGTGTAGGGGAACCCTGAAGGCCGTAGGAGCGATTTAAAAAAATTTGTAAATTAAGCTTTGTATGGCAACCCTGTTGTATGCATGAATACTAATGCTAATTAAATTTTCGTTTTGTGGTTCAATAATATTAACAGGGCTGATTCTGTTTTTTTCCTTTATTTTTTTTTTGCTGTTTTTTTTATTAAAACATACATAAGTACGTCCTTTGTTGTTGTTTTGGACTAAAAAAAGGAGGTAGTCTTAGTTTTTTGCTTATATCTCGGTCATTTATCGGGCGATTTTGCTGAATTTCAATACCGATTTTCTCGCGAAACCACTTACGGGTCTATAAGGATCCAAAATATATATACTTTATGGGGTCGCAAGTGAAAATTGTAGAAATTACAAACGGAATGGCAAACTGATATACATACACCCTTATCTCTATATGAAGGGTATAAAAAGAAAACCAATCCCTTGTAATAATGTTGTTAATTAGTGTTTATTAAAAGTTTTAGTGTCCCAATTATAATTAAAACAAGTAAGAGCGCTTTATTCGGCTGGGCCGAATCTTATATACCCTTCACATCGATCTTTAAAGTATCCAGCCATATGATCTAGCCGAATGATTTCGTACTGCAAATATTATTCGTAATAAAACTGATTTGTGCATATCTCCTTTTTTCCTTCCGCATCAAGCAACAAACAAATTATGTTTTTGCATAACAAGCACCATTTATATTTTCATACTCTTTAATATAATATTAACAATAAATAAAAGAAATCATAATAAGTACATACAAACATACATATGACAATACATACCTACGTCCAATCGTACTTGTATTTGGTAATGCCCACCCATAATACATGTTTAACAGTGTTGCCAGTTTTCATTTGATACCTATTTTGTATGGAAGATATCGCAGTATTTCGCCTATATCTAGGTCCGTGGTGAACCGATCTTGGTCATTTCAAACAGCGATCATCTCAGGAATATTTCTGATAGTTTGACACCAATACCTGGTCCGTTGTGCTTAAATTGACTCCGATAACTTGATTTAAACATAAGTACAGACCAGAGAATGACATTGAGTACTCTAAAATAAGATAACTCGAATATTTACTTATTTTTTTCGGTTATTAAGTATAACTATACATGCACCGCACACAATATCCACTTATACATGCATAAGCTGGTACGGTTACATGTATACGCAATACATTTTTTTAAAAATACCTTAAACACAATCGAATATACATGTGCTAACACGCAATATCTATAAGTATTGAAAAGTAGCTACTGTATAAACTGTATACAGTAGCTAGTTTTAAAAAGACATTAAGTATAATGTAATGTAATGGTATACAGAAAAATATCAAAAACATGTAAAGTGATTTACTCTGCTCTTTCATGTTTTGTAGAAAAACTAGCACTGATCAGGAATGGGAATATTTTCTTTTTCGTTTTTATATTAATATTTTTTTATTCTGTAAGCAAGCATATGTAATAAATACGTATAAATTTAAATAAAAATAGTTGGAATTTGAATGGCTTATCAAATATAAAAACTAACGTACTCTTTATAGAGCACGAAAGGCGAGACGTCTTGGACATTTTGTATATATTTGTATGTTATTGTAAAAAAATTAATACAAAACGTTCGTGTTCTATAAATAGCACATATGTTGAGTACAAGAGCATTAGAACAAAAAACTTTTAGCTTAGTTGAGAAAAGCAATAGAAATTTTTAAACGTTGACCAAGTTGTTATATAGTATGTAAAGCTGGGATCCCATGATCGGTGCAAATGACCTGATATACATAAACGATTTTTATTTTGCGGCATTGGCATACATTTCAAAAATTGGAGCATTTTTTGGAGAGGTCACATTATTAGCGCATGTTGTGACAAAATTTTCAGCGCACATCGATCGGTAGCAGGTAAATTCGTAAATAATAATTTTTTGTAAAAAATGTTTGATGGATTTTGATGCTTGGGGTTTCCAGCAATTAAAATGTCTACCTGCTTGCTATCTGTTTAGGTTCTGTGTACACATACATATGTACGTACTTATTCATAAATTACTGCATGAGTTTTCGGTGTTATTTCATATGCATATTTTTATATTTATTATTGTTCTTTATTCCAAAAAGTAATTATGAGACATATTGACAACTTTATATATGCATGTTTCAAAAAGAAAACGGAAAAAAATAAATAAATACAAAAAGGACGCGTATTAATACAATATTTATAAAAGTAAGACACGAAACATTCTATGCAAAATAAAGAAACCCCTTGTAGTTTGTATGCCTTTAACTATCAAATAATTCAAAATAATTATGTGCGCTTTACACAACGCTCTTAAAGCCAAAATTTAATTAAACTTGAATTTGTAAGACCATACCCACCACAGTCTATATTAACCTATCCAGCCCTGCCTTTTATTAATAAAAATCTACTTCTCATCTTGAAGTGAGAGAATTGTAAATACATGTACATAGATGATCATGATACAAAGAACCAGATAGTTCCGTCGGCCTAGCTGATTAGTGCCGAAATGTCAAAATTAATACTCTCCCTGTAAAAATAAAACAACAAAAATTATTACTAATCGTTTTTTTTCTATGAGCTTTTGTTTGTCAACTTGGTACCAATTTGTAGTTGTTGCAGGGACGAGATTAACTGATTAGTTGTATCATGTAGATCAAGATTAATAAATAACAAGGTTACGACATAACAAATTGAAAACTTGCATTTTCTGCGCATGTGGTCAAATGACGTCACGAAACAGTCTCTCATTTAAAAATAATGTAAACATAACAGTGGGACAATTTCCTAACTTTTGGAGAAAATGTTTTCTAATTTGTTTTTTGTAAATCGTGTTATAAAAAAATTAAATGTTCAAATAATTTATAATATTAAATAACATTTAGAAAAAAAAAATTAAAACATTTAAAATTAGTTTATTGTTTTACTAAATTTTCGTTTTTGGTTATTTGTGTTTTGCTTGATTTCCGCATTAAGCGATCTTATTCTAAGGTTTATCCACACAAACCAAAATACTTCTAGCTTACCCATTTCATATTTTAAATTTTATTTCAAAATCTTCCTGTTTTAAATGTAATAAGCAAATTCTCTCCCTATATATTTTATTCGGTGTGACCAGATTTTCAAGTAAAGTTAACAAGGCAAAAAAATAAATCTAATTTTTTAATGCGTTTTTAAAAAATTTCTTCGTTATAAAGATATTTTTCATAATATGGACGAAACGTTTGTGTGCTAAAAATATTTAAAAAGAAAGTTTGTTTTAAAAATTTTGATTTTATTTACAAAAACTTGGTAACCCATACCTTAGGTAAGAAAAAAAATAATATGTGTTCATATACAAGAGATTTTTAAAAAAGTTTTTAGCAGCAGGTGTTAATTTGCTGCCTGTTTTGGTAAAAAAAATTTGTAAGATCCCTGCAGGAAATGTCAATAGAGAATCACTAGAAACTCACTACTGACATTGTCACCAGTACTACTAGCTATACCTCAGACAATGCTCTTTGCTATTAACAAAAAATCAACTGCTGACATTGGTACTATTGACAAGGTGCTTCTTTTGGGGTCATATGTACACATTGAAACCAGCGATTAACTAGTACCTTTTAGCAATTTTAGTATACAGTACTACTGATAAGCTAAACCATTGTCAATGTGTTTTTGCAATAGACATTTAACATGCGTCTGTCATTGAAAACAAGTATGATTTGTGTATATAAATCACTTTTATAGCACAGCAGAAAAAATAAAAAAGGCCATAATGTTGCTGATACATTTTTGCATTTGACGGCAAACTGAAGCATTAATTTGCCGCTGACAGTTTTCTTTTCTTCTTATCAAAGCTTAATATAAAACTGTAGACGTACTGTTGACAATGTCGCCAAAAAGGCAACATAATAGTCGATAAGAGTGTTGACATGGGGACACTTGTTCTCAAGTTTCCTTCAGGGATATATATAAAAAAAAACAAACATTTGTTTTTGTTTTAAATATAAACACTCACACACTATTCGTTAATTTTTTTTACAAAAACACGTAAAATTTAGTAGTTTATTTTTAAACTTTTTTCATATAGACAAACACTTGAAACCAATAAAAAATCGAAACTATAAGATTACATTTACATGATGCAATTTTTTTAGTATTCCTTCAATAAAATTTTTGTTTGTTGACAAAACGAGTTGAAGTGACTACTTTTCTACACAGTTCGTTAAAAACCGAAAATTTTCATTCAAGTTCATACTTACATGCATATATCATGAAAAATGCCTTCATGTACATTTTGTTCAAGAAAAGAAAAAAAGATAATCTTTAATGTAAAAAGTTACATTGTAAGAAAGCATTTATAAAGGTATTTTTATTTTTACATGTGTGCCTCAATAAGTATTTAAAACCAATGACTGTTAAAATGAAAAAATGAAAATCAAAAAATAAAAAATATTATTTTTTTAAACTTATCTATAAAAATAATAATTATCGTTGTTACCCGTTTTTATCAAAATTAAAAAAATGACCGTCCTACTAAAAAAAAAAAATTTACAGAGAACATGATATTCAACAAATATAGTTTAATACTATCAAAATGGTGAGCTTTACTTGATCCTACGATGTTTCATTGTGCCTGCTTTTTTCTTGAAAAATTATTTCGGTCCTGTTGGATTTGATTTTTTGACAAAAATACACTTTAAAATTCTTATTAAATAAAAATATAAACATAATAATTTGTTTCAACGAAAGACATAAGTGTTTTTACATTTTTGAGCAATATATTAAAATATTTTTTAATTTAACCAAAAAAATTTTTTATTACTGTCAGGCCGATTGCAAAATTTTATCCGAAGCTTTTTTTGTTTTTCATGGTTTTTTGGGAAAGAGTAAAAGGACACAACTAAAATAAGATTTGTTAAGAACACGCTCACAATTAGTTTTAGCACAATTTCTCACTTGAATTTTTCTGATCGTTTTGCATGCATTGCCCCACTGCACACTTCGTGTTTACGATTTGCTTCGAAATTTTAAATAAGTTTTTTTTGCTCTTATAGCTTTTAAATACACTTCGTACACAATTTTTATAATAACTATTATTTTTTTGCACTATATTTAATAAATTTAAATTAAAAATTCTTTTTAAATAACGAAATTCGACAAATTAATTTTTTGGAGAAATGTCAAAGTGATTTTAGTGCAGGGTTGTCAAATCTCACATAACATATAAATCTTTTCCGGCAAAATTAGGAATTAATCTAGAGCAATAATAATTTCAATTTTAGTGTCAAACTCCATACAAAAAAAGCAAAGAGTAAGAGAATGACTGTCTTATTTTTTTAGGGATGTTGCACCTAATGAGAATAACAGACAAAAATTGGCGCCATGCTCATTGTTTAACGTAAGTTGACGTAGTTGTTTCTCTTTAACTTTGCCAGCCGTGTATAACAAAGGCTTGTTATAGTTCTTGTAATATTTCTTGTTTGGCACTAAAGGTTTCAAAAACAGTGCTAAGTGCTGGTTTTCTTGAGGCTATAAATGCTTAAATAATTGTGTTAAAATTGATTCAGCATTATGCATAATTAACAGAAAGTTAATATTATTTTAAACGTTTATGGATACAAAGAAACAAAATTTTTTTGGGTAAAATTCAAATTAGATGATGTAGTGTGATTTAGTTGTTTTTCAAATATCTAGCGCTTTGTTTTTAAGCAATTAGAAACTTTGTATTATCAACTTATGACAACACTGATATAGCTTTGACAAAAGTATTCACACACTGAATAAATTCACAATGTATAAATTCATGCATTGATCAAACGAAGATAATTTTATTCGAGGCAGATTTTTGTTCAACTCATTAAAATCGCTTAAGAGTTTAACACCAGATAAAATCAAGATAAAACGTAATTATGCTATTCTCTGGTACGTAAACATACTACTGCGCCATTTTTCATTGTTAATGAGAAAATTCCAAACGAAATTGGGAATTTTCATTTGAAATTCAGAATTTTTATTTGTAATTGAGAAAATTCCAATAAAAAATGAGAAAATTTTACATGATATTGAGAAAAAAACCAAAAAAAATTAAAAATTTGAAATTAAAAATATTTTATATTAAATCAAGATTTGTTTTTAGAAAATGCCTTCTACCACCATCGTATTCAACTAATTTTTAAAACGCTTCATCGACGCGTTAAAAATAAAGCGCATTCTTGCAGTGCTTAATTTAATAAAATTATATGGTTGGAGAAAAAAACAATGTTTAGGCAAAGATAAATGTACTACACGTCAATCTTCTCCAATGTCGGAGATCAAAGGCTCGCTTTTAAGAAGAAATTAAAAACGTGTGTTATTACCACAGATTGCATATCACAACATTAAATTAGTTTAGTTTGGATCTGGAAGATAGGCCAGAATACTATATCTCTGCTACTTATTTAATAAAATTGCCTGCATAGATTTGTATTTACCTTTCCATATTTTTATTTATGTTGCGTTATGAATGCATTTATGTTGTACGTATTGTATGTACGTTCATACTAATTTTAAATAAAATTTTATTTGGAATTTTCTCATTTCCAATTAAAATATATTCATAATTTCAAATGCAAATTCTCAAGTTCAATAAAAATTTTCTCATTTACAGCAAAAAATGAACAAAACTATTATATCGAACATTTGTTCTTGGCTTCCAAAAGGGCTTTTTATAAATTCAATATTGAGTAAGTAGCCAGGTTGACACCGGCTTCGGGAATGTGTTATCTTAATTTCTGGGGTATCTTCAGCTTAATATATTGTTAATTGGTTCAAAATATATTATATCCATTATACCTATATAGACATGCATGCATACATCCTTAGTTCATTTAAATTAACGCATTTAAACTTATTACGCTCATATTCATATTTCAAATTTAAAATATTCTCATTTGGACCATAAATATTAGTCATGCAAATTAAAGTTTTCAATACAAATAAAGCCCTAAATGATTTAAAAATACAAAGAATAGGCAACCCTTGCATGGGTTAAACTACGTCATCAGAGAGGCAAACATGCGCAAGTCGCAATCTCTAATAGTCTATCATTCTTGATGTAGATGATATACAGGAACAGCGTTGTCAACCTTAGGTTTCAAAAATCGCCAAAATTGAGAAAATTACGTAGTTTTTAAATTTTGTCATTAAAATTATCACCTTTTATTAAATTTTATAAAAAATTATTTATTTGAGCCTTTGTTTTGCTTTCTTTGTCGATAATTAAATTAAATTATCAATTAAGCAAAAAAAAAAAAAAAATAATCTTAAAAATTTTTTCAATAACCATTATATAAAAAATTATATTTTTTCAAATATACTAGTAAATTTTACTTCACAGTTGCAATCTTTAAATGTCCAGTTGATTTTTAGAATATTCTATTGTATTTTAAAGCTGACAGCGAAACTCATGTTCGGTTGGTAAATATGTCAAATCACACAACAGCACCAGTAAAAATTATAAATTTACCTCATTTACCATAAATACCAATCTTACTAGGCACTTTATCAACAAGAATGAAAACCGCTTATAACTGTTGAATTTTATATTATGATGCTATTAATATAAAAAATTAGTATCTATGAATACGTTTTCTTTATCAGGAGCCAATTGTAAACCGAAAAGGTTTTGCATATGAAAAATTACGTTAAATACTTTAGTGTATTTTTTTACTAATTTCAAAGCGCCTGATCAATGTGGAGCCTTGTTTACCTTTCAAAATCCCGTAACATTACAATTTTATAATAATTAGAAGTACTATAACATATAAAATCCAATAATAACTGTTTTTTAACGGTTGTTGGAATTCATAAGTTTTCTATATGTATGTATTAACTTATATACATTTTTTAGTTTAAAAATAAAAACAGTTTTTTATTAGTACAACCTGTAAACTTTATTTAAATAGCGGGAATCCCGGGAAATTAATTTTTGATTTCCCGTTTCCGAAAAGCAAAAAAGTCCGGGGAAAAAACCCTAGAAATAAGTAAATACTTTTCAACGGTTTGAACTAAAACCTTTTATATTTACGTTATTTTTTTACAAAAGTTAAAATACAGATAATTTAACAAAATTTTTTACAAAAATCAAATAAAAGATTTAAAACAACAAATATTTCGGTCAAAACAAGTTAAGTTTTGCTTTTAACAAATATAGTTTTTATATAAAAATTTTTAAAAGTTTTGTACAGAATTTATAAAATTAAAAGAAATTTTTTCTAGTACTAATTAATACAAAGAAGTTTATTTTTTTATTTTCTGTTAATTTTTTTCCAAAATGCCTGAACTGTAAAGAACGGATTTACTGTTTAATTTTTAATACAAAAATGTTATACTTTCTGTGTGAAATTCAGCCAATAGACATTTTTAATAAAAAAAAGTAAATTCTAAATTTTCTGCGTTTTTATATGTCGCGTTTTTTTCTACATTTTGGTGTGTTTTGAAATTTCAAAGTTGACAACGCTGGCAATATTATAAGAATATTTTCTCTCTGCACAATTATATGGTAACCAGGGATGCCACTATCATCAATTTAAAACAAGTTTTGTAAATTTTTTACATCTTTAAGACTTCTGCTTTTAAAGCCTGGGACTTGCTTTCTTAAACATAAGTACCGGCCTTAAACTTGAAACACGAAATTGTAAATTATAAATTTTGATGCGAATTAATAATATTTATATGACATAGTAAATCATAAAATAAATTAATAAATTAGCAGCATAATGGCATACGCTTCGACTAAGTGACACGTTTCTTTAAGTACTTATGCCATCAAAAAAGTATTTAAGAAACATATAAAAACTATTAAAAATTCAATACAAATTAATACATAAAAACATTTATTTAAATTAATAAATTACAAAACTTTATTAATATATTAGAAAAATTGTTGTAAAAAGTGGTTTTGTAAATTTTTGTCCGTTTTTGAGACATTTTGCCAGAAATATCATTTTTGTTGTGGCATCCCTGCTGGTAAATATAATTTTGCCTGCTGATGACTGAACCAAACATATATACATACATACACAAATAAATACATGCGGCCTAAACACAAGAAATAAATATGTATCTTACAAACAATGTGTATGTGTATGTATGTTTCGTTATACATTGGCTGTTTTTGTAACACAAGCATTATAATTGAGTTAAAATTGTGCATTGCTAATATATCAAAGCAAATGAAAAATTGAAGCTCTCGATTGAATTATAGAACGGCTACTTTTTTTTATCTGTTTTTTAAGGGGTGTACATGATTATACATACGTACTTAATTCCAATTAGATATACACTGTACAGTATTGGGTATTTTCGCGAAAATACTTTGATTTCGGTTACTTGTGTATACTTAAGCTGAAAGTGAAACGAATGTATTATGGAGAGTGTATTTTTTTAGCTGTAACCGTACGCACTTATGCATGTTTTTTCAATAATACTCTATGAGCATCCGAAGTAACATCCGTTGTCAGTCTCTGGTACAGACCGATAGAGTGACAGAAGGGCAGACGGACATGGCTACATCGACTTCCCTATCTATAAAGATCAAGAATATATGTATATACTTTAAAGAAATTACAAACCGATGTATGTATACCCTTATCACTATCGAAAGGTAAAATTAGACTAAATTAGTAATACTTTTTTAAGCTTGTGATTAGCGTGCCGGTTTTGGCACTTTCGGTGATAGATTTATCAAAATTTTCGAATTAGCATTTAGCGCTTTCAAATTTTTCATTTAGCATTTTCTAGCACTTTCAATTAATATAAATTACAAAATGTTCCGAAACATAATTAATGCACTTTTCTGTAATACACTACTTTTCGCGTGTAACAGTTGAAATAATGGCAACGTAAATTTGGCAGCATAGTTCTTTTATGTTACAAATGAAGTTTCATACTACGCAAACATACATCCGTGAGTGCACGCTTGTGGTTTTCATCAATGCATTTTCGCAAATCAGTAAAATCAATCAGAATTCAGTAAATTTGTAAATTCAAATCCTACTGCGGATACCTAAATAAATTTGCCTAAGTACATAATATACGCGTATGTGATATTCAATTTAAGACTTAATTATTATTTTTGTTGTGCTTTTAAAACTTTTTATGTTTAACAAATATTTATTTTTTATTATTTAAAAAAAATTAGTTTTATTTAATGGAAATAAATATCTCTAAGGTAACATAAGCATATATGATAAAACTATGAACTCTAAAAGAAAATATTTGCTTAAAATAAAGACATTTAAATTAAAGCGCTATGTTTTAGTACTTAAGACTTTTCTTTTAGCAGTTGTTTGGTTCCAATTTAGCTCCAAAAATTGTTTTTAACCTGGTCACGCTGCTTGTGATGTAAACAAACAATATGTTGCAACATTTTTTTTTGTTTCACTTCGAACACTTTGCTTTAATTTATATTGCATACTTTTTTAATATATTTTTATTTTTTTAAATTTACTTTTTTAATAAATTCACTTCTTTTTTTTTACTTATCGTCACCTAATATGCAAAAGGGCGTAACAACACTTTTTATTTTTTTATAGGAGAAGCAAAAAACGTTGTAGAATGAAATATAACTTAGATTTAAAAGACATATTTTATTGTCTTGCTTAAAACACGACTACAGACTTATTTCTTAAGATTTTTTTTTTATTTTTTGTTTATATTTTTTAAGTTGTGGCTGTTACGCCTTTTTGGCATTCGATTTTCTGAAAAAAGAGACGTAAGAACATTAAACATGAGAAATAGTGATTTTGTTTAAGTAATAAACATGTTTTGTAGTAAGTTTATTAAAAACAAAATTTATTAAAATTCATTGTATTTACACAGTACATAAATATTTTAAAATATCTATTAATTATTTAAAATGATAAAAAAACTATTAAATTCATTAAATATGTACATATGTAATAACTTAATTTAGAAAAAGAAAAAATACTTCAGTATAGAATGGTAAAAAAATATTATATATAATTTTCAAATGGAAAGCTGTCATAAAAGTAATGACAATCTGTAGGAAGTATAGATTTGAGGTCTGGAAGATGTTCCCAATTCTTCTTCGAAATTTTCAATCTTTGGGTTGTGGAAGAATCGCATATTTATCTGCAATATTTGTTTTAAAATAAATAATTCCAGTGTTGTCGTATGCCAAAGCACGAATCATGTTTACCGTGGGATCTCCTTTTTTACCTATAAATGAATTTAAATTAGTAAAATTTTTAATGCATATGTAGAGCATCAAAAAGTTTTTCTTTACTTGGTCGAAAAGATAGGTATCTCTTTGGAAACGAATCAAGAAAGTATGTATGATCTAAATGATGTACTTTTAACGGATGTGGATTTCTTCAGTTTCATTATTACTATTTTCCATTTTACTTGTTTTTACAAATATTTTAATATTTAACAACACTTTTTAAAATATTAGTTAGGATTTTATCCCATATTTCTTGTTTATTATTTGGGTTTGTTGTTGGTTAAGTTTGTCTATATGCATTTCATTGTTTCTTACACCAAATCATCAGTAGATTTCAACCCAAATTCTTAAAAAACTCATGAATATTTTCTGTCTTTATATACATAATAACCTCAATAAACAAATTGAGAATTACTATTAGCAAACCAAAACGTTCAAGTTTTTTTAAGAATCCAACAAACCAATATTCGCTATTCACTTGTTTTGATTTTCTTTTTCCCCTTACATTTGAATAACCATTGGTTATTACTACATGTATTATAAGGGCTACCGAAAACAAAACCTTGTTGTTAAACAACACTTTTTAAAATATTATTTAGGATTTAATCCCATATTTCCCAATGAAATGCATATAGACAAACTTAACCAACAACAAACCCTATAAATAAACAAGAAATATGAAATTAAATCCTAACTAATATTTTAAAAAGTGTTGTTAAACAACAAGGTTTTGTTTTCGGTAGCCCTTATAATACATTTAGTAATAAATAAATAAATAAATATACCCTTCACATTCATCTTTTTATAGCCATATGATCTGAACGAGTTATTTCATAATGCAAATAATATTATCATTATTCAACAATTTTCAACATATTTCGTATTAAAAGTTCAATAAAAGTTGTTAATTCGTATTGGTGCTGCCCCTCCACCTGCTCCTATTCGACAATTTTTTTTTCAAAATTTATGAATTATTGTCCAATTACTTATTGTGGAACATGTGAAGTCGACAGATGTTAAAGTTTTCAAGATAAAGCGTATCAAAAATTTTACAAAACTGTTAATTTAAATGGGGGTTGCTCCTCTCCCTGTTCATATCTAAAATATTTGTTTTCCAAAATTTGGTGTTATTGTAAAATTACTTGTTGTAAAACATTTGACTTCTATAGCTGTTATTATATAAAACACTTCACAAAATTTGTGTTCCTATATGAGAAATGTTTCCCCTATTTTAGGTCCCTACGTTCAAAGTATCCGTGCTAAGCTTTGTGGCTTTATTTACTGATATATAAATGGATATGGATTTGATCCTAAAAAATGGGTTATTTGGGAGTTTTGCTTGTATCTCGGTCAATAGTAAACCGATTTTGCTGATCTTAAATCGGTTTATTTCTGATTGTTTTCTGAGCGACTTTTTTAGGTCTGAGAACTTGATTTCAAAAGACACACAGATGGACAGGCATGGCTTTATCGACTTACCTCTCTGTAAGAATCCAAAATATCTAAAATAAATATTGTAAAAATTAAAAATAGAATGACAAACTCATATACATATACCCTTATCACTATGTAAAGGGTATAAAAACGATGAATCCTCAATTTTAAAAAATGTAAATCGTTATTTTTTTAACAAAAAAATATGTGTTCCCAGCAAAAATTTAGAAGTAATTAGTCATTACAAATTTATTACTTTTCATACCATCTGTATAACTTAGCAATTGTTAGATACCGAGTTCGTTTTTATCTCAAATAAAGGCAGTTAGTTTCAGTGTGACAATTTTTTACCTTATTCTAGCATAATAAATTAAGCCAGCTTTAACCAAAACATCACAGAAAAACACTTAAAATGCAACAATGAGTAACTGGGGGCAACAGGAAAAGGTTATTTTAACGCCAATAAAGTAATAGGCTATTTAAGTCCCTCTTTGTAAGCGAGCATGGTAAGTAATTATTTAACTCGCTCCTTGTAAGCAAGCATAGTAAGTACTTGCCTCCAATTTCTTCGCCACGTTAAAATAATGGGTTAAATGCTAATGAGCAAGAGTTTTTTTGGATTTCAACTAATTTCTTTTTGCTTGGTTATTAAATTTAGAACAAAAAACGCTTAAAAAACACATGTGTAATTTTGGCATGATCCATGTGTAATTTAACATTTCGTTGGTGGCAACACTGGTAAATATAAATGTATAATTCGTCTACAATTGTGTTTGTAAAGCTATTATTTAGCAAGCATTGTTACAAAAATATATATGTGAAATTAAAATATAAAAAAATAATTGAAAATTTATTAAAAGTTATATAAAATGACAAGCTTTTTCTCTAATACAGTTTTATTTTGCTTTAAATATGGTCTGTTGGGTTTATATAGTAGATTGATACATAAACACAAATTTAAAATTTATATGTGAACTTATTTGTAAATGATATTCACATAGAAAATGTCTTGTTTTTTAATTACAGGTTAATATAAGTCAAGCAGAATATGTTACCAAATATCGAGAATACCTTAAACTTGTACATATGCGAAAGCGTCGTGAGCTACGAGATGCTCCTAATGAATGCAATGCAAATATTTTAAAACCGCTGGAAATACTTAGTATTGTAGGTAGTAAAATTTTACCCAGTCAACAAAAACAACATATACCTTATAATGAAAGAAAATATCATCGACAAAAAAGAAATGCTCTATGGCTTAATAAGGAAAACGAAAAGCTCAGCGAGCAGTATTATAATGATGATAATAACAAAGAACAAAAACAAAATTTGAATGAACGAGTTAAAAAGATTTTATATTTAAAGAAGAAACATAAAAAATCTAGAAGTTCAAAAAGGGAAAGAGATGAACGTAAAACCAATATTCGGTTAATATTTGCACTTAAACCAGAAATTTTAAATTTAAGCTCTAGTGATATTGAAGAGGCAAATATACGACTGGTTCTCATACATAGCCCAATTTTAGCTTTAAAAAATTCAAGATATATGAAAACTTCAAAAAGGCCTAGGAATGACTCTTGTGGATTTTACAACAGGAACCAAGGCGACAAAAGTCTTCAACAGAAAAACATCTTACGTTTAAAACTATATTTTATTTCCCGAACAGAAAGACGTATTTTGTTAGATGGAAAGAAGGTTGATATTCATTTAGATTTAACCAGGCCAGATGAGACTTACACTCAGTGGTTGCAATTTGATGTTTCAAAGGCAGTTAAGACGACAATCGATGACAAGCTACTGCGAAACATAATTTTGAGTTTACAGTGCGATAATTGTAAACGAATTGGAGCGCGGATATTAGGCGATGCCTACAATACGACAGCTGATGCTTTAGCAGATGAAGCATTTAGAGGGACTCCCCAACTCATGCCTGTCCTTAACATTATTGGACATTTTAACCAGGCAAATACCTCCCTTATGCCACACAAATATGAAAGCTTCAATGCAGAAGTAACAACTCAGCGCCATTATCACCATCAGACTAACAGCAACAATAAAAACCATCATAATCGTCACACTAACTGCTACAAAGCTAATCAGCGTTGTTGTCGTCATATTATGGAGGTGACTTTTAAGGAAATTAAAGGCTTCGAATTTATAATACAGCCTAAAGTTTTTGATGCTGGCTACTGTCATGGTCGTTGTCCACCACGTTATAATCCGGCCCACCACCATGCGTTGCTACAGGGTTTGATTTGGAAAAAAAATCATCGTAAAGCACCGCGTCCGTGTTGTTCCCCTTCAAAATTAGTTGAACTTGAGGTTCTGCATGTCGATGAAAAAAACAGTGAAAAATTAAAAATATCAACCTGGAGCAATATGAAAGTTGTAGAATGTGCATGTTCATAGGATATATGTACATATGTAATACGTCCGAATATATGCTTGCAGAAATAGTTTTGATTAAGCTGCATTTTCTATATGTCCACTTTGGACCTTACTGCACAAAACTGGTAATTTCCGTCACTACTCTTCAAAATCCCATACTAATTTTGTTTTAAAGTGCACTATCTATAGCGCTATCTGCATTTTAAATTAGCTACACAAAATATTAATTCTGTAATTATTCGTTTAAGGCCACTACGTATACCTGCAAATTTAAGTACCTTTTTGCACTCAAGAATTTTTGAGCAGAACATCCTTACTTGTATTTTTAAATCGATTTCGGATTCTTTCTTGCATCTTATATACATAAAAGTACTTTTGACTTACCTGCACTTGGTCATAAAACTGAACATATCTGCAGTGCGATTCAGTGACTAATTTAGACGATATTCGCATCGTTAAAATAAGTTAATAACAAATATAACGATTATGCGATTCAGTAAAGTTTTTTTAGCGATATTCGCTTTCGTTAAAATCAGCTGTTATTGTTAAGTAAACAGCAAAATCATTTTTGTGTTGTTATTTTTCAACGACAAAAGCTTATTTTGTATATTAAATATATTATTTTTACTATAACCATGCTTCGCACACAGAAATGATGCAGCTTTTAAAGGAAAATGAAATTTCCTGCTACACATACACTCCAAAAGAGTATAAACGTCAGAGCATAGTTTGCAGGGGCCTCTATTACAAAACTGACAAAATGACATAAAATTAGAAATTGACAAAATTGTTCCGGAAACAATTGATTATATTTCAAAGTTCTCAACAGACTTTTTAAGAAGGCAAAATATTGACACTGGTTTGTTCTTGGTAACACCTAAACCAAATCGTAGAACGAGTGAGTTGCTCGGCATAAAATATATCTTGTATCAGGTAGTATCATGGAAACGTCCTAAAGCTACATCACAGATTCCGCAGTGCTGGAGATGTCAAAGTTGGAGACATTTTCCAAAAAATTGTACTCACCCATTTTCTTGCATAAAATGCAATGAAAAACACGCCCCAGATGAATGTACGTTTGTCCCTGATGATCACGTTTTGCCATTATGTGTGAGCTGTCATGAAAATGGTCATACATCAAATTATAGGGGTTGTCCCGCATATTAAAAGTGCGTTGCATACAAAAAGCAAGCCAAGTAGGAAGAAAAAATTAGGAATTTGGCAGCTCTGGCATTGTTAAAACGGCAATAATGGCTGGTCAACCTGATGGAATTTTATGGAAAATTACAAGTCAATGTCAGGAGATCAATCACGTAAAGAGTGCTTAAATTTAATAAAAGAGATCCACAATGTCTATGGTCCGTAATTCCTTAAATTTAATCACTTTTAATGTTGGTTCTCTTATTCATATAAAACGGAAAATTAAACTTAACAGGTTACTGAATCAATTAAACATTGATATTGCTTTTCTACAGGAGACGTACTTGTCTTTAGATTCAAATATACTTATGCTTTAGTAACTATAAAGTTTTAAAAGATAAAAGTTTATTAGGTATAGGTATAGCGTTAAAAATTGGAAATCTTTTTCAAGGGTGTGTTTATCAAATCTCCAATTTCCGAATTTATTTATTGAAATAAATGCTTTAATAAACGGTAATGCTAAGAAAATCATTTGCATAATCGTCCAGACATTTGCAGCGGTCTTTCATGCCTTTTAAATTTAGCAGATAGTTAAGAAGAGCTTATCTTGGGGGGTGATCTTAATGCAAAACATTCTTCTTGGGGTGATATAATAAACAATTTTAACGGCGAGTCCCTATTAACGTGGTTGCAACAGGAATCTCTCTCTGTTACTAGAATATGTGATTCCTATCCAGGTGGATCCTTTCATCTAGATTATTTTATATTCAGTAATATTTTGTTATGTAATTCGAGTCTGAATAATAAGACATCCACATTACCCACCTTTTCAGATCACCTTCTCTTGAACTAAACATACCATTGACAGATTTTAGTTTTATTTTTAAAATTCCTAACAACTTTTTGTCTCAAAAACACTAATTGAAATACATTCAAAATAGACGTGAGTAATTGTTTATTTAATCACTTTCCTCCAGATAATAGAAATTTGTATAATGAAGAAAAAGATTATTTTTTAGAAGAGTTTAACACGTTTATTAATTTTTTAACGGAAGTTCATTCCAAAAAAATATTTACAAGCTAAAAACTTTTTTAAAAGTTAAAAATTTATTAGGAATCAAATAAAATTGACAAATATATAAAAAAAATATTTAGGAGAACTCTTAATAGAAGACACCCTGATTATTTAATTATTTCAAAGCAAGTAAATCTAATTAAGATTATTACAAAAAATTAAATTGAGAAAGAGCAAACTGAACTGTTTAACCAGAAATTAAAAGAAATAGTTCCAGGACCAATGGCATATAAACTATTAGAAACAGAAAAAAAATGGGCTAGTGTCAAAGATATTGCGGAAATAAATGAAACTATTGACGAAAAAATGTCACAGCTGCCAAACTGTATTACATTTTTTTATAATGAAAAAAACATCTCTTAATAGTGAAGCAATTGTAAAGTTTAGTAGTTTAAATGACGTTTTGGAAATATCTAAGTTAATAAATAATAAGAAATCAAGTGGCTTAGATAACATATCAAACTATTTAATCAAAAAAATTCCTGTAGCTTTTGATACGGCCTACCGTAGTAGCATTTTATTAAAAATGATAAGATTTGGTATTGATGATGCAACAGTAAAACTCCTTCAAAGCTTTTTCGATGGCAAAAAATTTTGTGTTTAAATTGATAATTTATCTTCTTCTTTTGGTAACGTACTGTGTGGTGTTCCGCAGGGCTCCGTGTTGGCACCTCATTTATACAACATATTTATACATGATTTTCCCCATGCACTTAGTGAATCCAATGGTATACTTTATTATGATGATTAGCTTCTTTATGCGCATAACAAGTCACCAAAAGAGGCACTCCAAAGTGTTTCGATGCATCTTAAACATGTTGATGAATATTATTCTAATTGGGGAATAAAAATTAATGATTCAAAAAGCAACGCATTATGTTTAAGGAAAACATCTGGGAAGTGCAAATACAACTTGTTAAGTTTATCAAACACGCAGCTTTAAATTTGAAGAAGGCCAATCGGGTTAAGGGTGCTTTCTCAAGACTTTTTTAATAGTAAATCTATGTTAGTGAAGGCAAAATTACTTTTGTATAAAATAAGTATAAGACTAATACTACTATAAGCATATCCAATATGCTTTAGCATTTTGCAGACAATGATGAAAAAAATGGAAATATTCAAGCGCCATATTATACGCAAGTGCATTGGAAAAAAATTCAAATCCTATAACAAAAAATTTTAAAACAAATTTATATACGATCAGGCGAAAATGTCTCCCATTTACGTTTATGATCTTGATTTGATAATGCGTTTTGTTTAAAGACTGCGGTATTTTGAAAGTAGTGTTATACAAGATATTTTATCTTCTGAGCAAGATATTAGTTGGTTCAGTACAAACTATCTTGTACCGATAGAAGTTTTACAGAAACCACTCAGTGTAATTCTTAGTCAGAACTTCTACTCACGTACAACTCCTGGTGCACATAGCGGGTAATATTTATTTATTCATCATTTTTTGTTATTTTTTTTATAGATTTTTTTGTGTTTTTTTTTTATTTTTTAGTAGTTTAAGGTACCAATTTTAATGTTTCTGTTATTAGCATTAAGTTTATTAAAAGAAGATGTTACTCTACAAGTAAATGAGTGTAAATGCCGGGATCAAGCATTGTTTTTTCTTATTAGTCATACTCATAAATTTTCGTAATTAATCTTTCATAATTAAGGTAGGTAAGTATAGTAGCATTGTCATTATTAAGAGCTTATGTAATTAAAATTAAAATACGTTATAGTTTTAAGTGTTCTTATTTTAAATTAATATATGTAAATCTACTTTAATGAAAAAAATTAAGTCTCAATAAAGTTAACTTAACTAAACTATGCTTTTGCATTGTAAAAATTTATTTTACAACCAATTTTTTTTAATACATATAAAAATCAACTTGTCCATTATCGTTCAAAACTTCTAAGTGAAGCACTTAACCGTAGCAGCAAACGACAATTTCTGTCGATTAATATTACGATCGTAGAATCTTTAAAAGTTACTGAATCGCACTACTGAAAGGACTATTAACACTTCCGACTTCACTTAAAAGTGAAAACGGTTTAATTCTTACTTTAAAAGTATTTTTTGTAACAAAATTTGACTATTAGATTGCAAACTATAAAAAAATCGGTGGGACAGTCCTTAAGAAACTAAATTTTTTTTAATAACATCTGATCGTCGTGCAAATCGATAAACATAAAAAAGCTTTATTAAATTTTAAATATGAATACATATGTAGTTCTTTGATCGTGTAATCAAAATAGAAAGGTTTTGTCACTTTCGTTTTTTAATAAAAATTTGCCAATTTTTTGCAAAAAGTTAAATTTTTTTTATTATTGCGGACCAAATAATTCTGAAATCGTTGAGTATTAAAAACAAGTAAAGTCGCTACATTCGGCTGTGCCGAATATTATATATCCTTCACATTAGTCCTTTTATATACCCAGTCATCTTTTCTAGCCGAGGTATTTTGTACTGCAAATACTATAATAAAAGGGCCTTGTGCCGGGTTTAAGGTCCATAGCAATCCTAGTTTTCGAAATAGAAAACTTTTCAAAACCTTAACGTTTGTATGCATTATAGAAATGCCATGTAGACGGTTTGAGGTCGAGAAGTTTAAAAGTTTTCGACATTATTCGTATTGAAAGTTTAATAAAGGCTATTAATTTGTACGGGGGGTTCTAGTCCCTCTGCTCCTCTGCAAGCAGTTATAGTTTGCTAGATATAGCATATCAAAAATTTTATAAAAATTTTTTATTTATATGGGGGGCTCCCCTCCCTCTGCTTCTATCCAGATATTTTTTCTAAAATGTAAGCCTTATTATCCAATTACTTCTTGTAGAACACTTGATGTCGATAGCTGTTATGGTTTCCGAGATATAGGGTATCAAAAATTTCATAAACATTTTTAATATGTATGGGAGCTACCCGTTCCACTGCTCCTTTTTAAAAATTTAGTTCGCAAAGTGTAGATTTTGTTTGCCAATTACTTTTTTGTAGAACATTCGAAGTCGATAGCTGTTATAGTTTCCGAGATATGTATATGGAATCGAAAATTTCATAAAAATTTTCAATTTGTATTGGAGCTACTCCTTCCACTGCTGCTACCCAAAAATTTTTTTCCCGAAGTGTAGGTCTGGTTGTCCAATTACTTTTTGAAGAATAGTTGAAGTCGATAGCTGTTATAGTTTCCGAGATATAGGGTATCAAAAATTTTATAAAAATTTTTAATTTTCATTGGACCTACCCCTTCCACTGTTCCTACCCAAAATTTTTTTCCCAAAGTGGAGGTCTTGTTGTCCAATTACTTTTTGTAGAAAACTTAAAGTCGATAGCTGTTATAGTTTATTTATTTTATTTGACTATCCCACGCAACAAGATCTTCGATCTTATATTAAAGCATGGGAATTAAAAAAGTTAAGTACAAATTCTTGTTACAGAGTATTTTTAAATAAAATTAAAAAAAAAATATATAAAAAAACATTAAACAAATGAGGTTTATAAAACAAATTATGAATTATAATAAATACGTATAACAAAAAATTTCAAAATGCACATTCAAAATTAACTGTAAAAGTGTTGAGTTAAAAGCTTTTTAAATTCTCTAGCGTTGCTGTTTGTTTGTAAAATGTTCGGAAGTAAAAAATTGGTGCTCAGATACGAGACTTCGATGTCTTAAAGGAATTAGTTTATTGCCTCTATTTGAACGTGCAAAGGTTAAACGGTCATACAGATACGATGGCTCCATTTCGTATTGTTACGGAGTTAAATGTTGACTGGGTATGTCAATGTTTACTGGGTATGTAACATGATTGGCGGTTGTTGTCTGTGCTAAGAAGTTATTTAAATGTAACGGCCATTCGCTAGAAAGTTCTAGGGTGTTATCGAATCTTGTGGAACATTACAGCGTATTACCAACCACTATAAATAGTCGAGTAACACGAATGCCGCAAGCAGTTTAAGTCTAACAGTTGAGTTGAATAAGTGAACATTTAAGAGTGCTAAATAAAGGTGAATAACTTTAAGTGTTTTAAAGAAGATTGTTAATAAGTATACGACAGTGTGTTTTAAATAAATAAAGTTTTGTACTGTTAAAATAAAATTTCAAGTGTTTATTATTACTTTGGCAATAAAAAGAATCCCGGTTTATTTAAAGGAAATAAACCAACGTTTATAAAAGGTATAAACGTAACAATTGGTGTCAGAAGCGGAATTGCATTTTAATAAACATGAAATTCGAGGAGCTTAAAGTTGAGCAGCTTAAGAGAGAACTGAGCAAGCTGACATTACCTACAGCAGGTAATAAGGCAGAGTTACAAAAGAGGCTGATTGAGGAATTTAAGCGGCGTAATATCGACATTGATGTTTATGAGTTTGGCGAAAAGGAAGAACTGGAGGTTGTTACCTGTACAACAACAAACAATGTCGATATAGGCACAATGCTTGCTGCTATGATGGAAAAATTGGAAATGAAATTCCAAGAAGTTCAGGAAACTTCTAGAATGAATTTCCAAGAAGTTCAGGAAACTTCTAGAGTTAATAATGAAAAAATAGAAAGGAAATTCCAAGAAGCTCAGGAAACTTCTAGAATGAATGTCCAGGGAGTTCAGGAAACTTTTAGAATTAATAATGAGAAAATAGAAATAAAGTTTCGCGAAGTTCAGGAAACTTCTAGAATGAATTTCCAGGAAGTTCAGGAAACGTCTAGAGCTATGGAGTTAAAACTTCAAGAAATTTCTGAAGCTGTGAACAACAGAGTAGAGGGCATAGTAAAGGAAGTTATTAAAATCGATAAAAAAACTATCTCACCTTGAAGATGGCATGGTTGCACAAGCAAGCGACTTCAATAGTAAATTGCAACTACAAGTCAAAGATGTTGACGAAAAATTCAAGAATCTGGAAACAAAAATTAATAGTCTTCAATGTCATGAGGTACCAATGCGAGTAATTCCAGAAATATCAAACAGAATTAAGGCCCCTACTTTTGACGGCAGTGCACCATTTAATGTTTTTAAGTTCCAGTTCGAGACAGTTGCCAATAGAAATGCGTGGAACAATGAAGAAAAGGCGTTAGAGTTGATTTTAGCCTTAAAAGGTAACGCAGCGCAAGTTCTAGAAAGCATACCTATTGGCTGCAGAGAAAACTACGAAGAGATAATGGTTGCACTACAACGCAAGTATGGCGGTGAACACAAACGAGATATATACCGAATGGAATTGCGAGGTAGAGTGCAGAAAGCCAACGAATCGCTACAAGATTTTGCAACAGAAATCGAGCGGTTGGTGCAGTTGACATATCCAGGCGAGAACCATCCATTTTTGGATCAATTTAAAATAGAAACGTTTGTGAGTGGAATACGCGATCCTGAAATCAAGCACGCGGTGTTTGGCACACAGAAGTCTACTTTTGCTGAAACCGTATCATACGCGCTGACACAGGAGACCGCAAAATTACTGTCTAAGCCGCAAATACATAAGGTGAGAAATCTCTAAATTACCGCAGAAAAAGACAGAAATATTGTCGATGAGTTAAAAAATGCAGTTATGCAGGCATTGGAAGAAAAGCGAGGTACAGTTCGAATCAAATGCTATAACTGCGGTAAGAGCGGTAATTTTCAGCGAAATTGTAAAGCATCAAGAAAGCGGCTAGATCGGTTTCACCACCTAGAAACAGCAAACGCGTAAACACCACATTAAACGAGTCTCCGTTAAACTAACACGAGCTAGCACTACGGGGCAAGAGCTAGCTCCCATAACCGAGGGCCCCACAATCTCCATATCAGTCATGCAACAGAAAAATAGCAACCTTACTGCTTGTGGGTATATCAATGGTCGAAGGCATATTTTTACTATAGGCACAGGCGCATCGCAATCCATTATCAGACCTGATACAGTCAAGAAAACAATTGAACCGTTATATGGCGTAAGTCTACGAACAACAACTGGAGAGCCTGCTACTGTCTATGGTAAACTAAACGTAAAAGTAACTATTGCCAACATAAGTGTGAATCATTTATTCATTGTTGCCGACATTGTGGACGAAGTAATCATCGGTGCAGACTTTATGATCAATCATGGAATTAGTCTGCATATGGGGCAAAAGACAATGATTTGGCAAAATATTGAAATACCCCTAGATGTTGGGAACGAAGATAAATCTCCTGTAAGGAAGCTGTTTGCTATGGAACAAGAGAAAATACCACCACAGTCAGAAAGTGTAGTATGGGCGCGTATAGAGGGAGATTGTGTAGACAACCGGTTGTGGGTGGTAGAACAAACTGAGAAAGAGTGACTTAATAACAGCAAAAGCCCTGGTGAGAACCTGTAACAACGGAAGAGTCCCTGTTAGAATGCTAAACCTTTCCACGGGCGAAAAAGTCGTCAGGCCGAATTGTGAAGTGGGCCAGTGTGCTACAGCTGAGGCAGTAATAAATTGTGAAATGGAATCGGGTCCTGTCTGTATGTCAAACAAAGAGCAAGAGATGCTATCGGAGTGCATAGAAGAATGGGTTAAAGGGTTATCCTCGTCCGATAAAAATAAAGCAAGGAAACTGCTTAGAAAGCACGCCTCCATCTTCGCCTTGAAGGACAACAGCAAGGAAGAACATCACTGGTGAAACATCAGATAAATACAGGAGATGCAAGGCCAATAAAACAAGCTCCCAGAAGTATTCCTCTAGCAAAACGCAATGAAGTAAAAAAACTTGTCAGCGAAATGGAGCGGAGTGGAGTAATAGAACCTTCTTCAAGCCCTTGGAGCTCCCCGGGAGTGTTGGTTAAAAAGAAAGATGGCAGCACCAGGTTCTGCGTCGATTATAGAAAACTAAACGACGTAACCAAGAAGGACAGTTACCCGCTGCCAAGGATAGATGACACGCTGGATACGCTAGCTGGAACGAAATGGTTCTCCACATTAGACCTGCAAAGTGGTTATTGGCAAGTAGAAATCTCTTACAAGGATAAGGAGAAAACAGCTTTTAGTGCAAGTGATGGGCTGTGGCAATTTAACGTAATGCCATTTGGGTTATGCAATGCCCCAGCCACATTCAAACGGTTAATGGAGCGTGTATTGAGGGGACTACATTGGAAGACATGCCTGGTGTATCTTGATGACATTATTGTCATGGGTAAAAGTTTTGACGATCACTTGAAGAATCTAGAAGAAGTCCTCAAGCGGATATCATTGGCTGGACTTAAACTGAGTGCGAAGAAATGTGCATTGTTCCAAAAAGAGGTTAAATATTTGGGCCATCGCGTCGCAGAAAATGGTATTTCAACTGACGAAGATAAAATTAAAGCTGTGAAGAACTGGCCTCGCCCAAACAATCTGCATGAGTTACGCAGTTTTCTTGGTCTTTGTACCTACTATAGGAGGTTTGTGCCAAATTTTGCCAGTGTCGCTGCCAGTCTACATGAGTTTACGCAGAAGTCACGACCGTTTCTGTGGGCTGACGCACAAGAACAAGCATTTCAGAAGCTCAAGGAGTTATTATGCGTAGCACCCGTCCTGGCCTATCCAATTGCTGGAGAGAAATTTGTGCTGGATAGTGATGCGAGTGGCTACGGGATAGGTGGTGTTCTTTCACAAGTTGTCAACGGTACAGAAAAAGTTATAGGCTACTACAGTCGAACACTCTCAAAGCCTGAAAGAAATTATTGTGTTACACGGCGAGAGCTTCTGGCAGTGGTAGAGTGTGTAAAACATTACCACAAGTACCTGTATGGACAACACTTCGAGATAAGAACCGACCACTCCGCACTCAGGTGGTTGCTACAATTTAAACAACCAGAGGGGCAGCTAGCCCGTTGGGTTGAACGTCTCCAGAGCTACGATTTCAGCATCGAGCATCGAAAAGGTACTAAGCATGGAAATGCGGATGCACTCTCCCCAAGACCTTGCAGATCGGAATGCAAGTATTGCCTAAAGGCTGAAGAAAAAGAGGGCGTTGTTGATGTTCGACTTACACGCATAGAGACAAGTGACGACTGGTCAGCGGCACAAAGGGACGATCCCGTACTGGCGAAAATTATTTCGGCAAAGGAGCAAGACAAAAGGCCAACCCGTAACCAAATATCAGCGGAAAGTCCACTGATGAAATCATATTGGGCGCTGTGGAATAGTCTGCAGCTAATTAACGGGTGCCTTTATCGTCAATGGGAAAGCGCTGATGGTAAATCAAAAACGAACTTAATTGTGGTGCCATCCTCTAAAACTAAAGAGGTAGTAAAGGAGTTTCATGATGGTCCTAGCGGTGGTCACCTTGGCGTAACAAAAACCGTAGAGAAGATTAAGCACCGCTTCTATTGGGTTGGATGTCAACAATCGGTTTCTGATTGGATAGCAAACTGTGGACGATGTATCGCAGCCAAAGGCCCAGTAAGAAGAAGTAGGGGACCACTGCAGCAGTATAATTCAGGTGCTCCCTTTGAGCGAATAGCGATGGATATAGCAGGACCTTTTCCTAACAGTGAGGCGGGAAACCGTTACGTCTTAGTGGTAATCGACTACTTTAGCAAATGGCCAGAGGTATACGCTATACCAAACCAAGAGGCTAAAACTGTCGTAAACACGTTTGTAAACAACTGGGTGTGCCGCTACGGTGTTCCGCTAGAATTACATTCTGATCAGGGGAGAAATTTCGAATCTTCGATATTCCAGGAAATGTGCGAGCTATACGGTATCCGAAAAACGAGGACTACGCCACTTCATCCACAGTCTGACGGCATGGTCGAAAGGTTTAACCGCACGTTAGAAGAACACCTAAGAAAAGTGGTCAGCGCACACCAAAGGGACTGGGATGAGCACATACCTAAATTTCTGTTGGCATACAGGTCAGCCGTTCATGATTCTACCTCAAGAACACCTGCAAAAATTATGTTTGGAACTGAGCTAAAGCTGCCAGGTGATTTAGAATTCGGCATTAAGCCCACAACAATAGATGAACACGAAGACGACTCTTCAAGGGAACAAAAAGATCTTAACCAAGTTCATGAATTCGTACGGGGCCGGATAAAAATGACCAGTGACAAAATGAAAGCCAGATACGATCTAGCAGCGAATTCCGAAGGTTTTAATGAGGGTCAGCTAGTTCTACTATATAACCCACAACGGAAAAAGGGATTGTCTCTTAAATTACAAACCCATTGGGATGGACCGTATAAGGTAATAAAAAGAATAAATGATATCGTGTATAGAATTCAAAAATACAAAAGCCCAAGATCAAAGATGAAAGTGGTTCATCTCGAGCGCCTCGCCAATTACGGAAAAAGTGAATCTATGCCTGTTCGGGACGAACAGGCTTAAGCGGGCGGTAGTGTTACGGAGTTAAATGTTGACTGGGTATGTCAATGTTTACTGGGTATGTAACATGATTGGCGGTTGTTGTCTGTGCTAAGAAGTTATTTAAATGTAACGGCCATTCGCTAGAAAGTTCTAGGGTGTTATCGAATCTTGTGGAACATTACAGCGTATTACCAACCACTATAAATAGTCGAGTAACACGAATGCCGCAAGCAGTTTAAGTCTAACAGTTGAGTTGAATAAGTGAACATTTAAGAGTGCTAAATAAAGGTGAATAACTTTAAGTGTTTTAAAGAAGATTGTTAATAAGTATACGACAGTGTGTTTTAAATAAATAAAGTTTTGTACTGTTAAAATAAAATTTCAAGTGTTTATTATTACTTTGGCAATAAAAAGAATCCCGGTTTATTTAAAGGAAATAAACCAACGTTTATAAAAGGTATAAACGTAACAGTATATTATTTTGTGTAATAATAGGTGTGTTCATTTACAGAAAATTATCCCTAATTTTCGATAATTATTACTAGAAAGTGTTCACGTACACAAAAAATTAGCAGCTAGAGAGCCAAAAAAAAGCGTAATATGTTAAGAAACAAAAATGTTTCTGATAATTTCTACTAGTAAAAATTTTACTATCAGAAATTATTCAAACAGTATTTCTGTTATTATGCTTTGAAAAAAAATTTTAATTTAAAATTTTTATAAGTTTACAATAACAAAATACATTTGCTTGCAAGTTTTGACTGTAAAAGTGTTCATTTACTTTTAAATATTTTTGAGAGGAATTTGAAAATATTTCTTTTTACTCTCTCGTTGCTAGTAATTACTGGAAAGTTATTGAACACAACTAATATTTAAATCCGTACATCTAAAAGGCTTTTTAGTGGCATTCCATATAATATGTAATTAATGGAAAGTTTTTGAACACAACTAATATTTAAATCCGTACATCTAAAAGGCTTTTTAGTGGCATTCCATATAATTTGTTTGAATACGACGATAGCCGGTGATATTTGCGTAATCCATATACATATCTTATTATTCTGTTGTAGGTTTTATTTATTTTGTTTTTACTTTTAGAGTCACAGTTTGCAAAGATTTCCCACCCGTACAACAAACGTAGCTATAAGAATCCGAACGTCCAAAGGTGTGTAGTACTGCGTAACCCATAATTTATATTTTTCCTACTATACCGTTGATGCGATTTGACCACTCAAGGTTTTCATTGAAAATAATACCCAAATTCTTCGCAGAGGAAACAATATTTATTTGCTGATTGTTCAACTTAATTTGAAAGGCATGGTCAGCTTTGTAGATTTCTTATGGATGACAATGCATTTGGATTTTTGTGGGCTTAATAATAATTTGTTAGCAGTAGCCCAGTTATCGACGCTGTTTAGGTCATCATTAACCTTACTAACGTTTTCACTTATGGATTCTACAGAACTACTCAAATAGATCTGTACATCATCAGCATATAAATGTATATTGCAATGTTTCAAATAATGTGGTAAATCATTCACATACAATGAAAATAATTGAACCTTGTGGTACTCCTTTAGGGACAGGAAGATAAGTTGAATAATCACAATTTAGACAAACAGATTGAAAACGATTGCTTAAATATGATTTTATAACATTAGCTGATGTTCTTAAGAATTTAAATAATTTAAGCAGTTTGTAGTAAAGTATTGAATGATCAACAGCGTCGAAAGCTTTAGAGTGATCCAGCAAAACTAAAAAATTTACTTTTCCAATATCGATGTCCAGTCTGATATCCTCAATTATATTAATTAAAGCTGTAACGCAGCTATGTTTAGTTCGAAAACCAGATTGAGAAACTGTCAGCAAATTTAAACGTTTTAAAAATTCATCAATTTGTAAGTACATTAACTTTCTCATTACTTTGGAAAGAAATGGCAGTATGGCTATTGGCCTAAATTCGTGATTTGATTTCAGTAAAGGTACTATTTTAGCATGTTTCCAGTTATTAGGGAAAATAGATGTAGTAAAAATTGTGTTGAATATATGGGTTATGAATGGTAGTAATTATGGTAGTAGAATATGAATAAATCGTGGATCAACCAACTGATTTTGATTTTATGGAGGAGAGGGCAAAAAGGACTTCAGATTCATTGTCGCAGCGGAATTTAAATTCATTCTCAGTTTCAAAACTCATAATGTTGTTTAGATAACTATCTGTCAAAGATTCATTAGTCGCATGAGAAACATCAGCAAACATTTTGTTAAGTTCTTTCCTTTCCAACGCCAATATCCCGTATGGTTTGCCAGGTTTTTTTTACTTCTAATGGCATTTCTAAATCTTTCAGCATAGTAAAGACATTTAGCCTTCCTTATTTCGCGATTAACTTCTCGTCGCAGCCTACAGTATGCATCTTTTAAGAAGGGAATTTTAAAGCGTTTCCATCGGGAGTATGCCACATCTCTGTTTCATTAACGATTTTATTGGCAAAGAGAACCATGGCCTAGAACTTAGCTTTATATCTTTAGTTCTGCAAGGCACAACAGAATTATATAAAAATGAAATATTGCCTTCGAGAAAAGACAATTGTTTGTTCACAGATGGCATATAATAAATCAAATTCCAGTTAATGGCCGAAAACCTATCGTTCAATGCGTGGTAGTCAATATATTTAAAATCCCGATTAGTAAAAGATTGAGCTTCGTGCCTTAACTGAAAATCATATGAGGTAAAAATCAAGTCATGCTTTGAAATGCACGGAGCGGATAGTTGATCGTATAACAAAACTTTAGAAATGTTATTAACAAAGAACAAATCTAGTAAGGTATTAGACAAGGCACTATAATAAGTAGCAATAGAACGATTAATAGGTGTGATACCAATAGCCAACATATAAACCAAAAGTGACGAATCAGTCAATAAGTTCGAGTTAAAATCGTCGGCAATAACAAAATCCGTGTAAGAGAGAGCAAGTTCCTCAAGATCGCTCAAAAAGACATCAATAGGAGTATTACGGTTCGGTCTATAAACGCACCCTAACAGTAGCTTTTTACCATTTGTTAAGATTTCAACAAACAAGTATTCAACTTTGTTTCAGTGTATTACCATGTTATTTGCATCAGTTTGACTTTTGTTTCTGCAGATAAAGTTGCACTTGGGGCATTCCACCGTCACGTACTGACAAATTCAACTATTTTTTAGCACTTATTTTACATACAACTTCTAATTGGTAATTCAGAATTCTATTTTTTTTTCTTTTATTAACTAAACTGCGTGGTAGTCTTCAATCCTACATCGAACTTGTTTTTAATAACTCAGAAAATATTAAAGAAAAAATTAAACAAACTTCGTCACGTGTGGGACAGCCTGAGTCAACCAACATTTTAAATTGTAGTGTTTAAATCCAAATTTCAGCGAATCAGTTGCACATAGAGAAAAGATGTCTAAGAAAGAAATTACAACTAACAACCACGCTTTCTTATGATGGTAATAAATTTTTAATAAAAAAAATATTTATAGGTAAAAGTTAACTTTTTTATTTTATCACGTAAGGGACAAATGGCGTCACGAAAGGGACACAGTTGAAATTATTTTTATAAAATACACAAAAATCAAAAGTTAATTGCAGTTTTGTCTACAGATTAGCTATAATTTTGCACTCCACGATATTTTGATTGGCTTTGATGATATAAAAGTTTGAAATTCCTCTAATGGCATGGTGATTCAGATTAAATTTTTTCTCAGATTTTTGAGGATGGCACATAAATTACCTGGGTTTTTGAAACTAATTAAGAAGCCAAATAAGCAAAAAATTTAGCTGATTGAATGACAATATGTTTGCTTTGGCCTATCATTTTCTCTCATACCAATCTCCTTATATTTTTGCCGATTCCATCTACTACACTTTTTTCCATTAGTTGTAGCAAAATATTTCCTAAACATTGATATTAATTTTACCATACAGCGGTTTTTCAATTCTGATGTCGAGCCATTGCTTCAAATTATTTCCACTAAAGGTAGGTCTTCATTTTTCGTATTTACTAAATCGAACAGCTTATTTAAAAAATAAAAAAATGCATCTTTGTCTTTAAAATTCGCATCCGAGCATATAAGGTAGAGTAAGTGCGGGTAACGTGGTATAGACTGGTAATGTGGTATTGTAAGGTTATTGTTAAGCTAATAATATAAAAATAACAAAAACAGGCTAAATATATTGCGGCTCTCAGAAAATTAATAAAGCAATACTTTAATTAATATTTGCAAGTAATTTTCGGAGTCAGTTGCAAGAAATCGTTTTGGTGTGTGATCGACTTTTTTTGCTGGTGGAAAAACACAAGTTTTTTCCTTAAACGGCGTGTCCGCTATGTTGCAAGATGTTTCGAACTGGCGGGTTGGGATGATTTTCCAGTTTATTAAAGTACTTGTCCACATAGTTAGGGATTTCGCATTTTACTAGTGGAACTTCTAAATCCTTGTGGATGTTGCTGTTAATGTACCAAGGAGCACCAGTTATCATTCTTAGAATTTTGTTTTGACGTCGTTGAATCTTTTTTATATTGGAGGCGGAAGCAGTGCCCCATAGTTGTATCCCATAGCACCAAATTGGTTTCAAAATTGAGTTGCAGAGCAGAAGCTTACAATCATGACTTAATACAGAGTTTCTACCAATTAGCCAATGAATTTGGGCCGTTTTAAATTTTAACTTTTCATCTACGTGGAGCTTCCATGTGAGGCGGCGATCCAAGTGAATGCCAAGATATTTTGTTTCAATACGTTGATGCACCGTATAGTTGTTAATAAAAATTGGGGGGCACGTTTTCTTGCGTAAAGTAAAAGTAACGTGGGTGCATTTTTGTTCGTTTATTTTAATACCCCATAATTTTGCCCATTTTTCTACTTGGGATACGTGATGCTGCAGTTGTTTCAAAGCCTCTATAGGGTCTTTATGAATATTGAGAAAGGCGGTATCATCAGCAAAAGTCGATATATGAGTAAAATTGTCTTTGGGAATGTCTGCTGTGTAAAGCAAATAGTAGTTAAATCATACCAAAATCATCACGAAATTAAAAGTGTGGCAATTTAAAAACATATACATACCCAGGCAGAAAAAGACAATCAAACCGATTCTGTCCCGACGTTGGGAGAGGACTCTCAATATAAAAATAACGTAAATTAAACAAGTTAACAATGCTGTCTCGATGTTAAAATGATAACGCCAAATGGGTGTCTTTCTACTCTTGGTTTTTATGTTGTAGCAATACTGTAAATTCAAATTTACGGTATTAGAATAACATTTTTTATCTTTTCTGTCTTAAGAGTTCGAATCGCTTTTGTTAAAACGGTGGACATTGCTACCTTAGGCTTTTAAATAAGAAATTTTCTTAAAGAAATATGTTTATATGTAGCAAAATAAAACATGCAAAAGACTTCCTAACGCATCTTAAAAATTTTTTTAGTTTTTTCTTACGTTTATAAATTTTTTTAAATTAAAAATATGAACATTTTTTATTTTGAAAGCAAATTTGACATTTACAAACTAGAGTTGCGATTTTGTGTATACAGTACTGTAATGGTACAATATTTTGAAAGAGTCGAAATTTTGTGTTTACAGGGCTGTGGTGGTACAACATTTTTGGACCATCGTTTTAGAATCGTATATTTCTGCCTGGGTAGGTATACCACATTACCCGCACTTACTCTATGCTTGAACATTTTCTTTGTAAAAAGTTGCAGCTTAAACAACAGGACACTCGTTCGCGGTCATAGTGCGCTTTGAACTTCATTCTGGTATTCACAAGCGAAAGGCATTGCAAAATCAATTTGAAGGATACGTACACCTTCATTAAACTGGTCCTTTTGAAATTCATCTACTTGGATTTTTTTTAAATTAACATGTTTCATCACAATATGAACTGAATTAATCAGTTTGTCTTTCAGTTCAACTTAACTTGTTTAATGGGTTGTCAAACGTGATTTATTATCTGAATTTTTCCCCTTCTTTACATATGCAGACTTATGCTTAAGTCTATAGACAGTAATAGTTTTTTGTTATCAGAAAAAAGTCACATTCATTTTTCCAGCACTTAAAATCTAAATAAAGATCACATAAATTTTTCAGCAACCAGTCGTTACAGTAGTTTTGTTTGTCTTCATGTGTTATAAATTTGCACTGATCTGAAGGATTGTTTTTTATGGAAAGCACATCTTAAGGTCTAAGACTACAAAATTTTTAAAATTGTATTTCTATATTAGGATTAAATTTTGTAAAAATGCAGAATGCTTTCCGTAGATACATAGTTAAATAATTCTTTCAACGCCTGGACAGGTGTATACTATATCTGGACGGTAATAAAAGGCTTTCACATCCTCGTAGTACGAGTTGACATTTGACACGTCCAAGCTTGAACTTTCGGCTGGAGCAATATTCAATTTAGGCGCTTTTTTGGTTGTTAACGCTCTTTTTCTGATTGGCGATTCAGGAACGGCTTTTAAAGCTTTTGAATAGCTTTCGATAAAGTTTGTTTGGACTTTTACGAAAGTTTTGGTACTTACAGAAGGTCTGTCAATATTTCGACCTCGATTTCTTTATTAGACCCTTTGCAGGCTTTTTTATATTTTTCCTTAACTTGCAAAGTTGTAAAATCGATTTCTGAAATACTTTCTCTTTTTCGCTTATAACGCTCACATATTCTTCTTTATCAGATAAGGCTAAAGGTTTGATCATCTTTCTTACGCTTTCCGCGAAGATCCGCATATAGTCAGTACTGGTGGAAGGTAGTATTTCAGTCATATTTGGATAAGCCACAAATGTAGTGCAGTAAATTATAAATATAGTTTGTAGATGGCAGAAAGATTGAAAGATTTCAGATATCTTAATTCTTGGCGTCACGTGTCAGACACTTTTTATCACGAAAGAAAAACTATTTGCTAAGTGTTTAAGTGGAAATTTTTTTGTCAGCTTTTAGACCACCAAAAGTTAGCTGTAAACAACAAAAATCAATTTGTTTAGTTGACGTGTCTTACAGTTATTATTAAAAAAAGTAAAACGGCGTCACGTGTGGGACATAGAAATTTACCTTTGCATTGTAATTATTTACTCAGGAACAAAGCACTTTACAGCAATAAATGTTATACAGTTTAATAACGCTCACCAGTCCCTTGAACGCAGAAAAAAATATTAGTTCTTATGTGAAAAAGAGTATTAGCAGCAACCTCTCAAAAAATGGTGTAAAATGAAAAGGAAAAGCTAGATTCTTTATAATCTTAAAAAATAACGGTATTAATGAAAAAAGTGATCTACTCGTCACGATGAATGTCAATTTTTTTGAGATGAGAACCTAATCCCTCTATGTAGATGCAAAAATATAAAAAAAGTCAATGTTTGTAATATTGTTCAGATTTCCATTTTTTCATGGAATGCTCCACTTAATACTTTTCGTTACAAAAACTGCTACACCACTAGCATGAGTCTTCCGATCAGCTCTAAAAGTTATGTAACCATTCAAATCAATCATGTTATTAGAAGTTGATTTCTTTAACCATGTCTCGGATACGCAGATTACATCAACATTTGAATGTTCAAAAATTAGTCTAAATTCATCAGATTTGTTACTGAGACTTTGCGCGTTGCCAATGCCATTTTTTGGCTTGGATAGAACTCGTAGCATACTCATTGTAACATCATTGGAACCAGCTACTGAACTGCTATCTTGCATGTTTAGTTAGGTAGCAAGTAGAATTTATTGTAATTTTAAATAAAGCAACGCCAGAAAATACACTTGAGGATTCACAATGTGTTCCATTATGTCATATCGTCATAATGTTATAAAATTTCACAATGGTTTAAAAACATTTTTGTTGTCTTTCATACAAAAATAGTTTTAAAAAAATATTACGTCGTTTGGTATGTTTATTAAATTGTCATAACAATTCCACATACACCTGGGCCGAGTGTTTAATAGTTGGTGAAGCCGAACCGCAAAATTGTAAACTATGTTTGGTAACCGTTGCTGGTAACAGCAGTTAAAAAGTGTACCTTTAAAACATCGAGCAAAAGCGCCGCTTAATTTTGTACATACCGCCGCCGCCAATAGAAGTGGTCTGCGCCGGTGCCTGCTAGTCAGCTTTTCGGTTTACATTTGTTTACAATCCAAATTTTATTATTTGTTGTAAAATCTGTGAAAGAAATTTTATTATTTGTTGTGAAATCTGTGAAAGAAATTAATTATAATGGATGCTAAAGAAAATATCCAGGTAAGATTTATTTTCTTTATTTACACAAGAATGTTTTTTTTTACATTTATTTTCTTTAGCTAAAAACGAAACGTGTGCGACTTAATCCCACAAAAAAATGGACAGTAGCAGAAGAGAAGACACTGGTTGAATATATGTTGGCAAATAGAGATTTTGAGGTTTGTGCCTGTTTGTTTTTAATAAAATTTTAAATTTAGTAAACGCATTATTGGCAAAAACCAACTTCACGGGCATACTACACGCAATTTTCGTCAGAAATGAATATTGATGTTGACTGGAAATTGACCCGGTCAAAAGTAAGGAACATGCGTATCAATTATAACAAAGCAAAAATCTGGGAAGGGTCAACTGGTGCTGGAAGTATGGATGGTATGTTTAAATCTAGTATCAAAAACAACAGTGTGTGATTTTGTGGTAATGCATAAATAATCAACAAAATAAATAAACTGGTTTTCAGTGTGTAATTATTTTCACATGTATTTTTTCAGCCACCTTAACAAAAATGTGCACATTCTATTATGAGCTGGACGACATTTTTGGCAGTGGGCTTATTGAAGCTACAATTATTGAAGACTCAGAAATGATAAAACTTAAAAAGGAAAAAATGCAGCAAGAGTTGATTTTAAAAGAAAAAGAAGTATCTTTAAAAGAGAGAGAAATTGAACTTAAAGAGAAAGAACTTAAAAGCAATGAAAGGTTGAAAATCATGGAGCTCGAAATAAAAGAGAGAGTACAAATGAAGGACTTAAGCTCAAATATAAATAGTGTTTTATCCTAATTTTTTTTTTTTTTTTTTTTTTTTGTAAACTTTTGAAAGTATCTAACTGAAAACAATGTATGAATAAGTACTTTTTTTATTTGGGTTTTTTTTTAAATGAATTTTGTTTTTTTTTATAAGCTTTTGAAAGTGCCTTAACTGAAAACAATCTGTGAATAAGTTTTTTTTTATTTAGGTTTTTTAAATGAATTTTGTTGTTTTTATGTAACTTTGAAAGAACCTCAACTAAAAAGCAATATGTGAATAAGTTTATTTTTTTATTTTTTATTAATTTTTTTAAAATGAATTTTTATAAAATAAATAAACGCATTAGGAAGATAATTACACATTTTGTTTTTGTATGAATTGGAGTTAACTAGTTCGCGAGTTGCTTTCTGAGGGTAAATAATTTTCTGGTATTGATATGTAAGTATTCTTGTTATTTTTATCCCGAAATTCTATTAAAATATTATGCAACAAGTCATTATCCAGTCGTTGCATTCCATTTTATTTTTATCAGACATTAGTCTAAACTTAAGTTCTTTTAAGCTGCCGAATTTTTCCTTTTAAATGCCAAAAAAGTTCTCTATACGAACTCGATATCTTGAAAAGTGGTTATTGTATAAATCCCTTTCTTCTTTGGTATGCTCGATGCTATTTCCTCTAAATGGCGTTAGCAGAAATGGTTTAAGTGGATAGGCGCTATTTCCAGCAATCCTTTGAGGCGTTGAAAAGAAGCGTTCAGGATGCTTTGCTAATGAACAGTTTAAAAATATTTTTGCGTCATGTACGCTGCCTGGATAACCTACTGTTAATTGTCTTATCCGCAATTTGTAGTCACACACTGCGTGAACCTTAACCGCATATTGGCGTTTTCGCGAAAAAACAATTCATGGTTTTTGGTAGGTGCTTCAGCTAATTTTATTTCCGAGCCGTCTATATAACCTATGCACCCAGGCATTTCGTCTTTTGTTGCGAACATAAGCTGCAATCGTTCTTCTGCATTTGGCCAAAACAAAAATTTTTTCTTTAAATTTAATATAGCTTTAAAAATGCGTTTTGTCACATTTTGAATGGTGCCTCCATCACCCACACCAAAAAGAGTAGCTACTTTTCGAATTGAAAGACCATCACCGTAGGAGCCTAAGCGAAAAAGTACAATTTTGAGCTGTTTTTCGATTGGAATCTGTGCTATACTGGAACTTGTCTTAAATGCATCATCATCTTTTATTAAGTCCAATACATAAAAAATTAATGCGAACTATTTGATTCAATCGGCTATTATCAAAAGCCTTAAGCACGTTTTTCTGCCAATTGTCAGACCTTAGAACTCCTAAATGTACACTTCTGCGATTGCTTAATAAACTGGCAATGTTTATTAGAAAATTTTCGGTAGTTTCTTCTTCCTCTTCTTCGTCGCCTGAAAGAAGTTACATCAAATTTAAAATAGTTTCTATTTACTTTAAAAAACTTTTATTTACTTGAATCAGCCAATAAAGCATCAAAAATGTACTTTTGGCACAAACCGGCTTTTATCTTAAACTTTTCACTGCTTCTTGGCATTTTAACTTTTTCTATTGTTGTTTTTTAAATTTTATTGTATCAGCTGATCTAGATTAAAAATAGCACACTTAGTTATGCGGGGTTGTTCACAACAGTCATATCTAATTGTGTTATTTTTTTAGAATATTAAATTTTATGACACCTTGTGAATCCCCTGACTATATCTTGAGAAAAACAAGTTAAATCGAACATTTAAAGTAACAATCATATGAAAATTACCAATAGCAACAAAAAATTTAGTTTTTGTACGTCAAATATTATAAGGAAAAAAATATTTAAGACAATTATAACATATCAGCATTACCACGCAATACAGGGTCAACAGATGAGATGTTTGAAGCAAGAAAAAACTAATTCAGTTGTTCGATGCCTTCAACATGAATAGCTTATTCAGTCTCAGGGGGTCTAACATAGACTATGCCTCGCATTGTATACACAGATTGAAGATGTCTGTTCGTCTTGAGTCGTAGAGCAGAAACAAAAATATGATAGTTGCTGGACGTGAGATTTTCGTTTATATAAAACGGGCTATTAGACTTATATCTGCTATCACTTTCTGATCTAAATCCGATATGACTGAGCACTAAGGGACTGCGATTTACTCTTCTAAAGTCAGCAATAGATTTAAGCATAAAATTTTTATCTTGAGGGGACAACAGCTTCGCAATAATAACAGCATCAGGAGAATTAATTTTGTTTTTATCTCTCCGATTTTTCACACGAAAAATAGACTTTAGAGGTGGTGTTTTGATATTTAGTGTATTACATATTTTATCAAATATAGCTGGTAAGTCTTTATTATCAAAAAAGAGAATACCAATAATACGCAGGTCACAAGCAACTTGGGAATTTTCCTGGAGTTGATGCTGAAGTTTTTATGTCCTGCATCGCTGACTTCAGTGCTGTTATTTCTTTCACAACTATCTCGAGCTTTGAAACTCTAGTAGTGACCTCTATAAGATCCCGTTTCATTTCACCCATACTTTTCTCAATTTTTTCAAACTTTTGAAAAATACGATTTTCGCTATCACAGATAAGGCTTTTCATGAGATTTGCTAGCGCCTCTGTTTGTTTTTCAAATCGTGAGTCTAGCAATTGCAACAAACGAAAAGGAGAGTCAATACTAGGGTTACAAGGTGTTTTGCGAACGTTGTCAGTAGCTTTACCACACTTAGCCAACGGGGTATTAAATTGAGTGGAATTTTTTTTACTAGTGGGAGAGGTAACCTTCTGAGAAAAAATGTCCATGATACAACTTGAATAAAAAGTGATGATTTAAAGATAACGTCCAAAGTTTTCTTATATAGATTTTCAAAAATCCAGTCAATTAACAATGGCTCTCAAACTGACTAAATTTAATTTTAAAATTAACAGCCTTGGCAGCACTTTTTTATTTTGTTTTCAACCAGTATTTGTTAAAACAGAACAGCTGGTGTTATAATTGTTTACTTTTTATAAACTTTCGAAACGTGAAAATAGTTGTCTCTTTTGATCACTTTTTTAATTTGAGTGCAATTTTTGTAAATTTAATAAAATTGTAAGTAAATTAAACACATAAATAATTTACTTTAGATGCAACAATTGTCAAAAAGTTTAAGCTTTTTTAAATGCAGAGCACAATTTCTTCAAACTTAAAAATTATAGTGTACTCTTGGGTAAGTATTAAGTGTGTATTTAAATATTTTCTTAAGCCGCAAAAAGTACGTCCAGCTTGTAAAACTATTTGAATTTGATATAGGGTATCGAAAATGTTATAAAAATTTGCATTGGAGCTACCCCTTTCACTGCTCCTAATCAAAAATTTTTTCCCAAAGTGGAGGTTGTTGCCCAATAACTTTTTGTAGAATATATTTTAAGTCGATAGCTGTTATAGTTTCCAAGATATAGGGTATCGAAAATTTTGTAAAAATTTTTAATTTGCATTGGAGCTACCCCTTCACTGCTCCTATTTAAATTTGTCTTCCCCAAAGTATAGGTCTTGTTGTCCAATTACTTTTTGTAGAATATTTGAAGTCAATAGCTGTTATAGTTTCTGAGATAAAGGGTATCGAAAATTTCATAAAAATTTTTAATTTGTATTGCAGCTACCCCTTCCGCTGCTCGTATTAAAAAATTTTTTTCCCAAAGTGTAGGTCTTTTTGTGCAATTACTTTTTGTAAAACATTCGAAGTCGATAGCTGTTATAGCTTCCGAGATATAGGGTATCGAAAATTTCATAAAAATTTTTAATTTGCATGGGAGCTACCCTTCCACTGCTCATAGTTTCCACGATATAGGGTATCTAAAATTTTATATAAATTTTTAACTTGCATTGGAGCTACCGTTTCCACTGCTCCTACCCAAAAATTTTTTCCCAAAGTGGAGGTCTTGTTGTCCAATTACTTTTTGTGGAATATTTGAAGTCGATAGCTGTTATAGTTTCCGAGATATAAGGGTATCAAAAATTTCATAAAAATTTTTAATTTGTATTGCAGCTACCCCGTCCACTGCTCGTATCAAAAAATTGTTTTTTCCCAAAGTGTAGGTCTTTTGGTGCAATTACTTTTTGTAAAATATTCGAAGTCGATAGCTGTTATAGCTTCCGAGATATAGGGTATCGAAAATTTCATAAAAATTTTTAATTTGCATGGGAGCTACCCTTCCACTGCTCCTATATAAAATTTTTTTCCCAAAGTGTAGATCTTGTTGTCTTATTACTTTTTGTAGAACATTCGAAGTCGATAGCTGTTTTAGTTTCCGAGATATATGGTATCGAAAATTTCATAAACTTTTTTAATTTGTATTGGAGCTACCCGTTTCACTGCTCCTATTCAAAAATTTTTTTCCAAAGTGTAGATCTTGTTGTCCAATTACTTTTTGTAGAAAACTTGAAGTCGATACCTGTTATAGTTTCCGAGGTATAGGATATCGAAAATTTCAAAAAAATTTTTAATTTGCATGGGAGCTACCCTTCCACTGCTCATAGTTTCCACGATATAGGGTATCTAAAATTTTATATAAATTTTTAACTTGCATTGGAGCTACCGCTTCCACTGCTCCTACCCAAAAATTTTTAACCCAAAGCTTAGGTTTTGTTGTCCAATTTCTTTTTGTAAAATATTTAAGGTCGATAGCTGTTATAGTTACCGAGATAAAGGACATCGAAAATTTCATAAAAATTGTTAAACTGCTCCTCCCCAAAATTTTTTCCCCAAAGTTAAGGTCTTGTTATCTAATTACTTTTCGTAGAATATTTGAAGTCTATAGCTGTTATAGTTTCCGAGATATAGGATATCAAAAATTTCATAAAAATTTTTAACTTGTATGGGAGCTACCCCTTCCACTGCTCCTATTCACAATTTTTTTCCGCAAAGTGTAGATCTTGTTGTCCACTTACTTTTTGTAGTATACTTGAATTCGATAGCCGTTATAGTTTCCAAGATATAGGGTGTCGAAAACTTCATAAAAATTTTTAACTTGTATTGGAGCTACCACTTCCACTGCTTTTTCCCAAAATTTTTTTTTCCTAAAATGTAGGTCTTGTTGTCCAATTACTTTTTGTAAAATACTTGAGGTCGATAGCTGTTATAGTTTCCGAGATATAGGTTATCGAAAATTTCAAAAATATTTTTAATTTGTATTGGAGCTATTCCTTCCACTGCTCCTACCCAAAAAAATTTTTTTCAAAGTGTGGGTCTTGTTGTCCTATTCCTTTTTGTAAAGCATTTGAAGTCGATAGCTGTTATAGTTTTTAAGATATAGCACATGAAACAGTTCATAAAATTTGTGCAGTTGAAAGGGAAATACCACTTCCCCTGTTTCTATCCTTATCTATCTATCCTATCTTAAAAGTATTCGTGCCAAATTTTATGGCAAGTGTGACTATATTTACTAAGATATATAACAATATATGCCCCAATTTTGTCGTAAAAAATTAGTTATTTTAGGTTTTTGCTTATATCTCGGTCAATAGTGAACCGATGTTGCTGATTTTAAATAGCAGGAATATTTCAAATAACTGGACCGTATTACATTTTAACAGACGGATAGACGGACATGGATATATCGATTTTCCTATCTATAGGGATCCAGAATATATGTGCCTTATGGAGTCGCAAATGGAAAATAAAGAAATTACAAACAGAATGACAAATTGATATATATTCCTATAATATTTGCAGGGCTCAAGTAGTATTTTTTGCAAGTTTTTTGGGGGTTATTTTGAAAAAATCGGATAAGGCATTTTTGAGCTATGAAGGAGCCCCCTAAATATCATAAATTTAATAAAAAACTGATAAAAAGTTATCCATAGAATTTTGAATTTCGACTGTTTTTGTACTAATGGGACCATGACACATCAAAAAAATTAAGTGGTCATCAAATGTAATATTGCTTTTTGCATGGTGTTATCGACACTCATAAATCTTTAAATCTGCTGCCGTACTGGCAACCTTAAATTTAGTTTTTTGAGAAAAAGCTTTAGGTAAAAGTTGTGGAAAGCTTTCGCCTGAAAATACGCTTCAAAACAGTAATAACAACTTACACACACTTCAAAAGTAAACAAATTGTTTCTCTAAAGGCTTGTGTGTTTGTAGCAATCATACAATAACAAACACTCGTCCTTGCTAAATTTTTTACTTTAGCAGCAAGTTTTAAAGTAAGAAAAAATATTTTTTAATAATTTCAAATAAAAAAAGAAACCAACTTAAAGTGTTTTTAATATGTGTAAAAGTTTTTTTATAAGATAAAAGTGTATCAAATAAAAGCATTCTAAATGTTTGTTCACAGTAATCCTTGCATCATATTTTAACATTGTTTATGCTGCAACATTAAGCCCTAAATCGTAAACAAACTTCGCAGCATTTATGAAATATCAAGAAAATAAATTGTGCATTTGGATATTTTATTTATAAAATATGTCTCGAACAAAAAAAAACACTCCAATTCAAATTAAAAGAACATGTACTTAAAGGATATTATAACCACTCCCTTAATTTCATGAGTTTCAGTATCAAGTCAATAACAATTGGATTTGTGTGCAAATTACTCATACACATACATGGGCATAGGCAAAAAAAAAAAAAAAATATGAATCTTATTAAAACTATGTTTGAAATAAAAATCAACAAAATAAATTTGTATGGGAAAACGGTTAAAATTTAACATTTAAAGACATAAATGCTTAGTAATGAATAATTTTATGAAAAAAACGCAAGAACTAGTGTCTCGAAATCACCTTTTCAGACTATTTTGTTTCCTTTTTGCAATATTGTCAAAAAGCGTCTACATTATGGTAATGCCTTTGGTATAAAACAAATTTTGGAAATAAGTGTCTAATAGTTTCTTTTTTTTTTGTTTATACCAACACTCAAATATTAAAAAAATATACAGTTTCCGTAATGAATTATATATATTAAAAAAATGTAGAAAGAATTGCTAAAGCGCACTAGTATGTCAGTAGTTCCAATATCTTTATACATATGTACCTACATACATACATATATGCCCCAAAAGGACTAGGCTGTAATTCCACTTGTGTCAGAAGTGGATTTTCAATAACACTCAGATATTAAATGTCTATAGCAGAAAGCGTTTCATGTGGCATAGTTGGTGAATTCTACTGTTGACAACTTTAGTAGTGATTCACTACAGTTAGACTATTACCGTTTTCTGCAGGGTGAATATTAATAAAGGACTGTTATATACACACACATTATTAAGTACGTATGAAAGTATTTGTGTGATAAATTCTATTAAAAAAGCAATGAAGTTTACAATACAGTGTTATTGGGATAAATCGACACTGGGATAATGTTTTAAATAGTATTAAATATTTTAATTCTTTTGGTAGATAAAGGCTAGTACGCAGTTTGGATTGACACGAGAAAACAACGTTCGGCTTGCCAGTATGTACACAACTAAAATTTAAAGTATATATGTACATACTTACGTATGTACGTATATTTGGTATCAAATACAGGAACGTCATCAGAACTAGTTCAGTCCAAGGTATGTCTGCACAACGTAAAAGCGTAACTACTACAAACACAACACCAATATTTTTTCATAAAAAGCTCTTGGAAATATCAAGCTATATTCAAAAATACACATAAGCAAACAAATGTTAATTTTGCAGCTTTGTGAACAAAGCAAAGGAAGCAACAACACTATGGAACAAGCAAATATAAATTTAAAAAAGGAGGAGCGCTCTATTCGGCTGTGCCGAATCTTATTACCCAGCTATCTGATTTACGGCGGGGTTTTAAGGTCGATAGCTATTCCAGTTTTTAAAATAGATGACTTTACAAAATATTAAAGTTTATATGTATGCAAATACAAATACCATGTAGAAGGTTTCAGGTGGAGAGTTTTAACAGTTTTCGACATGATTTGCAGCCACATATAAATAAAAATTTTTCATTTATATGGGGGGTGCCCGTTCCTGCTGATATTCAACTAGTTTTTTCCAGAATGTAGGTTTTTTTATATATATACATTTTTATTATTAAATCTTCGCCTTTCAAATCTTAAAGCCTAAAAAGTAAAATTTTTTCAGCCGGTGCCAGACTCAAATTTAAGTTCTTAAATTATGTATAAAACATTTCTGAATCTCTTCTTGTTTTCTTCAAGCTTTAGATCTTTTTGTTTTATATATTTTATTTTATTTGGCCAATATTTCGCTACCTCAATGTGTAGCTTCTTCAGGGCTTATATATTTGTTTACAATTATCTGAAAAATTTTTTTTTTAAAAATATTGAAAAAATATTTAAAATACACACATACAAACATACATAAATTGAAAAAATACTGTACAAACATGAAATACGTATAACAAAACATTACAATATGTTAAATAAATTATTTAAACTATTTTAATATTTAAATCTTATTAACTAGAAGTCTATAATTCTGTGCAACATTAGCTGTGTCTGTTTTGTAATTAATCCGCTGTGTCGATGGAACTTTTATAATTTGTAACATTTCTAATGTATACCTGCGTTTATAGTTTGTTTCTAAATTCAAAATTGATGTATTTTTGAAATCGGGATAATGATTTGAATTAGTGCAATGTAATGATAATGCTGTTTTTGTGATGTTGTAGTGTTTTTATATTTTTGATCTGATTTGTGTCCTGGTTTTTAGCTTGTTTTTTGTTGTACCTACATAAACCTTATCACAACTTTCATTATCACTAACTTTACATGGTATCTTATATACTAAATTTGATTTTTCGAATTTCTCTATTTTATCTTTTGTCTTGCTAAATAATCTACCTAACGTGTTATATGTTTTGTGTGCCATAGTATATTTCTTATTGTCATAAATTTTTGAGTTTTTTAATCTTTCAGATAAATGAGGTACATAAGTCAGTGATTTATAAATTTTAGGTTCAGTTATCGTTCTTGCGTTTAAATTAGTTCGTTTTCTATATTGGCCTATCAATTTACAAACTAGCTTAATTGGAAAATCATTATTAATTAAAATACCTTTAATCTTTTTTATATTATTCTCATGAAATTCTATATCACTTATTTTTAAAACCCTCTCAATTAAATTCTTTGCTGTATTAATAATTACCCCTTTTGGATGTTTCGAATAATAATTAATCATTCTCCCAGATGATGTTGGTTTCTGGTACCAATCTATTAATAACCTATCACCTCTTCTAATTACCAATGTATCTAAATATGGAATATAAGAGTAAAGGATAATGAGAGGTTAATCTCTCTTGATGTGGTATCTTTATTTCCAAGTATACCAATAGAATATAAGAGTAAAGGATAATGAGAGGTTAATCTCTCTTGATGTGGTATCTTTATTTCCAAGTATACCAATAGATGTGGCTCTGAATATTATTGAGGGTAAATGGGACATTATAGAAAAATATACGAATATTGAAAAGAATCTTTTTCTACGAATTGTAGAATTCTGCTTAATTGAAAATAGGTATTTTAAGTGTAATGACAAAATATATTTACAGCGAAAGGGACTGCCAATGGGATCTCCAGCATCACCTATAGTGGCAGATATTGTTATGGAAAATTTATTAGATTGTTGTATTAGAAAATTGGATACAAAGCCGAAAATCATTACCAAATATGTTGATGATTTATTTTGTATTATTCTGGATCATTTAATTGATAATATCTTGACGGTTTTTAATTCATTTCATGAGAACATAAAATTTACAATTGAGAAGGAATGTAACTCTAAAATTCCATATTTAGATACATTGGTAATTAGAAGAGGTGATAGGTTATTAATAGATTGGTACCAGAAACCAACATCATCTGGGAGAGTGATTAATTATTATTTGAAACATCCAAAAGGGGTAATTATCAATACAGCAAAGAATTTAATTGAGAGGGTTTTAAAAATAAGTGATATAGAATTTCATGAGAATAATATAGAAAAGATTAAAGGTATTTTAATTAATAATGATTTTCCAATTAAGCTAGTTTGTAAATTGATAGGCCAATATAGAAAACGAACTAATTTAAACGCAAGAACGATAACTGAACCTAAAATTTATAAATCACTGACTTATGTACCTCATTTATCTGAAAGATTAAAAAACCCAAAAATATATGACAATAAGAAATATACTATGGCACACAAAACATATAACACGTTAGGTAGATTATTTAGCAAGACAAAAGATAAAATAGAGAAATTCGAAAAATCAAATTTAGTATATAAGATACCATGCAAAGGTAATGATAATGAAAGTTGTGATAAGGTTTATGTAGGTACAACAAAAAACAAGCTAAAAACCAGGATTGCTGGACACAATCAGATCAAAAATATAAAAACACTACAACATCACAAAAACAGCATTATCATTACATTGCACTAATTCAAATCATTATCCCGATTTCAAAAATACATCAATTTTGAATTTAGAAACAAACTATAAACGCAGGTATACATTAGAAATGTTACAAATTATAAAAGTTCCATCGACACAGCGGATTAATTACAAAACAGACACAGCTAATGTTGCACAGAATTATAGACTTTTAGTTAATAAGATTTGAATATTAAAATAGTTTAAATAATTTATTTAACATATTGTAATGTTTTGTTATACGTATGTATTTCATGTTTGTACAGTATTTTTTCAATTTATGTATGTTTGTATGTGTGTATTTTAAATATTTTTTCAATATTTTTAAAAAAAAAAATTTTCAAATAATTGTAAACAAATATATAAGCCCTGAAGAAGCTACACATTGAGGTAGCGAAATATTGGCCAAATAAAATAAAATATATAAAACAAAAAGATCTAAAGCTTGAAGAAAACAAGAAGAATATCAAAGAGAGATCGAAGAAACTAGGCACAAAGTTTAACATTTCTGAATCTTTTATTAAAGTTCCGGTTTAGACGCTTCAACTTTTGTTGCTCCACTTTCTTTTGATTTTCTTGTTAAGTCGCCGTAATAGCCACACAGAGCAACCAGTTTCAGCAGTTTTCGTTTTGTTTTGCTGCAAAATTAAAACCTTTTTTGACATTTCATTTTATTAAAGTTGTGAAAAATTAGTTGTTTGTTGCTCGCAGTGTTCCTAGAAATTATAAAAGTGCTAAATGCTTAAAAACAAAGTGCTATAGTGTTCTACAGGTAAGAAACTAAAGTGTTAGATTTTTTAAAACAATTTATCATAAAAATATCAGTTAAAAGTGCTAACTAGCACTTAGCACTTTTTGGAAGGCCTTTAGTGCTTAACAAGAAAAAATATGGTTCGTCCTTAAATGTTGAGAATATTTAGCCAGATAAACCTTAATAAAAATAAAGTCCGAAATCGTTTGGAAAACGAATCCATATCCGGAATTTAATTTACAAAAGATTATTTCAGAAAAAAAAACGTTAACTTCAAAATCGTCTTCCTCCAAAACTAATTTTTTGCTCATATGTCCCTTTTAACTGAAACTGACACATATTTCTTTAACTTCAATGTCCACGTACAAATTCTTACTTTGCAATTGAAATTGATATAAATAAATTCTTTAATTAACCATTAATTATTTTATATATATTTTATAAGTGAGGTTGAACTCTTTTTGTTTTGGTTTACATGTATAAAACATGTAATATAATTAAAATAGAAATAAAATACAAAACGAGCTCCTAAGTACGAACAACTCCGTACCACAATGAAATAGAAACATATACAATTTATAGGCCATCTCTTTCCTTCTCACTGAAAAACCAAAAGTGGAGCAACAAAAGTTGAAGAGTGTGAACCAGGACTAGGTGCAACATTATCCTTCCTCATCAAGCAATTTCTTAGTATTTTGTGTCGATGGCGTTGATTTTTTTCTTTGTTGGAGGCGAAAGAAGTGCCTCAGAATTGTATTCCGTAGCACTAAATTGGTTTCAAAATTAAGTTGTTGAGTAGAAGTTTACAATCAAGACATATGTAGCATAGAGTTTCTACCAATTAGCCAGTGGACTTGGGCAGTTTCTAGTTTCATTTGTGTCAACTTCGCATCTATATGTGATTTTTTCGTGAGGCGGCAATCCAGGTGAATGTCAAGATATTTCGTCTCAATTCGTTGAGAATTGGGGGGTACGTTTCCTTGTGTTTATTTTAATACCTTATGACTTTGCCAATTTCTCTACTTGAGTTACGTAATGTTGCAGTTACTTCAAGGTCTCTTAAGGGTCTTTATGATAACTGAGAAGGGCGGCATCACCAGTAAATGTCGACGTTTAAGTGATTGTTTGTGGGCACGCCTTTTTTGTAAAGCAAATACAGAATTGGATCTAATACACTCCCTAGAGGTACCCCGCCCCTTTTTGTTGAAGACAGCTTAAGCAGTTTCCTTCTCTTATCATAAACTGTCGCCCAGTGAAGAACTTTTTTAAAAAGTGTATATATATTTACTGGTAAGCTCAGATTTAGCTTGTTTAATAAACAGGCCTTCATGCCAAACTTTATCAAACGCTTGAAAGACACAAATAAAAAGCGCAGAGCAATACTTTTTTCCCATAAAGGCTTTTATAATAAGCTGTACCGATTTGTTTGGTGGTATATGTTGACCCCTTAAACCAAATTGGTGATTTAAAATGCAGTTATTTGAGTTCAAGATCGAGGCCAGCTTGTATATAAGCGATTTCTTGAACAATTTAGATATAGTTGCTAACAGAGTTTTAGGCCTGTAAGACCCCACCTTCAAAGGATCTTTTCCAAGCATTTGAATCATCTTTACTAGGGCAACTTTCCATTCTGGCGGCTTTAAAAATAAAAATAATTATTACTTTTACTGTTCAAGGCAGCTCTAAAAGCATTTTGTTGCTTATTCCATTAAAGCCAGGAGCTAAAAGTTAGAAACGTATTTCCATAGGACATCTAGCAACAACCGGCGGTAATTTAAACTGTCAGTGCATGCATTTGAAGTGAGCACATTCCTTAAATGATTTGCAAACAGATCACATTTTTCTTCATTCTTTCTTGCCCAAGATCCTCTTATATTTAGCCAATTTACTCTTTTTGATAATTTAAAATCACTACTTGCGACTTGGTACTTTTTTGATACTATTGGATAATGGAAAATATCGTGTTACTCCTCTGGCTAATTTGATACCCTCTTTTGCTTTTTCTATTTATTACTTTAAGTGGTTAAGTTTAGCCTCTCGCCAACTATTTTTTTTCCATGTGATTTTTCTTAACACTTAAGTACGTAAATATGCTCCCTTTCACGAGAGTTTTTTGCTTTGTATATTGTATTGGTCATTCCATTGTAACTAGCGAAGCTGTAAGTTGTTGATATTTTTATTCAAATTATCAAAAAGAAATAGTTTTTCTAGTTATTTTTTTAAATAATTTTGTATTTTAAAAGTTTTATAATAATTTCCATTTATTTATTTACTTTAAAACTTTTAAAAAAAATCTTTATTTTATATGCTTAATTTTATTTTTGTTGAAATAATTGTTTTAAGACATTTCTGGCTTAAGTCCATTATATAATTTCTTTTTTATTCGAAAAAATTAATATCTCCTCCTACTTATGTTGAAAGAAACTTTTATTTGAAAAAGCAGGTTTTTCTTCCGGAACTAGCCGATTAGAATGCATTTTTGAAGGCAGCTTCGCAATTTCAACGTCAGTACTCTTTGAACGGTGCTAGTGTTAACAAAAAATATTAATTTCTTCAAATAAAAAGAGGAAAAAAATAAAGAGTTTAAGCCATAATAAAAGAACCAAAAATTTATATATTATTTAATTCAAAATAATTTAAATAAATCGTTAAATACTCCAATCGAAATAAAGCAATAAAATGCATACTTTCAAAAGGTTTTAAAACCCTTCACATAGTGATAAGGGTATACACAAGTTTATCACTCCATTTGAAATTTCTTTAATATCCATTTGCGTTCCATAAAGTGTACATATATATTCTGGATTCTTATAAAAATGGAAGTCGATACAATTAAAATTTCAAATAAAAAAAAAGTTCAATTAAAAATTCAAATGTTGTTAGTTTCTGTTTCGAAAACTATGTTAGCTATGGACTTTAAGCCCACCATAAATAATAATATTTGCGGTTCGAAAGCAACTTGCCTAGATTAAGTAACTGGGTATAAAAAAGAGCAATGTGAAGGGTAAATAAGAACCGGCACAGCAGAATATAGCGTCTTTACTTTTTATACCCTTTAGATAAGTGAATTTGTCATTCCGTTTGTAATTTCTTTATTATCTATCTGCGATCCCATAAAGTAAATTTTTTCTTGGTCCTTATAGATAGGGAAGTCGATTTAGCGATGTTTGTCCGTCCTTGATATGGTTGAAATAAATTTTTGAAGACCCCGATGTCACAAAAACCAGTAGAAATCCAGAAAGATCGCCCGATAACTGAACGAGATATAAGAGAAAAACCAAGACTACCTCTGTTTGTTTCTCTACAATTTGTACATAAAAACCTTTAGAGCTGCCCCGGAGGTGCCTATATACGGGTGCACTGTAACACCGACTCCCTTTAGTCTTTTTCACAAACATTTTTGTGGAACATACTTATACTCTATCTCCGTCCCCTATTAGGGTTGTCATACAAAGCTAAATTATTTTTATTTTTTTTTTAACCGCTCTCACAGCTCCCAGCTCTCCTACAAAGGTAAAATATAACACCGACCCCAATTGATTTTTTCTCCCAAACATTTTTGTGAAACATTCTTACCTAATAGCTCCAGCCCCTAACATGGTTGCCGTGCAAAATATAATAAAATTGGTGAAAACCCTACAACTTCTCCGGAGTCGCCCTAAGAAAAAAAAATATCATATACCCCCATAAGTTTTTCTTCTAAGCATAAAATAAGAACATACTTACGCTGTATCTCCATCACCTAAGGGGGATGCCATACAAAATTTACAAGAATAATGTTTAAACGCCTATAACTTCCCCAGAGTCGGCCTTAGAGAAATAAAGTGTACGACCGACCCCCCAGGGTGCCCGTGGATTGGTCAAATATAAGACTGCCCCAACTTATCCTTTTTTGCAAACATATTCCTAGAACATACTTGTTAAGCACTACATTTGCGTCAATTTATATTATATATATTCAAATAACGCTAACTCAAATTTTGGGAAAAATTACTTTTCGATGGCAGATGGCTCCTCTGTGGAATACCCATCTGTGGTAAAAATTTAAAAGCAAAAAAAAAGAATTATTCTCGTTTTATATCTTTTTTTTATTATGCTATGTCAAACTGAAAATAAATGTTAACTTCCATTGTAAATTTTCAAAATTTTTAAAAACGTATAATTTTTTACAAAGCGACATCATATCATGTTGCATTTTGCGTGCTGAACACGAATCTGGTAAAAAATGTTATATCCAATGGCTACTTTTTGAGACATGGTCACTTTTAAAATATTAGTACATTGAGTTTGAAGAAAAAATTTCTAACATATGTATATGTAACTTTTAAACTATTTATCGGATTGAAACATTATGTAAGGGGCAATTATAGCCAATGATATAAGCTTTCAAAATAAAATACTCAATTTGAATGGACCCCGTTACAATATACCGTAAGTTAGAGAGTGACAAATTTGAGCAGATCGACATGGAAAAGACTTTTAGAGCTTTTAATTTTTAAAATATTTTTAATTTATGCAATTAATATTAAAAATATAATAATAACACATTAAAACTGGTTTAAAAATGATAAATTAAAAAACATTTTGCAAAAAAAATTATTTTTATTATCCGACAAAATATGCTAACTCTGAAAAAATAAATAATATAATAAAATATGCTATCTCCACAAAATACGCAAACGAGTGCAAAATGTGAATTTTTTTTAAAGGTGTAAACTAGTAAAAATATATAAAACATCTTCTCGAAGGTAGACTTTTTATTTTAACAATAGTAAGCGAAATAACTATTTTTTTCGCTTTCCTGAAAAGTTAGCTCTTTTGAGTTGGCATTTATTGAATATAGGTTCAGGATATGCAACGTTGCTAAGCCGGTAAGCCTGTTCACTGTCATGGTTGATCTCAGCCATGTTTAATACGGCAAAGGCTGGAAAATTGCCCTTCAGCCGAAGCATTAATGACCAGCATTGAAACAATAATAATGAATATTTTTTGCAAGTTTGAGTTAATATCTGGGCCACACCTTGCAAAAACATTTATATTTACGGGGCGGTCTTTATATATTTTCCATTTTTGCTTACAATGCAAAATTTCAGTCTTTAAATTCGATTTTCTTTTCATTTTTTTTAAAATTTTAATAAATCATCTGCAAGTTATGGAATCAAAAATTTCTAAATCGAAAGATGTAGTTACATTCTGAGGCAGAAGTTGAGAAACGTGTTTTAGGTCCTGTAAAACAGATTCAATTAGGGTATGTAGGCCTCGATGAGGTAGTAAACTTCGACTTCTTCAAAATGATTTTTTTGGTTTATATCTAGGCTTTTTAACTCATTTTCCCATACCAACGCAAATATATTTTTCTTCTTAAAAAAAATAGGTGATCCTTTTTGTAAATGTATATCCTGCTTTTGTAGAACTATACTAACCGGCTGTGTGACAGTAAGTATATCATTTAGAATATGTAATCCGCAAATAAATTCGAAAGGGTTCAAATAAGTTCTTAATAATAAGGCGTTTAAACACGCATCCCTATCTTTCTATTTAGATATTTTTCCTAATGTCTCTAATAAGTTCATTGTTTAAACGAAAAATTTAAAATTGAATCATGACGATTCACCCATCCTGTTTCGCAGAATGTAGACAAATTTCTACCTAGATATTTTAGAAAAACTGCATTACGCCGAGGATGATGTTTTTTAAAAAATTTGCTGGATTTTTTTAGCAAACGATACAACTGTTTTACTTTTTGGTACCTTGTTGACTTTCAAAATCGAGTTGTTAAGTTTATAGGAATAGCAAGGCGTTTGCTTTGCATTTTTTGCAGTTTCTTATATTTTTTACCTCCATTTTTTGCCAAAATCAAAGGATACATACCCGTCAGTTAAATTTCCTACACAATTTTCCAAATGAGGATTAACGTTTTCCAAAGCTCTGAAAACTACTGATGATAGTATGTTCGCATTAATTTACACTTCGACGTCATTACCAATATCATTTAAAGCCTCTTCAAGTGCGTCAATAAAGCTAAGTAATTCTTATTTTACTAACTATTCATTTCCGTTAAAATTCGTTGAAACTAAAGAAATTTGGCTTTTTTCTGATAAATCAGTGGTCTTGTTAAAAATAATTGAATAGTTTTAGACGTCATAAATATTTTTAAGTACAATTTCTAAAATAAGATTATGAAGACTTTTATCTAATTCAATTTTAATTGTTTTCGATAAACATGAATCATCTAAAGGGAAAACTAGGAAACAGGAGCCTAAAATTTTATTTCCGGCATCTATACGAAATCGCAGAAGTGAACGAAAATTCCATTCGTGCTTGTATTTTCAGATGTTTTCGATGTCCGAGAGGAGGTATATTACGCCTTCCGAGGAAAATTATAGTATTTATAATATACAACAAACGTTATCGATTATCAATTTCCTGTTTAAGTTCAAAGATTTGTATTTAATTTGCCACCTAAAGACGAAAGTTTTCTTGTGCCTTCAAAAACATTTTTCAAAAGCAACAGCATCGTTGGATATGCATAACATTTTTTTCCCTCCCCTGAATCCACGCCTGAATGTTTTGTTTTTTTATATCACAAACTTTGAAAAGTATTTTCAAATAAGCTTATTTCAAATATAATTGTGAAACTATTTTTCTGCAAGCGTGTTCTATCAATTAAATTAAAGCTTTTCTTTTTCGGTTTTCTTTATTAAACAACTAGCTTTACCCTGCCCGCTCTGCTGGACCCGACCTAACTTCTTATAGAGCTAAAGTAATATATTTTAAACCCTTTGGCATATTTAAAAAAGTTAAATTTACACAAAAAAACGTTTGCGAAGATAGATGTTATAAATGTATTTAAAATATTTTCGACTGCATGGTGGTGCTACACATCAACATTTGCAATCTTAGTACAGTGCAAGATGTAACACTTAATTAAAGAAAATGTTTGAGTCTATAACTGTTGGAAATATATGAAATGAAAATTAATTTAATGTGAAGGAAATTGTCGCGCTTATTGTTCCAACTTGTACCTTATTTTTTAAACAAGCCATATAATTTAAATTGACTTATGTAAAATTTGGAATTCAAAGTTGTGGTATTGTTTTAAAGTTTTTTGATTGCACGATTGTGCACTTATTTGTTATACGCGTGTCACCGCTTATTTTTTGGTCTAAAAAACTTTGCCATTAGAAGTCTCCTACACGTTAACGAATTCTCTTAAAAACCAATGATTCAGAAGTCTTTGTATAGAATGTTTATTTTTTTTTTTAATATAGTACCACCTTTTTATACCTTTCACATAGTGATAAGGGTACATATCAGTTTGTCATTCCATTTGTAAATTCTACAATATTCATTTTAGACCCAATAGAGCATACATATGTATTCTATATTGATCGGGGTATAAGCGAAAACTCAAAATAGCCCATTTCTTTAAGGAAAAAGTCCGCGTTTTTATCCATATTTCTTAGTAAAAACAGCAGCACGGAAGCTTTTAAGATAGGGACCTTAATTAGGGAAAAATTTGTTCAGATAGGAGCAGGGAAAGTAGTATTCCCCCTACAATTGCAGAAATTATTGTGAAATATTTCATTTGCTTAATCTAGGAAACTAAAACAGATATAGAGTTCAAATATTCTACAAGAAGTAATTTTGCAATAATGCCTAGATTTTGGCGACGAGAACCCCCCATACAAATAAATAACATTTATTAAACTTTAAATATGTAATATGTCGAAAACTGTTAAAACAATGGACCTAAATGGTATTTAAATTATACATACAAAATTTGTTAAAGTTTTTAAGCCTTATATAGTATATCCGTAAAAATTTTAGGAAAATCAGTGTAGAACAGATATGGTTAAATATGGTAAATTTAAAGGGCCGATGTTAAATGGGAACTACACCTAAACGCCAAGTTTTTTTTTCTGCATTTCATTTGACATTTTTCAATTTCAGACTAACTAAGTTTGAACCATAGAATCATACACATTTAAGCAACGCGTTAAGGTTCTTCAGACTTATTATGAAAATTGGCGTTCAAATTAAAAACGCAAATCGTGCAATTCGTGATTTTTTCGGCCAATTTAATCGTCCAAATGTGCGTACAATCAAAAAAACTTTGAGCAAACTGAGTCTGTAGGAGATGTGAAAACACCAGTGCATGCTCGTAGAGCTTGTATTGCAGATAATATTGCTGCTGTTCGCCATAGCGTAGCTGAAGAGCCGTCCACCTCAACTTGTCGTCGTGTCCAACAATTACACCTTTCACGCTCGTCGTTGCTGAACATAATGCATAAAAACTTGCATTTAGACTCTTACAAGGTGCAATTGACTCAAGAACTAAAGCCTCTTGACCATTCAAAACGTCGTCAGTAGTCAGAATGGTGGCAAGAAATGGCAGCCGTGGATTATAGATTTTCGAAGAAAATCATCTTCTTTTTTAAATATGTATTTTATTGGCCTGCAGAATCTTGTTGATTAATGTCTTTTGTTTTCCAATAGAACTTCTTCATTATCCCAATCTAAAAATGTTATTGAAACAAATGATACAACAAATAAAAATTCATCTATTAGATTTGTGTCACTACTTTTTTGTTTGTATATACTGTGACCTGAACTACCGTCAAACTTTTACCTACTCGAACTTTCTTCAAAGGCTACAAAAGGTCTACCACGACCATGGCTAGTACTAGAGTTTTACAAAGCAAAAGCGAAAAATAATAAAAACAAACTATTAAAAGCACTCACAAATTTACTCCGTGTATTGGCAAATCGGTATTAAGCCAGTCACAGAACTTACACTCGAACCGGTCCCTCTTTCGGTTGCAATCGGACCACATCCATTTTAACTTTGAAACTAAATTATAAATTTTTTTAACGTCTTTCGCTTCCAAAGATTTCCCCATTCGAGCTCCTGATAATTTTGAAACTGCATCTTTGTTTCAAATTAATCCAAGAATTGAAAAAGTCTTGCTATTTCATTTAAGTTGACACTAATAAAATTACAAGTATTTAAATTGGCGCACATAAGCTCAGCTAAATTTTTATTTTTATAAATTAACATACTTTTCGTTATAAAATGAAAGAAAAAATATCCCGGCAATACTTGAACTTTTTTTTTCTTCACTATTATACGTTTGCTTATTACAACAAGTTTTGTTTTGTTTTATTAATATCATTCTTATAATGATGCATACACTGTTATCGACATATGTAGGTAAAAATATCATTTATAAATTTAAAACGTAATACAACAACTAATCTAGTACAAAATTATGTTTATTTGCCAACTAAATTCAATTATTTAACCCTATGAAGTACATGCTCAGTTATATTTATTTTTTATACAAAATTTTAGTTATTTCAAACCACAATTTTGAGAAGCCATATCATTATTGTGTAATTGTAGCCGAAAGTCGGTTAGTATGATACTCAAACAAAACTCTTTCTGTGTATTGCAGGTGGAGTTGCAAGGTATAAAAATGGCAACAAGTAACACCAGTTTCAAGCACAAGTGCATAGCTTGGTGTATGATCTGCTAGCCTTAAAACTTTTTTTAAATACCGCTGCAGTTTGTTTAGCTCTTTAAGATGCCAGAATCCCCACACCTGCGCTCCATATAGTTGAATTGATCTACATACGGTAACAGAAAGATTCCACTTTTGTTGTAACTGAATTTGTGAGTTTGCTTAAAAAAGGGTTCCAGGTAGTATTATTTCTGTTCTCAACGTGATTTGTAAATTTAATTTTTGGGATTAAAATTACACCAAATTAATAATACTTATTAGTAATTTTAATAAAAATACCTTTAAACTTACATTTTTCTAGATTGTTTATTCGTCCACCATTTCTAGATACCATTATTTGTAATTTGTTTAGGTTGACCTCAAGATTCCATAATGTACCATACTCTTCTAGGTTATTAATCACATTTTACAAAGTTCCTATATCATCTGCCAGAATAACAACATCATCCTCATACAGCGCCGGCGCTATACTTTTTGTCACCTGGTGCACTTTTTGGAAGGGCCCCCCTTAAATGTCCGTTTCTACATCACCCGAAAGGTAGGATTTTCGATGCATTTTTTTTAAAAGGTTTCCAACAGAGGTATAGTCCTCTACAATAAAAAAGAATATTAAAAATTTTAATCTTTTAATACTTCAAAGTTAAAAAAAAATAATAAAAATAATACAACGAAATAAATCGTCATAGAATTAAAATTTCATTCAACGCGCTTTTATTTTTGCAAAATCATTAACTAGGTTTCTAATAGATCACTTTCAATCGCTAAATTTGCTAACCCTGTTAATCTATCCTGTGTCATTGTAGTTCTTAAATAATTTTTTTTAATTTTCAATTTTCTCTCTGAAATTACTTCATCTCTTCCCTCATAGGAAAATTTGTGTGACCTCTAGTTTTAAAGCAATTTCCTTTGCTTCAGTAATAAAAAGGTCAAAACTTTCATCGCTTCGAAGTTTATTCAAGAAATTGTTGCAAGAGGATAAAATATTAGTTGAGAATTTTTTTATTTCTATTTTTCTAAAATAACTGACATTCATATATATCAAAAATGTATCATTATCTAGTTGAGTTCTTTTGTTGTTGCTTACGGTAGAATAAAGACCACTAAAAATACACTGTTCATATGGAAAGAGAAGTTGTCATGAAAAATGTGTGGCGTGCGTGTATATGCAGACTTTGTATTTTATTAAATTGTTGTTGCTTACGATAGAATAAATACCACTAAAAATATACTGTTCATATGAAATGAGAGGATATTATGAAATATATGTGATGTACATATGTATATATGATGTGTTTTAATTATAAGGTCATAGAACATTAAAAAATCACTGTTTGTTGGTACTTGTACGACGCATGTGGTTGTGTGTATTTTGTGTTTTGGTTATTTGTTTTTATTGTTAACATTTAAACTATTTTGTTTATACCTATGCTAATAGATAACATTTTTGGTTAATAATCTAAATTTATAAAGATCATTAAAAGTCAAATTGCCGCCCTATAATTTTGGCGCCCGGTTTTACTGTGCATATGAAAGTGCCGCACAGTGAGCTATTTGCAGGGTCTAGCCAGTAAAAAATCAAAATCAAGTTTTTGGGTTTTAATGATTCAGACATAATAAGAATTGTCCAATTAGATAAAAAAAAGTAGCCATGGGTGTTTTAAACTGTCTAATAGCCATAATTTTGTAGGTCAAATATAAAGTTTCAAAAACTATTTTTTTCAATTCCATGCGCATTAAAAACATCTTATTAAAATTTTTAGTACAAACGCTGCTCTAGAATTTTGGGTGAAACATATTTTGCTTAAAAAGATATGCTCGTTTTAATAAAAATAAGAACAATTATCATATCTTAAGAGAAGTGCCTATAAAGTTGTCTCAAACTAGGCGTTTTCTCGATGAAAATTAGCATAATATTCATATAAGTTGGACCATCTCATTAGTGACATGAAGAGACATAAACTTGAAACTTCGCTCAAACACTCTCTACTTTATATTCTCTTAGATTTTGAATGATTTATACTTCGCACGACTTCGCATCAATGTAATATTTCAAGTCACAGGCAATATTTCAAGTCAAGTGTAAGACAAAACAAATTACCTTTTCCTACCTTTTACTCCCCAGAATCTTATCAAATATCGATAGAGAAAACTCTACCTAGGTTCTTTTCTTACAATTATTTATTCAAATGCGTTTCAAAAATGAGATGGGCCTGATTATTGATGGTGTAAAACCGGGATATGGCACGACAAATGATGGAAATACTACCAGAAGGTTTTTTATAAATTACTCAAAGTCATTAAAAGTTTTTATATTATTTTATGTGTCTAGTCATCAAGATTTGAAATTAATCTGCATGAGTTTCAAGGATTCATCCATGAAACTAGAGACAAATATTTAAAATTTTACGACTGGTACCCTATGCCTGTTAGCGTGCACAAGACATTATGCCATGCGATCGATGTTATAAAAAATTTCATTGTACCCATCGGTCAGTTATCTGAAGAAGCTCAGGAAGCTCGCAACAAGGATTGTAGGCGATACAGGTTGGCGCACACACGCAAATCTTCAAGAATCAATACAAACAGAGATTTGCTTAACATGTTGTTGATAACATCAGATCATCTGATCAATTCTTCTCGACAAAAAACCCTTCAAAAACTTTTCATCGCTCCCACCGGAAGTCATAAGGTTTTAAGTTGAGACTAGTTTTGATGCCCATAAAGATTTACGTTTAGAACTTGCAGGAGCAAGTGAAACTGAAGAAAAAGAAAAGTAAAGCGAATCTGATTCTGATAAATAGTAGAGTAGAAGTTTGGTTTAACTCATAAATGTATGACTCATTTATTATGAAATTGAATGAACAGTCATATTTAAATTTTAAGTCCTTATTTTTTGTTGAAATTTAATAATAAGAAATTAAACAAGTTTTTTCAATTCCGTTTTTTCTATTGTGTTACAAGAGTTAATTAAATTTTCAATTTCTGATAATTTATTTTGTTACTTTTTTTGCGTTCTTGACCTCCCCTCCCTCTTAGTATTTTGTGTTGTAGCACTGTACTATCACCTCCATTCGGCGAATCATCTGTAACATCACAATTCATTGGAAAAATATCGAAAAATAAAGTAAAGAAGTAATTCTTACCTCATTGGCCCCTTAAAATAGGCCCTAAGGCTCTTAAGGACCCCTCGGGAGGTCTTATTGGTCCTTGAGCCTGTCAAAATTTTTCATGGACCCATTTTACACCAAATCCATCTATTTTAAATTAAAAAATAATTTTTCCCGGCTAACTTGTATGGGGTAGCTCACTGTGCGCCGGCCCTGTCCTCATGCATCAATAATCAAACAGGTTTGCCACCAATTGTAATACCGCACACAAGCAGTCATGTAAACGTTTTATATACATACATTTAATGAAAATACTTAACTCCTGAATTCGTCTGAAAATACTCCGACCTTTTTTCACCGTTCCCATTCACAAGTCTGTGTAAAACGCTAAATAGGTAAAGTTTATATATCAACGACTTTCTAGATACTGTATCAAAGGCCGCCTTACAATCGACAAGAAACATACATATATACTTTTTTGTTTTCAGTCAACTTTCAGTTGGCGATTCCTGCTAGGTTATATGTATATGTATATTATCAGCCGTCGAGTTACCTTTATGAAAACCGGCCTGGAACTCTGTTAAAATGTTATTTTTACTGGCCCATCTGTACAGTTTGGTGTTAAGAATACCCATTATTAGTTTTGCAACACAATTCATAAAAGAAATACCCCTATACGACCTGTTAGAATCACTTTTCTTATATATATGAAATTATACAGTTTTCGAAAATACCTCATCCAGGTTATATTTATTATACAGTTTATTATACGAGTTCACCAACTGAACTTGAAATTGTTTTGAGGATGTAATAATAGATTCATGCGATATTCCATCTACTCCCGGCGCCTTGTTTAGCTTACATTTTTCTAATGCCAGTTTTAGTTCCTCTAGAGTGACGTCTCTATCCAGAACTTTTTCTCTATTTTGCATAGGAACGTACTGAAATTCGTGAGCTGTTTGAGTGGGATTTAATAAATTTGTAAAATATATTTGAAATTCCGCTGCTGATATTTTCGACCATTTCCACCATTCTTTGCAAGCATTAATTTGGGTCACTTTGTTCGCCGGATTTTGAGTGTTTTTCTTTGCTCTGCATACATATTGGTTTATTATTTTTGGCTCTCTTAAAAAAACTTGTTTATCAATGAAGTTTCCGGTTAACCTATACTTATCTACATACTACATAACAGATATTCCAGCCTTATTGCAGTCACGATTATACATACCATTTATTTTTTGGCTCAAACTTTAAAGCTTTTTCTTTTATAGCTGATGATTTAACAATTTATGTAGCGATACTTATATATATTGTCTATTTTGAGTCCTCAGTCTTGTATTTAGCCTGAGTTTGTATATAAGCTTTTCATTCTCATACCATTTTTTTAGGAAGTAAGATTATATTCTTTGTTGATTTACAGGGTAAATTAAGTTTTAAATGTACTGCACAGATGTCATTAACCCATTCTTCTACTGAGCTTATGTACGTACATATGTCAGGAGCCCACATCACCGTCCATTTGGTATAAATAAACTCCCATCTAAGCAAAATTTCATAAACTGCTTTTCTTTTGACTTTCTTATGTCTTTTTCTGCTTTACATACTTGCCATTATTAGGTTTTTAAAAATTTTCGATACGTATGTTAAGATCCCCTATATGATCGCGTTTTTAATAAAGTTGTCTTCAAAAAGCTTCGCAATCTTACTAAAGTCATTATTCCAGTCATTTTCTCTTAGATATAATGGTATAAATGATATATGTTTAACTTGTATATGTAACTTAACTAGTTTAACAACATAGTTTTCTATTATCTCAACCCTTATACCATAGTGTCCTAACTGTTTTTGAACCCATACAAACTTTCTCCTACTGCTCTACCAAATCTTCACACCTTAATGCACGGCATAGAATAAACTGTACGAGTAACACCTTATAGATAATTTATTTTGATTAGAAAAACTATCAGCTTGATGTGAAAAGTAGTTTATTTTCAGTTTTATTAATATTATATGATAACACCGTAATGTTACGATTTTAATTTAAGTCGATGATATTATTATACCCTTCACACAAGTGATAAGGGTATATAACGGTTTGTCATTCCGTTTTTTTATTTCTTTATTATCCATTTGCGACTTCATAAAGTATTTATATTCTGGATCCTTATAAATAGGAAAGTCGGTATTGTAACCAACGTAAATTAAAACGAATGGTCTTAATTGTTTATTCTATTTAAATTCTTTATTTTGCAGGTACTTTCAGAGCAACTAGTGAAGCTCTTGATCTGCGAAAGTAGTCTGTGTTTTCTTCTATATTTTACGTTCTTTTTATAATAGTTTTTTAGCTAATTCGACAATTATCGAATCACCCACTTAAATCTATGTTACAACATTTCTTAATACTAGTGTGTGTGTGTGTTAATTAGTTCAAAACAATTTGGTTGTTATTGATCTATATTCATTCAATGCAACTTCCGTACTTGAGTCGGCATAAACATAAGTGTGCCAGAATAACAACAACATACAGTACTTTGTAAACAGCTTGTGGTGTGCATATTATGCTTACCATGCAATGTGTTGTCTAGTGACTATCAACGATATTGATATTTAATATTCTTTTGTTTACAAATAAATGGAACTGCACATTGTGTTGGCATTGACGAAGTCATCTCATGCTACACCTCCCCTTTTCACAAGAATGTTCATATAACTTTTTGTTTTATGGACATTCTTTTATAAATGATTAGGTTAATCAAGCACACATATTGCATTTTACAATTTTGTATTTATTTCATAATTACATACTAAAAAAAAATAAAAAATAAGTAATACTTATAATATATATGTTGTATAATTATAAATTTATTTGTTATATTATTTTCTGTGTGCGCGCGCGTATATAATTTCATATTATTTACTGTTGTACAACTTAAGCCTATTTTTATGTACTATTTGTTCTTTATTGGTTTTCTTATCAACTATTGTTACATTACTTCTTAAATCTATTTTCTTAATTTGAAATGGACCCTTATATGCTGTTTCTAGCTTATGTCCTGTATCATTTCTAAGCAAGACTAAATCTCCTATTTTAAATTTATAATCTAATACTGTCTTATCATAATTAATTTTTTGTTTTATTTTGTTTTCATTTAAAAGTTTTTTAGCTCTATTTATTGCTACTTCTAGTCTAAATTTAGTTTCCTTAGCATAATTATCTACATTATAAAGTGGTGCAACTCTATCTACTTCATTAAACTGTTTAAAATTGTTAGGAATTTTCCCAAAAACCAATTCGTATGGACAGTAATTATGTACTGTTGATGGTGTCGTGTTAAAACAGTATGTGAAATACTTCAGCCATTCGTCCCAGTCATTTTTGTCTACTGATATGTAATTTCGTACGTATTCATTAAAAGTTCGGTGACTTCTTTCTACTGTACCTAATGTCTGGTGATGATGAGCTGTCGAAGTCAGTTTTTCTATTTTCAATAGGTTGCAAAGTTCTGTCATTATGGAGTTTTTGTATTCTGTGCCCATATCCGAAATGAACGTCTTCATCGGACCGTATATAAGCACAAAATTTTCAAATATCGCCTTGGCGATCGTTTTGGCAGCTTTGTTCTGTATTGGTATTGTTACTAAATATTTGGTCAAATCACATATTAATGTGACTGCATATTCATTACCATAAATTGATTTTGGAAATGGTCCAATTGTATCTACGTACACCGTATCAAAAGCTCTATTCGGTGTTTCAGTTATTGTCATTGGACTTTTAATACGCTTTTCCGTTTTGGCTAATTGGCATTTATGACATGTTTTGACATACCTTGCTATATCTTTTGTCATATTTTTCCAGTAGTAGTATCTTCTGATCTTCTCAGTAGTTCTATATATTCCACAATGTCCTCCTTCGATTGGATCATCATGGTATTTCAGCATTATCTCAAGAATTGCCTTGGCATTCTCGTTATTAATTTGGGTCACCTTATTTAATAGCGCTATCTTAATTTTATTTAATATCTTATTGCCCATTTGTTTAAAATCATTTATCGAGACAAATTCGAAAATTTTCTCAGCAGGTGCCACTTGCATTTTATCTATATTTAGTTTACAGGCTATTTGTTCAAGCCTAGGGAAAAATTGTTCTAAATCAACTTTCCCTTTAATAAACAAATCATCTATTCTTATTTGTGCACAAATAGATTTTCCCTTCTTGATGTAGCATTTATTGGGTAAAATCTTTAATTTATAATATTTTCTGACGTCTACATTATTTAAAGGTACAAATACCTTGGGCTCGTTATTTTTATTCTGCTGTTTATCTACTGGATTACTACTTTTCCTTTCATTCGTCATCGATCTCGTCGTGACTCTCAAAACGGATGTGACCTTTTTATTAATCTCTTTTAAGTCATTAATAGTTATGCGCGATAGAGCATCGGCAACATAATTATCTTTCCCCCTAAGATAAGATACAGTAAAGTCATATTCTTCCAGATCAAGTCTCATTCTTGTTAATTTAGAACTTGGGTTTTTCATGGAAAACAGAAAGGAGAGTGGTCTATGATCAGTTTTAACCAAAAAATGTTTTCCGTAAATATATGGCCTGAAATGTGTGATAGCCCAGTGTATGGCAGTTAGTTCTTGTTCAATTGTGGATTTATTGCTTTCTCCCTTAGTAAAAGCCTTAGATGCATAGGCCACCGGTAACTGCCTACCACCATGTTCTTGTGTCAGGACTGCACCGCAAGCATGTTTACTTGCATCAGTCGTTATACAAAATTCCTTCGTGAAGTCTGGGTATTGGAGTAATGTTGGGCTCATCAATGCTTTCTTTAAATATTTAAATGCAAAATCGCAATCCTTTGTCCATTCGAATGTTACCCCCTTCCTGGACAATCTCGTAAGATGCCTGGAATACTCGGAGAAGTTTTTAATAAATCTTCGGTAGTAATTACAAAAAGCAACAAATCTTCGAGCACTATCCGCATCAGTAGGAGTTGGATAGTTTTCGATTACCGAGTACTTACTATCATCCGGCAATATTCCTTTATCTGTACATTTGTGACCAAGGAAGGTGACTTCTCTCATGAAGAATGAACATTTTTGAGGATGTAACTTAAGATTGTGTTTACGACAGAGATCGAATACATCTCTCAAATTTGAAAGCATGTGTTTCTCGGAACACCCCAGAACCACCAAATCATCCATATATAAGAATGCCTGGTTTGGCTTTAGACCACTGAATGCGAGTGTCATCATTCTTTGAAAGGAATTTGGTGCTATTTTCAGACCATACGGCAATCTAGTGAATCGGTATGAACCGTTGTTCGTTGAAAAAGATGTTAAATCTCTGGACTCATGCTCCAATCCAATCTGATGAAAACCTGACATTAAATCCAAACAAGAAAAATATTTTGCCCTTCCCAGTTGGTCCAGAATATCGTCTATCCTGGGTAAAGGAAATTTGTCAGATATTAATTTTTTATTAATCTGCCTGTAGTCTATCACTAGTCGCCATCTTTTTTCATTAGACCCTGGAAGTGACTTCTTTGGTACCAATAAAATTGGACTGTTATATTCTGAATATGATGGTTCAACTATTTTATCATCTACCAGTTTCTTTACCTGCTTATTTATTTCCTCCTTATGTGATTCTGGTATACGATAGTTTTTAATATATACTGGTTGACTATCTCTGACCCTCAATCTTTGTTCATAGAAGTTATTTGAAGTTATTGGTTCTGCCTCTAAACCAAAAATGTCAGTATATTTCAGACAAAGGTCTGTTAAAATTTTATCGAATTGTTCAGGAAAGTTTTTCTTTAACGAAGACATGACCTCTGACTTTCTTTGACTATTGTGCTTTGTGTGAGTAATTATTTCGTAGTCAGAAATTTTTTCCGTTTTTATATTATTTTGCCTAACTGTTGCTATTTTACTTGTAGTATTCAGGAAACGAATAAATGCTTTCCGTGATTTAACCAGTGTATTTGGGATAAAGACGCCTGGTGTAACCTCCTGATTTGGTATTAGTATTTCATCTTCAAGATGCTCAAAATTAATTTGGCGAATCACTTCTGACCTTGGTGGCAGAATCACTTCAGTGGATTTATTAGTAAGTGGTATTTCTACTGGATATGTAACATAATGCGGTCTCAAAACAAGAAAATCATATTCTTCATTGAAATCCAGAACGCAATTGTACTTCTTAAAGAAGTCCATTCCAAGTATTCCATCACAAGGAATTGGGAAATTATTCGGAACTACCTGAAAATCATGCGGTATTAAGAAGTTCTCAAACCTTAGATCAAAAAACACATTTCCCAACGATTGAACTTTACCTTGTCCAATTCCACTTAATGTAGTTGTTCTATTTCTATTAATTTGGTCTTTGCAAAAATATTTTGTCTTCATGACCGAAATATCTGCACCCGTGTCCACCAGTAACGTCACCATATCATTTGTATCATTCATTCGCACACTGACAAAATAACTTAAACTGAGGTTGAGATTGTATATATGATTTGAATTTATCTTAGGGGAGCTTCGGAGTTTTCCGAGGCATTTGAGTCTGTGACTCTCACATAGCGTCCATTTCTATGATTGTTGTTTTGTCTTGGTTGATTTCTGCGAGCATTTATTACCTCCTGTTGAGATCTGTTACCGTAACTATTGCCAGAACTCCGCGGGAAATTATATTTTCCACGGAACTGCTTTCTATTTCCATAACCAGAGCTATGATTGAATTTTCGTCTGTAGTACAACACCGCGTTTTGTTCCCCAGTTGCTTCTGTGCAACTGTTTACAAATTTACTGATGGCGTCGTTCATATTGTTAAACTGCCCTGCCTCCATGACAAGTTTTACCCTATCAAGAGTACAGTTTTTAGTCAAAGCCTTGACTGCGACTTGTGTCGAGTACTTTAATGCTAATTCGCAAGGCAGACCATCAGATATGTAAGCATTCTCTAATGCCTTAGTTAAATTTTCGATTTCATTACAGTAATTGTTCGCAGTTTTATTATTTTGCTTGACATTCATTATTTTGGCTGTCAGAACCTCAACCGACTCACCCTTAACTACGTTTTGTAATTTATTTATTATTTCTGTAATCGTCTGTTCATTACTAATTAAATTTCTAGCCGTTCCCTTAAGTTTAGTTTTTATCAAGGATACCGCTGTTACCTCATGGTCGCCCTTTATTGTATTCAATAATTGCAACGAGTCTAAAAATGCACGCAAATTCTCAGACCTACCGTCAAACTCAATGATCAGCTTAGAAGCTGTGTTCAAAAACTCAACAATTGTTTGACTCATCTTCGCCTCTTTAGTCTTTACCACGGTTGATTTTGCTATTTCTATATTGTAATTTACTTCCTTATGAAGTGTATCAGGTAAATTTATTTCAATACCCTTTTTTGATGATATATTAATAATTTTGTTCCTTATATCTGTGAAAAAATTATCGGCTGCCGCTTTGTGTGGTGCCGTAAGTCTACTATAATTAACGTTGAGCACCACTCTTATTTGTTCTAGCTTGTCGCATAAAATTTTAATGTGTTTAATAGTTGTTTCTTCCTTTGTGTTTCTGTCTATATTTAAACATTTATATGATTTGTCAAAGTCTTCTTTTATCAGTCGTACCTTTTGAATAATTTCTTGCCAGTCCATAGGGTAGAAAATTTCCCTATTTTTTTTTATTTAAATCTTGTCCAGGTCATTGGCTCTGCTCAAGTATTTCTTCTTTAGCCTTTTGTTATGCAAAGCATAAATATGTAACGCAAAATTTAAGGCAATCAAAACAGTAATTATTATTAAACAGCACTCAATCAGGTGCAAGTTAATCGGTTCTTGGGTAACTTCCACTTCATTTACTACATTTGCGTTGGGTTTTTCCACTTTTGATTGTTGTTTACCCATTCTTCTAAGAAAATTTTTCAAACCGTAATAAGAGTTAAAAGTTTTTTTTTTTAATTTTTTCCAAACTTAAAGTTCAAGACCTTTATTTTCCATATTTCCTTACCATCCTAATTGTTTCTTCTTACTAAATCTGATTCTCCCCTAACGGAATTCCTAGACCTAATGCTTCTCCTATCATTAGGCTCCATAAAAATTATTACAATATTTTCTTAAAACTATGTGTATGTAAATTAATAACGTTTAAATATTTTAATATTTGTCACTAAATATATATATGTATTAAAAAAAAACTAGTTGCCTCGAGCGATATGTTCGCTTATAGGCCCTACAAGTGCAGATTATAATTCGCACCTTGCTTATTAAGCTTCTAACTTCTTTTTTTTTACAAAATTAATTAACCAAATTAATATTTTTTTTTAAATTATTTTTGTTATCCAAGATATTGGATATTTGACGATTAATTTCGTTGATCCGGTTCCACATTTCTGAGCTAGCCGCCCAGCTCGGTGGTGGTGAACTGTTTATGAGCCGATACAAGATGGCTTTTTCTCTTTTAAGCTTCTGAGTTCTGCCCCCTCTTCTTGGCTTTTTTGTTACCTTTTTAATAATGCACGCCACTTCCTCCTTCTGTTTGTTGGGCTGCGTCCTTCTTAAGTATTCTTCTACACTCAACGGCTGAGGTCCTGGCTTCATAGCGGACCTTCCCACACTGTCTTTGGCTTAGACAGGTCCTCTGACGGAGCGTATTTTGGCTGGTCCGTCAGGATCTCAAATTTATTTTCTTCTTAGGTGCAAAATATTTTATGCACTCCAAGAATTTGGCAGGATCGCCATGTAACCAACGTAAATTAAAACGAATGGTCTTAATTGTTTATTCTATTTAAATTCTTTATTTTGCAGGTACTTTCAGAGCAACTAGTGAAGCTCTTGATCTGCGAAAGTAGTCTGTGTTTTCTTCTATATTTTACGTTCTTTTTATAATAGTTTTTTAGCTAATTCGACAATTATCGAATCACCCACTTAAATCTATGTTACAACATTTCTTAATACTAGTGTGTGTGTGTGTTAATTAGTTCAAAACAATTTGGTTGTTATTGATCTATATTCATTCAATGCAACTTCCGTACTTGAGTCGGCATAAACATAAGTGTGCCAGAATAACAACAACATACAGTACTTTGTAAACAGCTTGTGGTGTGCATATTATGCTTACCATGCAATGTGTTGTCTAGTGACTATCAACGATATTGATATTTAATATTCTTTTGTTTACAAATAAATGGAACTGCACATTGTGTTGGCATTGACGAAGTCATCTCATGCTACAGTATAACCATGTCCATCTGTCCGTCACTTACTCTTTCCGTTTGCATGCCTGATGAAATCAAGTTTGCGAAGTCAATTTAAGCACTACGGACCATGTATTGGTGTCAAACTACAAGAAATATTCTTAAGATGAAGATCGGTTCACCACGGACCCAAATATAGGCAAAATACTGCGATTGCCTAAGTTTTTTTTAGAACAAAATCACAAACTCCATACAATATATGTAACAAATGAAAACTGGCAACGCTGGTAATTATTTATTATGGATGGGCATGACAAACATTTTTATGCTTGGATGTAATGTTGTATTGTCATATGTATGTAAGAACATATGTATGTATGTACATATGTATGTATTTACATATGTACACATGCATGTATGCTTATGTGTTCAAAAGTACATACATACAAACATACTACATATAATTTCTTTTATTTATATTAGTATTCTACCAAAGAATATGAATATACTTATGTATGTGTTAATGGTGCTTGTCATACAAAAACCTAATTTGATTGCAAGATCACCTAATGATGCGGAAGGAAAAATAGAAAGTAGATATGCACAAAGCAGTTTTATTATAATATTTGAAGTAAAAAATCATTTGGCTAGATCAAATGGCTGGGTACTTTCAAGATCAACGTGAAGGGTATAAAATATTCGGCACAGCCTAATATAGCGCTCTTAATTGTTATACCCTTCACATAAGTGATAAGGGTATATGCCTTTAAGGTTGTAATTTCCTTATTTTCCATTTGCAACCCTATAAAGTATATATAATATGGATCCTTATAAATAAGGAAGCCGACTTGGCCATGTCTGTCTGTCAGCCTGTCCGAGTTAAGGTTGAAATCAACTTTTTAAAGCCCCCCGATGTCGCATAGACCCGTAAGTGGTATCAATCTGTCAGAAATATCTGCGAGAAAATCAGTTATAACATTCAGAAAAATCGTTTAATAACTGACCGAGATATAAGCCTAAAACCACTACCTGCTATTTTTTATTGCAAAAAAAAAAAAAACAGAGAAGGAGGTACGTACGCACATATGTACTTACTATGCGCATACATACTATGTATGTAATAAAAAATAATCAAAACAAATCATGATCTTTTGCTCATAAAAAATAAAGAAAACAAAAAAATTATTTGAAAATGCCCACAGCTTCTTCAGAGTCGGCCTTAGACCAATAAAGTGTACTACCGACCCCCATTAGTTTCTTCTCCCAAATATGTATATCCCTAGCACATACTAACTCCCTTTCTCCACGCCCTTAAGGGGTTGCCATAAAAAATTTACAAAAATGATGTAAAAATGCCTGCAACTTCTTCAGAGTCGGCTTAAGAGCAATAAGGGGCTGCAATACAAAATTTACAAAAATTATGTAAAAATACCCACAACTTTTTTAGAGTCGGCTTTAACGCAATAAAGTGTACTACCGACTCCCTTAAGTTTTTTCTTCCAAACATATTTCTAAAACATACTAACCTCTTCTCTCCACGCCCTAAAGGGGCTGCCATACAAAATTACAAATATTATCTAAAAATGCCTACAACTTCTTCAGAGTCGCACTTAGAGCAATAGAGTGTACGACCGATCCGCATTAGTTTCTTTTTTTAAACATATGCCTAAAACATACCAACCCCCTAACTCCATGTCCTAAGGGGGCTGCCATACAAAATTTACAAAAATGATGGTAAAATACCCACAACTTCTTCAGAGTTGGCTTTAGAGCAATAAAGTGTACGACTGACCCCCATTAGTTTCTTCTCGCAAATATGTATATTTCTAGCACATACTAACTCTTTATCTCCACGCCCTAAAGAGGTTGCCATACAAAATTTGCAAAAACGATGCTGTACGACAGACCCGCATTAGTTTCTTCTCCCAAACATATTCCTGAAACATACTAATCCCTATCTCCACGCCCTAAGGGGCTGCCATAAAAATTTACAAAAATTATTTAAAAATACCCACTACTTCTTCAGAGTCGGTTTAAGAGCAATAAAGTGTACGACAGACCTCTAATAGTTTTTTCTTCCAAACATATTTCTAAAAAATACTAACCACCTATCTCCACGCCCTAAGGGGGTTGCCATACAAAATTTACAAAAATTATGTAAAATGCCCACAACTTATTCAAAGTTGGCCTTAGCGCAATAATGTGTACGACCGACGCTCATTAGTTTCTTCTCCCAAACATATTCTTAAACCATACCAACCCCCTATCTCCACGCTCTTAGGGGGTTGCCATACAAAATTTACAAAAATTATATGAAAATGCTCACAACTTCTTCAAAGTCGGCTTTAGAGAAATAAAGTGTACGACCGACCCCCATTATTATCTTCTTCTAAACATTTTCCATGAACATACTAACCCCTACCTCCAAGTTCTAAAGGAGCTGCCCAAAACTTCTTCAAAATCGGCCTTAGAGAAATAAAGTGCACGATCGACCCTTTTCAAACATATTCCAAAAAAATGCACTTACCCCCTATCACCACGCCCTCAGGGGGTTGCCATACAAAACTTAAAATAAATGAGGTAAAATCCCTTACAACATTCCAAGAGTTACCCCTAGAGGAATAAAATGCGTTACGGACCACCACTTGTCTTACCTCCCAAACATCTTCATCACCTAAGGGGGTTGCCATACATAATTTACAAAGATTGTGTAAAATTGTCCACAACTTCTTTAAAATCGGCCTTAGAGCAATAAAGTGTACGACCGACCCCCATTAGTTTTTTCTCCCAAACATATTTCTGGAAAATACTCAATTAAACAAAAAATTTAAAAAACCTTACAACTTCTCCGAAGTCGTCCCTAGAGAAGTAAAATGTAAAGCAGACCCCCATTAATTTTATCTCCCAACATATTCCTTGAACGGTTGTGTCCCCTATCTTAATCACCTAAGGGGGTTGCTATACAAAATTAACAAAAATTATATATAAACGCCAATAACTTCCCCAGAGTCTGCCCTAGAAAAATATAAAGTACGACCGACTCCTATTAGTTTCTCTTCGCATATATATTCCTAAAACATACTTATCCCCTATCTCCACGCCCTAAAGGGGTTCCCATACAAAAATTACAAAAATAATGTCAAAATGCCCACAACTTCTTTAGAGTCTGCCCTAGTGTAATGAAGTGTACGACCGACCCCCATTAGTTTTCCCTCCCAAACATATTCCTAGAATATACTAACCCCCTATCTCTACCCCTTAAGGGGTTTGCCACACAAAATTTGAAAAAATTAGGATATAAACCCTTACAACTGCCTCGTAGTCACCCGTGGAGCGTTAAAAAATGACACCGACCCCTAATTAAAAATTAGAAATATTTCATAAACAAAAAATGAACAAAAATAGAAAAAAGTTCGAGGGTTCGAAAGGTCAATGTGAAGGGTATTTAAGATTCGGCACAGCAGAATATAGCACTCTTACTTGTTTTTTTTTAGTTTACGATTTTTAAAGAGGTTGAGGGCTGCCATACAAAATTTACAAAAATTATGGTAAAATACCCACAACTTCTTCAAAGTTGGCTTTAGAGCAATAAAGTGTACGACTGACCCCCATTAGTTTCTTCTTCCAAATATGTATATTTCTAGCACATACTAACTCTCTATCTCCACGCCCTAAAGGGGTTGCCATACAAAATTTACAAAAACGATGTAAAAATGCCTACAACTTCTTCGGAGTCGGCTTTAAAACATCATACTGTACGACAGACCCGCATTAGTTTCTTCTTAGGGGGTTGCCATACAAAATTTACAAAAAATATATGGAAATGCTCACTTCTTCAAAGTCGGCTTTAGTGAAATAAAGTGTACGACCGACCCCCATTATGTTCTTCTCCTAAACATTTTCCATGAACATACCAACCCCCTACCTCCAAGTTCTAAAGGAGCTGCCCAAAACTTCTTCAAAATCGGCCTTAGAGAAATAAAGTGCACGATCGACCCCTTTCAAACATATTCCAAAAACATGCACTTACCCCCTATCACCACGCCCTCAGGGGGTTGCCATACAGAATTTAAAATAAATGAGGAAAAATCCCTTACAACTTTCCAAGAGTTACCCTAGAGGAATAAAATGCGTTACGGACCACCACTTGTCTTACCTCCCAAACATCTCCGTCACCTAAGGGGGTTGCCATACATAATTTACAAAGATTGTTTAAAATTGTCCACAACTTCTTTAAAATCGGCTTCAGAGCAATAAAGTGTACGACCGACCCCCATTAGTTTCTTCTCCCAAACATATTTCTGGAAAATACTCAGCCATACAAAATTAAACAAAAAATTGAAAAAACCTTACAACTTCCCCGAAGTCGTCCCTAGAGAATTAAAATGTAAAGCAGACCCCCATTAGTTTTATTTCCCAACATATTCCTTGAACGGTTTTGTCCCCTATCTTAATCACCTAAGGGGGTTGCTATTCAAAATTAATAAAAATTATATAAAAACGCCAATAACTTCCCCAGAGTCGGCCTTAGAAAAATATAAAGTACGACCGACTCCTATTAGTGTCTCTTCGCATATATATTCCTAAAACATACTTATCGCCTATCTCCACGCCCTAAAGGGGTTGCCATACAAAAATTACAAAAATTATGTCAAAATGCCCACAACTTCTTTAGAGTCTGCCCTAGAGTAATAAAGTGTACGACCGACCCCCATTAGTTTTCCCTCCCAAACATATTCCTAGAATGTACTTACCCCCTATCTCTACCCCTTAAGGGGTTTGCCACACAAAATTTGAAAAAATTAGGATATAAACCCTTACAACTGCCTCGTAGTCACCCGTGGAGCGTTAAAATTGACACCGACCCCTAATTAAAAATTGGAAATATTTCATAAACAAAAAATGAACAAAAATAGAAAAAAGTTCGAGGGTTCGAAAGGCCAATGTGAAGGGTATTTAAGATTCGGCACAGCAGAATATAGCACTCTTACTTGTTTTTTTTAGTTTACGATTTTTAAAAAGGTTGATAATTCGATGGTATCATAGCTCAGAAAGGAGTTATCCGATTTTTTAAAAAGAAGCACCGGAATATTGCAATAGAATTATCTTTAAGGCGTGTTTTTAATATATTTTTTTAATTCTCAACGGTTTCAGAATTGTTTGGTCCGCAATGAATTAATAAAATTTTTTGGGCCGAAATTGGAGAATTTTTAAAGTTATTAAAAAGAAAAAATGGCAAAAACTTTCATTTTTTATTACAAGGTCACAAAACCACAGTAAAAATTTTTCTTAAAAAACTTTTTAAGCTACCACCAAACTAGATTTAACTCGAGCGATTATTTCGCAAATGTTTTAATCTCCCAGATGATTGCTGTTTGGCTCTTGAAAATTATACGAGTGATTTTGACAATAGCTAAATAAGAAATGCTTCGTTTATGTGCTTTTGAGAACATTGGACCATTGTTATTAAGCAACAATCGTACTTAAATTTTCAATTAATATTTTTTATCAACATTTTGACACTTGTTGTGCAAACGATTTTTTTGTAACCGGTGTCGTCGTTTGAACATTCAAACGATCCCTTAAAAACTGCTATTTACCAGCCATAAATTAGCTATAGTATTTTTGTGAATTGTTGGGCTATAACCGCCTTTTGCGTTTTCCCTCAATAAAAAAGCGGCTTAAAATTTTGTTTTTCAGTCACATTTTAGCTCTGGGTAGAAGAGCTTGTGTCATTGCCAATTTTTTTAAGGGCAGTCAGGCTTGTGTTGTTGCGTTGGTGTTTTGCCTTCAAGAGATTTGTGTCTCAGACGCAATGTTTTATTGCACCGTTCGTTCAACTGTTTCGTGTACAGTTTGGTGTTTTGAAACATATGCATTGGTTTTAGTCGTGACAAAGTTGATTTTAAACATACGGTTTTTGATTGGATGTACATACATATATATAGTATGTATCATGATACAAATAACCAGGTAGACTCGTCGGCCCAGCTGATAGGAGACAAAATGCCAAAAAAAATGTTCTCCCTGTTAAAATAAAACAACGAAAATTGTTACACATCGTTTTTATACCCTTTACATAGTGATAAGGGTATATATCATTTTGTCATTCCGTTTGTAATTTTTTTATTATCCATTTGCGACCCCATAAAGTATATATATTCTGAATCCTTATAAATAGGCAAGTTGATAAAGCCATGTCCGTCTGTTGAAATCAAGTTTCCGGAGTCAAACAAAAAGATACAGACCAGTTATTGGTGTCAAACTGTTAGAAATATCCCACAGCCGATCGCTATTTAAAATCAGCAAAATCGGTTCACTATTGACCGAGATATAAGCAAAAAACCCAGAGTAACCCATTTTTTTAGGACAAAATCCGTGCATATATCCCTATATATCTCAGTAAATATAGTCACTCTTGCCACAAAACTTGGCACGGATACTTCTTGAGTAGGGACCTAAATAATAAAAAAAAGTTTTTTCAGATAGGATCAGGGGAAGTGGTATTTTTTCTACAATTGCACAAATGTAGTGAAATATTTTATGGACTATATCTCGGAAACTATAATAGCTATCAACTTCAAATGTTCTACAGAAAGTAATTTTACGATAAGGCCTATACCTTAAAGCAAAAATTTTTTGGTGGGGGGTGAACAAAGGGAAGCTCCCATACAAATGGACCATTTTTATGAAATTTTCGATAAGCTATATCTCGGAAACTATAACAGATATCGAAATCAAATGTTCTACAAAAAGTAATTGGACATCAAAAGTTATGTTTAAGAGAAAAAAATTTTTGGGGTGAAGGGTGAACAAGGGGTAGCTCCCATACAAAGTAACAACTTTTATGAAATTTTCGATAAACTATATCTCGGAAACTATAACAAATATAAAAATCAAATGTTCTACAAAAAGTAATTGGACATCAAGAGTTATGTTTTAGAGAACAAATTTTTTGGGTGGGGGGTGAACAAGGGGTAGCTCCAATAAAAAATGACCATTTTTATGAAATTTTCGATACGCTATATCTTGGAAGCTGTAACAGAATTCGAAATCAAATGTTTTACAAAAAGTAATTGGAAAACAGGACCTACGCTTTGCAGAGAAAAATTTTTGGGTGTGGGGTGATGAAGGGATAGCAATTTTTATGAAATTTTCGATACGCTGCTATACTATAACAGCTATAGAATTCGAATATCTACAAAAAGTAATAATCAAATAATTCATATATTTTGGGAAAGAAGTTGGAGAGGAGCAGGGGGACTAGAACATCCCATTAAAAATAACAACTTTTGTTAACCTTTCAATATGAACAATGTCGAAAACTTTTTTAACTGTCGACCGCACACGTTCCTCATCTATTTCTATTATTCATACGAACGTTAAAATTTTGTAAAGTTTTCTATGGACTTTAAAACTCGCTGGGTATATTTAAAGACCAATGTGAAGGGTATATAAGATTCGGCGCAGCCGAATATAGCGCTCTTACTTGTTTTTCTATGAGCTGTTGTTTGACATTTTGGCTCTAATTTGTAGTTGTTGCAGGGACGAGTATACCTGTTAATTGTATAAAGCTATGTATATTGACCTGACCTGCAAGAGTAAAGTCGAAGCTAACAATAATATTTGTTGAAATGACCTAAGCTATACACTAGAACACTAACAAATTGCATCCATTTAAACTAGGAGATTGACTTGAAGAAGTCGATTAAAACAGAAGACTAGATAATAACCTGCAGAAGTACATTATACCTACTTAAAGGAAAGGGAAAAAAGGAAGAACTGAAGAAGTAGATTAATACTTTAAACAAAGAAATATATAAAGACCCTGGCAAAGTTCATTCAAATTTTTAATTAAAAATATATTTGTGAGTTTCAGCTTTTTTTATGAATATACAGGTCGATTGGTAGTCGAGCTGGTGAGGACCATTAAAACTGTGATTAAGCTCTCGTAAGGAATATTGAGACAGTGATAAGAAAATATTGTGTTTGGGGATTTCCAGCTTCCTTTATGAAGATAAAGGTCGTTAGGGGTTTTACCTTGAATCAACGATGCAAACCCTGGAAGTATAACCTGATGTTTGGCCATTAAATTCCAAAACCAAATAACAAATAATTTTTTTTGAGTTTCCTTAATAAAAAACTAAGTTTGAAATATAAAGTTTTTAATGCTGCTATCAATTCAAGCAATACTATTCCAACAACCTGGTTCCCTTAAAAAAAAATTTTATATTGACTAAAATAAATAAATAAGATCGTGAATACAGTCAAATAAAGAAAAAAAATATTTTTGCTTTGACGCTAAAATTAAAAAACAAGTTCTATTTTATCCGAAATACACCATGGAGAGTAAATATTAGAGATTTATGTTCAAATTAGAGGCCAGCTCAAGACGATAGTAAATAAGGCATCATCTCAATTCATTTCATATACCTTACGTGTGCACACCAGAGAAACAAGCCGATGTCAAATGATCGGCGGCGGCGGCGGCGCTTAGACAAAATTGACGGCGGCGGCTTAAATGTCCGATCAAGTGTACTATTTCATACAATACCTTTGAGAGTTGTCAGCAACCTGTAGTGCCATTCAGTAACTTTTAACGATCGTTATATTTATCGACAGAAATTGTCGTTTGCAGCTACGGTTAAGCAATTCACTAAGAAATGTTTAAAGATAGTGAACAACTTGATTTTTGTATATATTTTTTTTCAATAAAGTGGCTGTAAAATAAATTTCAAAAGAACGAAAGGCAAAATAATAATAATAAACTACTAAATATTTAAACGTCGTTCTAAAACACAAAAATAACTTTTGTCGATAAAATTAACAAACAAAAATTATTGTCATTAAATTAACTAGTGATTGTTAACATCGTTAAAGCATTTTGCTGTTTACTTAACAATAACAGCTTTCTTTAGCAATAGCGAATATCGTTAAAAAACTTAATTGAATCGGAAAATCGAAATATTTCTTGTTAACCTATTTAAACGATGCAAATATCGTTAAAATAAGATGCTGAACCGCAGTACTAAATACTGTATGATGAAATAACATTAGGCAAGTGATATAACCAATACACCTTGAACTTGTCTTTTTAACACGACATTTTTGGACACATAAAGCTTTCCAAAATATCGCCAACATTCAGCACCACCACTGGTTGTCACAATTTTTGCAAAACCTTTTGTTTGCTAAGAGGTTCTGATAATAACTAATTTCCTTTTGAGGGGTTTGCACTTCTTCAGAATTTTCTTCTTCCGAAGACTGCTCTTTATTTTTTGTTAAATATAATATAATAATTATTATTATGTCTATTTATTCGGCTTAAGTTCATTATTAAAAATGTGATAGCTAAGAATGGAAATTTTTATTAAAAATTAAGTAATTCCGATACTAGCCGAGTGTAATGCATTTTCGAAATCAGCTACGATTTCTCGTCAGCACTCTTTCTATTCGGTACTACTGTAAGTTGAATGTTAATTTGTTCTATTTAAACAAACTTTAATTAGAATTTGAATACTGGAATTCTATTCATATTCCTTATTGTTTAGACCGAACTAAATCACATACAACTCTATGTTCTCTTATTCTCATGCTATTTGCATTTATCACTAGTTACTTCTATTATTTATTTTTATTTTCATTTTTGCTTTTTGGCCATCCATTGGATGACACTAAATTTATTTAATTTTTAAATATTTTTATTTATCATTCTGTTATTCGATTGCTTTCGATAATTTTTCTATTCATAATTTTACATTGAGCCTTGTGTTTGTAATACATTTATGATTATTTATTTGAACTTTTTCTATATATCTTAGAATTATGTCTTTTTATTCGGCTTAAGTTCATTATTAAAAATGTGATAGCTAAGAATGGAAATTTTTATTAAAAATTAAGTAATTCCAATACTAGCCGAGTGTAATGCATTTTCCATTCTTAGCTATCACATTTTTAATAATGAACTTAAGCCGAATAAAAAGACATAATTCTAAGATATATAGAAAAAGTTCAAATAAATAACCATAAATGTATTACAAACACATGGCTCAATGTAAAATTATGAATAGAAAAATTATCGAAAGCAATCGAATAACAGAATGATAAATAAAAATATTTACAAATTAAATAAATTTAGTGTCATCCAATGGATGGCCAAAACGATAAACTATATCTCGGAAACTATAACAAATATAAAAATCAAATGTTCTACAAAAAGTAATTGGACATCAAGAGTTATGTTTTAGAGAACAAATTTTTTGGGTGGGGGGTGAACAAGGGGTAGCTCCAATAAAAAATGACCATTTTTATGAAATTTTCGATACGCTATATCTTGGAAGCTGTAACAGAATTCGAAATCAAATGTTTTACAAAAAGTAATTGGAAAACAGGACGATACGCTGCTATACTATAACAGCTATAGAATTCGAATATCTACAAAAAGTAATAATCAAATAATTCATATATTTTGGGAAAGAAGTTGGAGAGGAGCAGGGGGACTAGAACATCCCATTAAAAATAACAACTTTTGTTAACCTTTCAATATGAACAATGTCGAAAACTTTTTTAACTGTCGACCGCACACGTTCCTCATCTATTTCTATTATTCATACGAACGTTAAAATTTTGTAAAGTTTTCTATGGACTTTAAAACTCGCTGGGTATATTTAAAGACCAATGTGAAGGGTATATAAGATTCGGCGCAGCCGAATATAGCGCTCTTACTTGTTTTTCTATGAGCTGTTGTTTGACATTTTGGCTCTAATTTGTAGTTGTTGCAGGGACGAGTATACCTGTTAATTGTATAAAGCTATGTATATTGACCTGACCTGCAAGAGTAAAGTCGAAGCTAACAATAATATTTGTTGAAATGACCTAAGCTATACACTAGAACACTAACAAATTGCATCCATTTAAACTAGGAGATTGACTTGAAGAAGTCGATTAAAACAGAAGACTAGATAATAACCTGCAGAAGTACATTATACCTACTTAAAGGAAAGGGAAAAAAGGAAGAACTGAAGAAGTACATTAATACTTTAAACAAAGAAATATATAAAGACCCTGGCAAAGTTCATTCAAATTTTTAATTAAAAATATATTTGTGAGTTTCAGCTTTTTTTATGAATATACAGGTCGATTGGTAGTCGAGCTGGTGAGGACCATTAAAACTGTGATTAAGCTCTCGTAAGGAATATTGAGACAGTGATAAGAAAATATTGTGTTTGGGGATTTCCAGCTTCCTTTATGAAGATAAAGGTCGTTAGGGGTTTTACCTTGAATCAACGATGCAAACCCTGGAAGTATAACCTGATGTTTGGCCATTAAATTCCAAAACCAAATAACAAATAATTTTTTTTGAGTTTCCTTAATAAAAAACTAAGTTTGAAATATAAAGTTTTTAATGCTGCTATCAATTCAAGCAATACTATTCCAACAACCTGGTTCCCTTAAAAAAAAATTTTATATTGACTAAAATAAATAAATAAGATCGTGAATACAGTCAAATAAAGAAAAAAAATATTTTTGCTTTGACGCTAAAATTAAAAAACAAGTTCTATTTTATCCGAAATACACCATGGAGAGTAAATATTAGAGATTTATGTTCAAATTAGAGGCCAGCTCAAGACGATAGTAAATAAGGCATCATCTCAATTCATTTCATATACCTTACGTGTGCACACCAGAGAAACACGCCGATGTCAAATGATCGGCGGCGGCGGCGGCGCTTAGACAAAATTGACGGCGGCGGCTTAAATGTCCGCTCAAGTGTACTATTTCATACAATACCTTTGAGAGTTGTCAGCAACCTGTAGTGCCATTCAGTAACTTTTAACGATCGTTATATTTATCGACAGAAATTGTCGTTTGCAGCTACGGTTAAGCAATTCACTAAGAAATGTTTAAAGATAGTGAACAACTTGATTTTTGTATATATTTTTTTTTCAATAAAGTGGCTGTAAAATAAATTTCAAAAGAACGAAAGGCAAAATAATAATAAAACACAAAAATAACTTTTGTCGATAAAATTAACAAACAAAAATTATTGTCATTAAATTAACTAGTGATTGTTAACATCGTTAAAGCATTTTGCTGTTTACTTAACAATAACAGCTTTCTTTAGCAATAGCGAATATCGTTAAAAAACTTAATTGAATCGGAAAATCGAAATATTTCTTGTTAACCTATTTAAACGATGCAAATATCGTTAAAATAAGATACTGAACCGCAGTACTAAATACTGTATGATGAAATAACATTAGGCAAGTGATATAACCAATACACCTTGAACTTGTCTTTTTAACACGACATTTTTGGACACATAAAGCTTTCCAAAATATCGCCAACATTCAGCACCACCACTGGTTGTCACAATTTTTGCAAAACCTTTTGTTTGCTAAGAGGTTCTGATAATAACTAATTTCCTTTTGAGGGGTTTGCACTTCTTCAGAATTTTCTTCTTCCGAAGACTGCTCTTTATTTTTTGTTAAATATAATATAATAATTATTATTATGTCTATTTATTCGGCTTAAGTTCATTATTAAAAATGTGATAGCTAAGAATGGAAATTTTTATTAAAAATTAAGTAATTCCGATACTAGCCGAGTGTAATGCATTTTCGAAATCAGCTACGATTTCTCGTCAGCACTCTTTCTATTCGGTACTACTGTAAGTTGAATGTTAATTTGTTCTATTTAAACAAACTTTAATTAGAATTTGAATACTGGAATTCTATTCATATTCCTTATTGTTTAGACCGAACTAAATCACATACAACTCTATGTTCTCTTATTCTCATGCTATTTGCATTTATCACTAGTTACTTCTATTATTTATTTTTATTTTCATTTTTGCTTTTTGGCCATCCATTGGATGACACTAAATTTATTTAATTTTTAAATATTTTTATTTATCATTCTGTTATTCGATTGCTTTCGATAATTTTTCTATTCATAATTTTACATTGAGCCTTGTGTTTGTAATACATTTATGGTTATTTATTTGAACTTTTTCTATATATCTTAGAATTATGTCTTTTTATTCGGCTTAAGTTCATTATTAAAAATGTGATAGCTAAGAATGGAAATTTTTATTAAAAATTAAGTAATTCCAATACTAGCCGAGTGTAATGCATTTTCCATTCTTAGCTATCACATTTTTAATAATGAACTTAAGCCGAATAAAAAGACATAATTCTAAGATATATAGAAAAAGTTCAAATAAATAACCATAAATGTATTACAAACACATGGCTCAATGTAAAATTATGAATAGAAAAATTATCGAAAGCAATCGAATAACAGAATGATAAATAAAAATATTTACAAATTAAATAAATTTAGTGTCATCCAATGGATGGCCAAAAGCAAAAATGAAAATAAAAACAAGTAAGAGCGCTATATTCGGCTGTGCCGAATCTTATATACCCTTCACATTGGTCTTTAAATATACCCAGCCGAGTAATTTTGTACTGCAAATAATATAATAAAAAACATTGTGCGAGTTTTAAAGAAAAAATAACAAAATTTTAACGTTCGTATGAATAATAGAAATAGATGAAGAAGATTTGAGGTCGAGAGTTTTAAAAGTTTTCGACATTATTCATATTTGAAGGTTAATAAAACTTGTTAAATGTCTAGTCCCCCTGCTCTTTTCCAACTTTTTCTCCAAAATGTATGAATTATTTGATTATTACTTTTTGTAGAATATTCGAAGTCGATAGCTGTTATAGTTTCCGAGATATAGCGTATCGAATATTTTATAATAGTTGTCGATTTGTATGGGAGCTACCCCTTTTTTTGCCCCCACTCAAAAAAATTTTTCTTTAAAGCGTAGCCCTTATGGCCCAATTACTTTTTGTAGAACATTTCATTTCGATATCTGTTATAGTTTCCGAGATATAGCGTATCGAATATTTGATAATAATTGTCGATTTGTATGGGAGCTACCCCTTTTTTTTGCCCCCACCCAAAAAATTTTTTCTTTAAAGCGTAGCCCTTTGTGTGCAATTACTTTTTGTAGAACATTTCATTTCGATATCTGTCATAGTTTCCGAGATATAGCGTATCGAATATTTTATAGTAATTGTCGATTTGTATGGGAGCTACCCCTTTTTTGCCCCCATTAAAAAAAAAATTTTCTTTAGAGCGTAGCCCTTATGGCCCAATTACTTTTTGTGGAACATTTCATTTCGATATCTGTTATAGTTTCCGAGATATAGCGTATCGAATATTTGATAATAATTGTCGATTTGTATGGGAGCTACCCCTTTTTTTGCCCCCACCCAAAAAAATTTTTCTGTAAAGTGTAGATCTTTGCGTACAATTACTTTTTGTAGAACATTTTAAGTCGATAGCTGTTATAGTTTACAAGATATAGCGTATCGAATATTTGATAATAATTGTCGATTTGTATGGGAGCTACCCCTTTTTTTGCCCCCACCCAAAAAATTTTTTCTTTAAGGCGTAGCCCTTTGCGTGCAATTACTTTTTGTAGAACATTTCATTTCGATATCTGTTATAGTTTCCGAGATATAGCGTATCGAATATTTGATAATAATTGTCGATTTGTATGGGAGCTACCCCTTTTTTTTTGCCCCCACCCAAAAAATTTTTTCTTTAAAGCGTAGCCCTTTGCGTGCAATTACTTTTTGTAGAACATTTCATTTCGATATCTGTCATAGTTTCCGAGATATAGCGTATCGAATATTTTATAGTAATTGTCGATTTGTATGGGAGCTACCCCTTTTTTTCCCCCACTCAAAAAAAATTTTCTTTAGAGCGTAGCCCTTATGGCCCAATTACTTTTTGTGGAACATTTCATTTCGATATCTGTTATAGTTTCCGAGATATAGCGTATCGAATATTTGATAATAATTGTCGATTTGTATGGGAGCTACCCCTTTTTATGCCCCCACCCAAAAAAATTTTTCTTTAAGGCGTAGCCCTTTGCGTGCAATTACTTTTTGTAGAACATTTCATTTCGATATCTGTCATAGTTTCCGAGATATAGCGTATCGAATATTTTATAGTAATTGTCGATTTGTATGGGAGCTACCCCTTTTATTGCCCCCACTCAAAAAATTTTTTCTGTAAAGTGTAGATCTTTGCGTACAATTACTTTTTGTAGAACATTTTAAGTCGATAGCTGTTATAGTTTACAAGATATAGCGTATCGAATATTTGATAATAATTGTCGATTTGTATGGGAGCTACCCCTTTTTTTGCCCCCACCCAAAAAATTTTTTCTTTAAGGCGTAGCCCTTTGCGTGCAATTACTTTTTGTAGAACATTTCATTTCGATATCTGTTATAGTTTCCGAGATATAGCGTATCGAATATTTGATAATAATTGTCGATTTGTATGGGAGCTACCCCTTTTTTTGCCCCCACCCAAAAAATTTTTTCTTTAAGGCGTAGCCCTTTGCGTGCAATTACTTTTTGTAGAACATTTCATTTCGATATCTGTCATAGTTTCCGAGATATAGCGTATCGAATATTTTATAGTAATTGTCGATTTGAATGGGAGCTACCCCTTTTTTTGCCCCCACTCAAAAAATTTTTTCTTTAAAGTGTAGATCTTTGCGTACAATTACTTTTTGTAGAACATTTAATTTCGATATCTGTCATAGTTTCCGAGATATAGCGTATCGAATATTTTATAACAATTGTCGATTTGTATGGGAGCTACCCCTTTTTTTGCCCCCACTCAAAAAATTTTTTCTTTAAAGTATAGATCTTTGCGTACAAATACTTTTTGTCGAACATTTCATTTCGATATCTGTTATAGTTTCCGAGATATAGCGTATCGAATATTTGATAATAATTGTCGATTTGTATGGGAGCTACCCCTTTTTTTGCCCCCACCCAAAAAATTTTTTTTAACGCGTAGCCCTTAGCGTACAATTACTTTTTGTAGAACATTTTAAGTCGATAGCTGTTATAGTTTACGAGATATAGCGCATAAAATATTTCACCAAATTTGTGCAATTGTAGAAAAAATACCCCTTCCCCTGGTCCTATGTGAAAAAATTTTTTATTTAGGTCCCTTCTTTAGGAGTATCCGTGCCAAGTTTTGTGGCAAGAGTGACTATACTTACTGAGATATATAGGGATATATGCACCGATTTTGTCCTAAAAAAAATGGGTTACTCTGGGTTTTCGCTTATATCTCGGTCAATTGTGAACCGATTTTGCTGATTTTAAATAGCGATTGTTAGCGGGATATTTGTGATCGTTTGACACCATTATCTGGTCTGTATCTTTTTATTTGACTCCGGAAACTTGATTTCAACAGACGGACAGATGGACAGACGGACAGATGGACAGACGGACAACGCTAAATCGGCTTCCCTATCTATAAGGATCCAGAATATATATACTTTATGGGGTCGCAAATGAATAATAAAGAAATTACAAACGGAATGACAAAGTGATATATACCCTATCACTATGTGAAGGGTATAATAAATAATAGAAGTAACTAGTGATAAATGCAAATAGAATGAGAATAAGAGAACATAGAGTTGTATGTGATTTAGTTCGGTCTAAACAATAAGGAATATGAATAGAATTCCAGTATTCAAATTCTATTTAAAGTTTGTTTAAATAGAACAAATCAACTTTCAACTTACAGTAGTACCGAATAGAAAGAGTGCTGACAGGAAATCGTAGCTGATTTCGAAAATGCATTACACTCGGCTAGTATCGGAATTACTTAATTTTTAATAAAAATTTCCATTCTTAGCTATCACATTTTTAATAATGAACTTAAGCCGAATAAATAGACATAATTATAAGATATATAGAAAAAGTTCAAATAAATAACCATAAATGTATTATAATAATTATTGTCTTTTGCACAGTTTTAAAATTTTTAACGACACTTAAAATTTTAAAAACTAGACGCTTCACTTTTTAATAATATAAGCTAACGGCACTTTTATCTAGAAAAATTTACATAAGTGCAAACATTAATATTATTTTTACATTCTGTACCTATTTAACGCATATATGTAAGAAAAAAGCATTGCCACCTTACATACAATGTAGCAGCGGAGCTGATTTACTCGGCGGCTATGCTTGCGCCGGCTCAGCTTTTGAGCCAATATAAATCGGCGGCGGCGCGGCTATCGAAAATACACCGGCGGCGGCTAGAAGCCGGCTCTGAGCCGATCGGCTTGTTTCTCTGGTGCACACACAACAATAAGTGCTGCGTTGTATTGTTCGCCATCTCTTTTGTTTACTTAACTTAACTTAAATGAAAAATATATTCACACTTAAGCACACTTAAGCAAACAACAACAGAACATCAATTCATCACGATCACACGCTTCAATTTCAATTTCGAATCGAAACTTTACTGTTGACGGGATGTTCCTGGTGGGTTAGTTTTAAAAACGGGGGTTGATTTTTAATGTATTTATGTAATGTAATGTAATTACGTATGAATTTTATATTGATTTGCCTGCTTGTTTATATGTTTGTTTATGTATCTATTCAACATTGTGTGTAAAACACACAGTTTTATTGTTGTTGACTACACATCATCACAGTCATTTTTTTATGGACTACACATCATGACAGTATCTAAGTTGTTTCAAAAACAGTGCATAACAGCACTCTATATTCTTAACTACACTACATTGCATCAAAGAAAATGTGGCAGCTACACTATATTACAGCACTTAAATAGTTTAACCGCACAACAACACCAGAATTAGAAAATTATGCGGTTCTTGAATTAGCTTAAATTAACTCGTTTGTTAGTTAATTAATATAAAACCATTTTATGTGTCGATTATGTACAGCATTCCAACTTTAGTTGCGTTACCCAGCTGCAACTAAGACTTCTCGGTTGTCACATTGTAAGACATTTGTTAATTAAAATTGGCATCTTTAATATAATTTCGCCAACCAGCAACCGAACTAAAGTATGATTGCCATACGTAAGCGACATATTAAACGGATTATAAAAAAACATAAAAAGAATTGGAGTGATTTTAATAGTTTGTGGCTTTTTGGATAAAAAATCTAACTGTTTTAATTATTTATTTTTTAAAAATCCTAATATTTTTTTATTTTTTCTTACAAAGTCAACCTGCACTTTCGCTACAAGAACACAAGACGGAAGAGCGGACATGCTTAAATCAACTTAGCAAGTCATTTTTAATCGATCGCCATAATCGAAAGTGGTTTTTAGACTATAAAAACCAAAAAACTTTTTATTAAAAAAAACAAAAGGTGTCCTGATTTCGAACCAGAAATAAATGGTCACCCTAATCTAAGCGCAATAGGATCCCTTCTTTATAGGCAATTGCGTGCACTACGTTGCAAGCATAGTTGCCAGATAAATTTGATCCAATATCGTCAAATCTTTGGGGAAAAATCGTCCAAATCGCCAAAACAAGTTTTGGAAAACAAAGTGCTTACAGGTAGCTTCGTCAAAAGTAGTAACAAAAAAGGCAAAATTTCATCATTCAAAGCAAAACCAACTGAAAATGAAAAAACGCAAATATTTAAGAAATTTTTTACGGATTTTATTTGAAATAAATAATTTTTTTTACAGAAATGATTTTTTAAGCATCCTATTTCTAATCCTTAATATTTAAAAAACAACACATAAAAGCTTATATGGAATGGCTAAAAATGGGGTTTCAAAGCGGAAGACACTTGTTTTTTCTTTTTGTTCTTTTAAACCGAATACATAAGATAAACATACATAAATACATATAGTATATTTTAGGTATGCTGTGCCGTAAAGTATTAAGGCTGAAGGACCTTTATACACCTTTCATTTGGTACCACTGTTTCGAGATTATATGATATTTTAGAGTCATACTTATGAAAACACATTCGTGATTTTAAACTCGTTGTGTGCGGACGTGTTACGCGAGTGTTAATAAGAGCGAATATTTGTAATAGGTGCCAAACAATTTTTATTATATACATACATATTGTATACATAAGAGAAAAAAAACCAAAGCAAACTTAATAAAAAAAAGCAAACGGTAAATGAGTTACAGTAATCGTCGTGACAGTGGGCCTAATAGCAAAAATGCTTATATTGTGTTAAGCTCCACAAGCATGAGCAATGAAAACATTAGAGAGCCTGAATACAATAAAAACTGTTTGAATGAGAAACCAAAAATAAATACAAACAATTTAAGTGCAAGTGCACCAAATTTAAATCAGTGTTTTGAACAAGGGACAAATTTAGCCCAATCTCTTTTTAAAAATTAAAAAAAAAAATACCGAGGTGCCATCCTCATCGCGGTCTTCCTTATTGAATATAGAAATTGAATCTACAGTTGCTAGAGAGGGTCACAGTCCATTTTCTTCACAAGCTCCAAAGGTCCAGGAAGGAATGGACCGTTATATAACAGTTCTTAAGAGGGGAAGAAGCCCCAAGTCGGCAGAGGTTACCAACCCAGCAAAAATTTTGAAAGATGAGGAAAAGCCGACCTCATCGCAAAACCGTTTTGCCATTTTTCAGGAGAAAATGATGTCCCATTACCCGAAAGGAAGTCATTTATGCCTCCCCCAATATATTTGAGAGAGAAAAACACATATGACCTCATAAAGTTTTTAGTTGAATTAATAGGCGAAAACAACTTTTATGTTTCGAACATATAGCGTGGTATCATTTATGAAACTAAAATTCGAGTGAATCACGAAAACGCTTACCGCACTACGGTTTCCGAACTTGAAAAACATAAGAAAAGCTTCTACACCTACCAACTTAAGAACGCAAAAGGTCTCCAGGTTGTTATCAAAGGTATTGATTCAGATGTTGACCCAGAGGAGATTAAGGCCAGTTTGTGCAGCAAAGGCTTTAAAGCCAAGTTTGTATCAAACATTAGAAACAGAGAAAGTTATCCCCAACCAATGTTTATGTTAATATAAAAAAGAATGAGACTCACCCTATTTATGACCTAAAATATATTTTGCACCGTAGAGTTGTAGTTGAAGCGCCACATAAGCGATCTGGGCCCGTACAGTGCTTAAACTGTCAGGAATATGGTCACACCAAGGCTTATTGCAAATTGCCTTCTGTTTGTGTTGTGTGTGGTGACCTGCATGCTACGATCAAATGCAAAAAGCCAAAAGATGATCCTCGGGTAAAGAAATGCAGCAACTGCGGAGGAAACCACACGGCCAACTATAGAGGTTGCCCCGTTTTTGATTCAGTTAAACGCTTTTTTAAGCCGAAAGTGGTTCCTGCCCCTCCCCAGCCTTTAAATATACCAAATACAAACATGCCTCCATTAGCACAACCAACTACAAGTCAAGTTTCCTATGCCAACGCATTAAAGTCTAACCAGCCCAATGCACGTAAGCCTTCCCAGCCTACAACACAACAAGAGATGCCGCCTCGAAGCTGTAATTGACAATATGTTTAAACAATTCACGCAGTTCATTGCGCAAATGGCTGGCATGACGCAAGAAATGCAAACAATGCAGTCTGCTCTTCTGCAGGCTATGCTTAAAAGACCATGAACTGCCTCAGGGCTTGTTTCTGGAACGCTAACGGCATCCGCCAACACAAAAACGAACTCGAATATTTTTTAATAAACCAAAAAATTGATGCCATGTTGATTTCTGAGACGTATATGACATCTAGAAGTAATTTCAAAATTAGAGGCTATTCTTTTCACGATTCGAAGGATCTCAGAGATAGATCATGTGGGGGCTCGGCTATAATAATCAAATCGAGAATCAAACATCAATGGATGGGTGGTCTCTCCGAATGTTATATACAAGCAACAAACGTTTGCGTTGATGATTTTTTCCATGGCTTAGTTATTTCGTCAGTGTATTGTCCACCCAGGTTCTCCATAACAAAGCATCAGTTCAACAGTTTTTACAAATCCTTGGGTCCCCGCTTCATAGCTGCTGGAGACTATAACGCTAAGCATACGTACTGGGGCTCTAGCCTTATAAGTGCCAGGGGTCGTGTTTTGTTTGATTCCGTATCTAAAATGGGACTTAACGTTATTTCATCTGGACAACCGACATATTGGCCAACTGATCACAATAAAATTCCAGACGTTATCGATTTTGGCGTAACAAAAGGTATATCCCCGGAACTTACCGAAGCTCAAGCCTCGTTGGATTTATCTTCAGACCACTTTCCCATTATAATCACCATTTTTAGTCCTCATCATATACCAACTAGTGATATTTTTTCATTTAAAAGGGTTAATTGGTTAAACTACAAAAAATTTGGCAGCACCCACTGCTCGGAAAACCAACCGCTAAAAACACCCGAAGACATCGATGATTGTCTGAGCAGCCTTAATGATAACATAAAAAAAGCCGTTAATCATGCTTCTTCTTACTATCGTCAGACAAAATACAACCAAATTTTTTCAGCCGACGTGCAACAGCTTTTATCTGAAAAAAGAAGAGCCCGAAGAGAATGGTAAAAGCACAGATCACCCCAACTTAAAGCCAAGTTGAAGGAATGTACAAACCAATTGAAAAATTAGCTAGAGGTTCACCGATTGGCATCTCTTAAGAAACACCTTGAAGGTCTAGACTCGACTCCTCAGACGAATTATTCACTATGGCGATCAGCGAAATATCTTAAAAGACCCGTTATCGCGAAACCGCTACTACGTAATCTGAGAGGATCCTGGTCAAGAAGGGATGAAAAAAAATGTGATCTGCTCGCAAGTCATTTAACAAATGTCTTCACTCCAAATACATGCACTGACATAAATAAATTACCGCCTGTTGTTGCTAGATGTCCTATGGAAATACGTTTTCAGTTGTCAGATATCGTAGAGGCTATCAATAATTTAAATGCTAAAAAATATCCTGGCGTTGATGAAATCAGCAACAAAATGCTTTAAGAGCTGCCTTGCACAGCAAAAAGAATAATCGTTTTTAATTTTAACGCCATATTACGGCTCGAACATTTCCCGTCAGTATGGAAACTTGCCATGGTAAAGATGATTCCTAAGCCGGGAAAAGATCATTCGAAGGTGGAGTCTTACAGGCCTATAAGTCTGTTACCAACTATGTCCAAATTGTTTGAGATGTTGCTTAAAAACAAGCTGACTCCGATCCTGAATGAAAACAACTGCATTCCAGATCACCAATTTGGATTTAGAAATCAACATAGTACAATCGAACAAACCCACAGATTGGTACAGGTTATAAGAAAAGCCTTTGAGGAAAAGAAATACTGCTCCGCACTCTTCATAGATGTCTCTCAAACGTTCGACAAAGTATGGCATTAAGGCCTGTTAAACAAATTAAAGCTCAACCTACCATCTAATATTTTTAACCTATTAGAAAAATACATAACCGGCCGACAGTTTATGATTAAAGAGGGAACCCAAATAAGTTCTTCTCAACCAATAGGGGCTGGTGTACCTCAAGGGAGTATACTAGGTCCAATTCTGTACTTGCTTTACACAGCAGATATGCCCACAAACAATCTTACTCATACGCCGACATTTGCTGATGATACCGCCTTTCTCAGTATTCGTAAAGACCCTAAAGAGGCCACAAAACAACTTCAACATCACGTATCCCAAGTTGAAAAATGGGCAAAGTTATGGGGTATTAAAATTAATGGACAAAAATGCACCCACGTTACTTTTACGTTACGCAAGGAAACGTGCCCCCCAATTCTTATTATCAACCATACGGTGCCTCAGCGAATTGAGACGAAATATCTTGGCATTAACCTGGATCGCCGCCTCACTAAGATGAAACTACTGAATTAACTAATTTTATTATGAGAACTTGAATTTTAGTCTGGCACTGGCTGGTTTAATAAAAATAAAATAGTTTTAAGATTTGAATATTTATTGTTAGTTCGAAAAAAAAATACTTTTGCAAACGAAATTTTTTTAGGTTTTGGCTAAACACCTTTATAAAAATCGTCAAATTTAGGGCAAAAATCGTCCAATCGTCAAAAGCCAAAAAAACAAGATGTTTCGATTGAGCGAATTTGGATGTGTCTACAGCTTATTTAAATAGGTACATGCTCATATATTTTAGGATTTTGCATTTTACCAGTGGAATTTGTAGATCCAGTTATCATTCTTAGGATTTAGTTTCACGACGTTGAATTTTATCTATGTAGAGCGGCAGCAGTGACGCATAATTGTATCCCGTAGCACCAAACTGGTTTCAAAATCGAGAGCAGAAGTTTTAGTCAACACAAAGTACAGAGTTTTTACCAATAAGCCAATAAGCTTGGACTGCTTTCAGTTTCATTTGTGTCAACTTAGCATCTATATGCGTAGTTGACACAAATACGTAAAGTAAAATTACGTGGGTGCATATTTGGTTCATTTATTTTTTTCCCCCATAACTATGCCCAATTCTTAACTTGGGTTATATGATGTTGTATTTGGATCGAGACCGCTCTCGGATATTTATAAGTACTGAGAAAATCGATATCATTTGCTAATTCTGACTTGTGTAAAAGACTTTAATTTTTTTGGGACTATGTGACTGAAGTATAAACTTAACGACTACCGTCCCAGCTTGAGGTCGATAGTCCATTACGTTGTCAAAAAGTATTTTTTTTTACATTTTTGGTACTTTTTTCATACATTTGATTATATAAAATGAGGAATTTTTAACTCAGATTGAGGTCAAAAATCAGAAAAGTGGGCAAAAATACATATGTATATGCATATATAACAATTAAAACAAATGCAAATTCTTGATTAAGTACAGTGTTTTAGTAAATATTAAAACTGCGCTCACAATTTAGTGGCTTAATTATTAGTAATGCGTTAACGAACATCAATATTTCGCAAAAAACTGACCCATGTCTATGTTTAAGTGATTATATGTACATGTTTTTACTATTTTTCTATATTTATAAATAAAAAAATGTTTTCTTTTTAGTTAAGCTTGGGCTATAAGACATGTCATGGGAGAGTATAGCAAGCAAAGATCTCCTTAGGTAAGAAGTAATTAAAAAATGAATAGAACTAAAAAACATTTTACTATTTTTCATTCTTTATAAATAGCATACCCCACAGTCATAATCTTTCGGCAACACATTTACTAGCATCACCTGATGGATCACGTTACCTGTTAAATAACCCTAGCGGTGGGTATGAGATTGGCCAAATGATTTCTTACGCCAAAACCCTAAAATATTATTTATGTATATATTAAAAAAATTTTATGCTTTAGATGAAAGTAACTCGCGCTTTCCTGGATGCGTTTTCAGTCAAGATGGCATTTCACTGTGGGAGCGTCACGGTTACACTCATTCGAGTAATTCAATCATCAATTGTTTCTTAGCTTGCCAACGAAGCTTAAAGCAATTCATGGCGCGAAGAAAAGTATTCAAGTTTTTATACACATCTGACTGAGCTATAAAAAAACTAATATTTTTTATTGTAGATTGAACGAGGCTTAAAACTGTATGAACAGCACAACCAAAATGCGGCTGTGCGAACGTGGAGGAGTGCGCTTAAATCAACTAGTCGTCGTGAAGATTGTTTTCAACTGCTAGGCTATTTATATCAAGCACACATGGATTGGGGAAAATATCGTGAAGCTATAGAGTTTGGACATCAGCAATTAGGTGTATCCGAAGAACTTGATTCTCCCACTATGCGAGCTGAAACATATTTAAATTTAGCTCGAGCGCATGAGAGATTAGGTGCTTTGGAAAGGGCACTAAGTTATGCTCGACACTCTTTATATAATGAATGTAGTACGCAATGTAGTACCAGTGGTCTTGTCCATTTGACCGTGGCGCGTGTGTACCTAGAAATGGGTGGATTTTCAAGAGCCTTTGAGGGCTTGCAAGGTGCTTACAAAATTGCTACCGCTATATGCGATCCAGCACTAGAGCTACAAGTTTATGTTTCTTTATCTGAACTTTATGGTCGTCTTCAAGACAATGAAAAGAGTGCTTCATACGCTTCCAAAGCCTATGATTTGTCACGTTCCTTGCAGCTAGGTGATCTGAATTCCTTTCATCATCGAGCCGCACTTTTGCGCATGGCTGTCACGTTACGTAAACAAGGTGATTTGGGCGATGCCCAAGATTATTGTATGGAAGCAACGCGGTTATCAATTTTATCTGGTGATCAGGCAACATTTATGCGCAGTATACGCATAATGGGTGATGTTTATCGGAAAAAAATGGACTACGATGTAAGTTTAGATATAACAAGTATCTGATTTTCGATCAAATGGAGTTTTTATTACTTTCTTTAACTGATAATTTTGCAACTGTCCTCTAAAAATTATGTCATTTAAACTATTAGAAAATAGCAGAGTCCAGATAATACGCATATGGTCCATACAGTGTATTGTTTAAAAGCAACATAAATTTTTTTATTTTCATATCAATTATAAGTGTTTCTTAATTTAGCATGATACCAATCACAACAAGTAAAAGTGCTATATTCGGCTATGCAGAATCTTATGTACCCTCCATATTGATCTTTAAAGTACCCAGTCATATGATCTAGCTGAATGATTTCGTACCTCAGTTATTATAATAAAAATGCTTTATGCATATCTACTTTCTATTTTTCCTTCCGCATCATGAAGTGATCTAACAAACAAATTACGTTTTTGTATGACAAGTACCATTTATATATTCATATTCTTCGGTATAATACTAATCCATATATATATTACTAGCTGACCCGGTGAACTTCGTACCAACTAACAATTATTGAATATATGTATTTTTTAAAATGATTACAAAGCTTATTTAGTTAAATAGTTTATTGGAATATATTTATAAGGAAAACAAAAATTCAAAAAGATTACAAAAATATGGCGTTTCAGGTAAAAGCTGTTAAGGAAGCTATGTATTTTCGTGCATGGGTTATGTTTAGGTTAATTCCCTTCAGTGCAGTACCTTGTGATATATGACATTTTTCGTTTTGTTATCAGGCACAAGTACAAATAAAGCAGATGGTTTGCCCACACGTGTATTTTTTATATTAAGACCACAAATACTCAAGGATTGTCTTTGTGATTTGTAAACCGTCATTGCGAATGCAAGACGAATAGGAAATAGAATTTGCTTAAACTCAAAAGGCATATCGGTTGGTATCATCGGAATTTTCGGTATGAGTACTTCTTCACCTTTTAATTTTCCTCTAAGTATAATTGCGTTAATAACATGGACTATCAGTTTTGTTATTACCAAACGCGTTTATTTGCAAAGTTTTGGTTGGTTTAAATTTCGAAGCACAATAACTACAGAGCCAACTTTCAGTTGTAAGTTGTGCGGTGGTAAGCCAGGCACATTCAAGGAGTTTAAAACCTCAGTTGGATAGTTGGTGGCTTCATCTTCGTTTGTTAAACAATCAATAGATTTAAAAGAATGCAGAGTACCAACGATTTGATTCTGAACTATATAGTTTAAATCATCCACATCTATATTTTTAGTTGCTAAAATTGCCCGTTCACTCAAGCAGTCATAATTTTTCCCATTAGAAATTATGTTGGGGAATACTTTCTGGATAAGCTCTTCTTTTAACGATACAAAAGTACCAAAATTTTGAGAAAACGAAATCAATTCATTTGATTCGTCCACGGGAATACGGCCACTACCGATAGTCAACAATTGGTTGGAGAAATTTTGAGCTGATAAATCGTTAAGAAATATAACTCTCACGTTTTCTGTCATCTGCAGTATCTTTGCAAAACACCACAGACTTGAGGATTTAACGCAAGCATTCGATCAGCAGCCGTCGATCTTGGGATGACTGGCAGTGTTTGGCGGAAATCACCAGACAGTAAAATCATTGCACCTCCAAAACATCTGTAGCTTCTATTGGGTGTTTGTGTGCCATTGTGCAGCCGTCCCAGATAATGATTTTACGCGCTACTAAAACTTTGGACATAGCGGAGTTTTTCGCAATGTTACGTGTCGGTTGCTCTTTATTTTGAAGGTTTAATGGTAATTTTAATGCTGAGTGAGCTATGTGGCATCCTTCTAACAATATGGCCGCTATTCCAAATGTTGGATCTCGCACCAACAGTGGCTAAAATCAATGACATAAGGAATGCCTTCCCAGTTTCACCATGGGCATCCAAGAAAAAAAACCTCCATTTCCGTCATCAATTGCCTTTAATATTATATTATAGACTTCCTTCTGTTGGAGGTTTAAGAGGCAAACATTGGTTTGAACTAACGCTTCAATTCCCTATTTAGTAGCTCATTCATTTCATGTTCTTGTGCTGGCAGTCCTAACCTAACTAACAAACTGTCGCAAATAAGGTAACACATGTCTTCAATTAAGAGCAAGGCCCGATTATGCATCTTTTTTTTCTTCATATAATTATTATTGAATCTTCGCTAATGCGAACTAACAATATGTATTCAAATCTTAAAATTATGTAATTGTTATTAGTCCAGTCAGTACCAGACCAAAATTTAAGTTCTCATAATAAGGTAAATAAGGTTATGCATCTTCGCATTGACTTCAAGATTTGAATTTCTCGAGCTGACACGATATTGATATAAAATGACACACTGTCCTTGTATTTGTTCCACAGGTGACTTGGACTTGACGGGAAGCATGTCAATAGCAAATAATGACAATAGCAAATAATGTTCGTATATACCCAGCAATTGTTGTATCCCAATGAGTATCTTTTTCAAGCAAATTGAGTTCTTGACATGCAGCACGAAATGTTGGACAGACAATACCATTAACAATACGAAATGATGTTGGACCACGAACATTCACCAGCAACAACCGCAAATGAAAGCATTCATCACTCTTCAGATGAACTGTATAAATGCGACCAAGAGCATCACTTGAACGCACATCCGGATGCCCAGGAACCATAGTGCCTTTCTTTCGACATAAAAATTTTTTTGAAGAAGCGTTCCAAGTGTGGCATCTCGGAGTAAAGTAAAGTTTGTGCAAACGGATCGCTTTGACAAACAGCAAAGAAACTTGTCAATGTCGCTAGAGATATTTCAGCTCGTTGAACAATATTTGCTGCAATGAAATATACTCGTTGGCTATTCTCCAGATGCACTGCTAAATGTGCAACAGTGGGATGACATTCGTGAATATGGAGTGAGAATATACGCCAAACCGCCTGATTGCACATATCGCCCAACTTAATGACGCGTAATTTCATCGTTGCCATTGGAGGTTTGGATGCTAAAAACAGCCATATCGCTGCCTTTCGTGACATACATATTTGCAGATGTACTTGATCGACTTCACTGAATTAGAATATTTAACATTGCAATCTGTCTTAAATGATTTGGAAAGAAGTGGTGAATATGGCACAGTCCAACTGTTGTCAATCATAAAATCGTTTCCTTTTACTTTCTTTGTAATAGTTTGATCGTTCTCATTGGACGATCAACGCCGATACAGTGGATAACCATCATTGCCAGTGATAGTTTCCGCCGTCAATTTTCGTGGATAATGTTTGGAACACTTGCCGTCGACCATGCACGGAGATTGGGGGTTGATGATGCCACACGGTTCATGAATCATGTATGTAAAATATCATGTAGTTCTTGACCTGTTTCGGATTCAGGGATCTCGGCACTTTTAATATCATCCTTTTGGTCTGATCGAACTTCTCGACTAACCAAATAAGAATAGGTTCATGCTGCAAGCCTCGTTTTTGCCTCTCTATTGAATATATCCAGCATTGAGTATCTCCGAACCCATATTGCCTAACAATATATATAATCAGCAAACGAATTTTTTGCCTAAACACACACAATTCACAAAATATTATCTTCAATAGCATGTCAATAACGTTATAAACATGTTTTGTTTGTTTCTTTGATAATTACTGAAAATTGCTGATAAAGCGTGAATAGAATAGCTGAGCCTATCGCATCTTTCATGATGGGAAGCTATTACCAAGAAAAACTTCAGAAACAGTTCTGTTTATAATGGCTTCATTATTTTGTAGCCCTATCCGCCCCTTGTAAATATTTTTTTTTATATTTTTAAATGTTTGTTGTGCTTACAAAACAATGTATAGAAAAAAGTCATTAACGCGACTCGCTATCTGACAGACAGATTCATCATTGCATAGCCTAAATGCTTAGGGCAAGACTTGAACTATGTATTGGTTGATTTTATAGCTTCTGAACTAAAAAAAGATAGAATTATAATTAAATTTACGCTCGACGGGTTTCAAAGTTATGAATGCATTTTTCGTACTTTTTTTTTAAATATTAGACCATTAGGCGAGACAGGGTAAAAGCCAAATTTTGAAACCGAAAAAGATAAAAAAGCTCAAACTATATTTTATTCCATTCTGCAGGTCTCGCAAAAATATGAATATAAAATTTTAATAATTTTGGTCCTAAGGGCTAAAAAGGGATAAACATTTTATTGGTAATTTTTAGGTTATTTATGTTACTTTTAAACTAATAATTTAAATTGCGTTCAACTGGTTTAAGAAAAATATGAACACGTTTTTTGTAGTTTTTTACAGTTATTGAGACTTATATAAGAAAGTATTTTTGTTGTATGGGAGATGCCATGCCCATTATTCCCTTTTCTCCTACGTATACTCACCTCAATTATGTATATTAGCAAACATAAATATCCATAGACAATTTTAAGACTATAGCTATAAGAATTATTGAAGTACATGTAAAAAAAAATCCAATTGTACGGGAGGGAGGTGACACACCAAAAAGCTTGGAGACCTTAGCTGTCACAGTTAATAAGATACACATAAAAATATTTCCATGCTATTAGAGGTTCCACACCCATAATTTACTTCCTGCCTATACTCATCTTAGTTATGCATATTAGCATAACAAATACTAATAGTAAATTTGGAGATTTCAGCTGTTACCATTATTGACATATATATGTAAACATTTTTTCTTGTAAAGAAGGTGCCACGCCTATTATTTTCTTCAGCCCAAACTCAGCTTAATTGTAAACATCAACATTGAAAACACCTATACAAAATTTGGAGAATTTAACCCATACACAGCTGAACTATGCATATTACCATTATAAACATCTTTACAAAGTTTTGAGAGTTCAACTGTTACAGCTATTGAAAAATATAAAAAACAATTTTCGTTGTATGGAAGATGCGACGCCCATTTCTTTTTTTCCGCCCATACAGAGCACAATTAGCATATTAGCACTATAAACATCCTTACAAAATTTGGAGAATTCAGCTATTACAGTTATTGAGATATATACAAAAAATTATTTTCGTTGTATGGGAAATGCCACGCCTATTTATTTCTTCCCGCCCATACAAAGCTAAATTTTGCATATTAGTACTATAACAATCCGTAGGAAGTTTGGAGACTTCAGCTATTACAGTTATTGAGATATATACAAAAAACTATTTTTGTTATATGAGAGGTGCCATGCCCATTTATTTCTTCCGACCTATACAGAGCACAATTAAGCACATTGGCACTATAAACATCCGTACGAAGTTTGGAGACTTTGGCTATTACAGTTATTGAGATATATACAAAAAACTATTTTCGTTGTTTGGGAGGGGCCATGCCTATTTATTTTTTCCCGCCCATACTAAGCTCAATTCTACATGTTAGCACTATAAACATCCGTACGAAGTTTGGAGACTTAAGCTACTACAGTTATTGGGATATATACAAAAAACTATTTTTGTTGCATGGGAGGTGCCACGCCCATTTATTTCTTCCAACCCACACAGAGCACAATTACGCATATTGGCACTATAAACATCCGTACGAAGTTTGGAGACTTCAGCTATTACAGTTGTTGGGATATATACAAAAAACTATTTTTGTTGTATGGGAAGTGCCACGCCTATTTATTCCTTCCCGCCCATACAAAGCTAAATTATGCATATTACCACTATAACAATCCGTAGGAAGTTTGGAGACTTTAGCTGTTACAGTTATTGAGATATATACAAAAAACTTTTTTTGTTATATGGGAGGTGCCATGCCCATTTATTTCTTCCGACCTATACAGAGCACAATTAAGCACATTGGCACTATAAACATCCGTACGAAGTTTGGAGACTTCGGCTATTACAGTTATTGAGATATATACAAAAAACTATTTTCGTTGTTTGGAAGGGGCCATGCCTATTTATTTTTTCCCGCCCATACAAAGCTCAATTCTACATGTTAGCACTATAAACATCCGTACGAAGTTTGGAGACTTAAGCTACTACAGTTATTGGGATATATACAAAAAACTATTTTTGTTGCATGGGAGGTGCCACGCCCATTTGTTTCTTCCCGCCCATACAAAGTTTAGTTATGCATATTAGCACTATGAACATCCGTACGAAGTTTGGAGACTTCAGCTATTACAGTTATTAAGATATAAACAAAAAACTATTTTAATTGTATGGGAGGGGCCACGCCTATTTATTTCTTCCCGCCCATACAAAGCTCAATTATGCATATTAGCACTATAAACATCCGTACGAAGTTTGGAGACTTCAGCTATTACAGTTGTTGGGATATATACAAAAAACTATTTTCGTTGTATGGGAGCGGCCACACCCATTTATTTCTTCCGACCCATACAGAGCACAATTACGCATATTGGCACTATAAACATCCGTACGAAGTTTGGAGACTTCAGCTATTACAGTTGTTGGGATATATACAAAAAACTATTTTTGTTGTATGGGAGGTGCCACGCCCATTCATTTCTTCCCGCCCACACAAAGCTCAATTATGCACATTGGCACTATAAACATCCGTACGAAGTTTGAAGACTTCGGCTGTTACAGTTATTGAGATATATACAAAAAACTATTTTCGTTGTATGGGAGGGGCCACGCCTATTTATTTCTTCCCGCCCATACAAAGCTCAATTATGCATATTAGCACTAAAAACATCCGTACGAAGTTTGGAGACTTCAGCTATTACAGTTGTTGGGATATATACAAAAAACTGTTTTTGTTGTATGGGAGGTGCCACGCCCATTTATTTTTTCCCGCCCATACAAAGCTCAATTATGCACATCAATAAATAATTTAGCTGTACCAAATTTGGAGTCTTCAGCTATAATAGGTATTGAGCTAAGTGAAAAAACTGTTCAATTTGTATGGGAGGTGCCACGCCCAGTCGGAATTTTCAAAAACAAATTAGCCTAAAACGCATTCCCAGATATCAAGTATTTCTTTTTTTCAAGTTTCATTAAAATCAGCTCAGCCGTTCTTGAGTTATAAGCGGTGTCAGTAACAAAAAAAATTGTTCTTTTATATATAAGATTAAGTCAAGGTGTAAGTTTTTTTGTTTGTTTGTTTTTAACGCAATCACGCCTAAACGGCTTGACCGATTTCAAAGAAATTTAGAATGTAAATACTTTAAAGCCTTGACTGTGCGACAGGCTACACGTTTTTTGTGTTGCTACGTCCACAGTACTTCAAATCTAACTGTACTTCTACTACAAAAATATAACTTTTAATACTGGTGCATTTGCTGCACCCACCGATTTTTTCAAAATTTTTTACACATATGTACATATATATGGCATCTAATTGAAAAAAATTTTAAAGGCAAAAAAGGAGACGGGGGCCACGCCCCCTAAAACAAAAATCATATTATAGGTACTTCTTTCAGACAGATTTTTTTTAAATAAGTTCGCATATAAACAGCTTCTAAAGTTAAAATTTTTAAGGTAAAAAAGTGGGCGGCGCCACGCCCACAAATATTAAACTTTTTATGCTGGTATTTTTATTGCACCGATCTTTTTTAAAGCTGGGCACACATATAGAAGGCCTCTAATTCTAAAACTCTAAGGAACAAAAAAATTTAAGTCTTTATACTGGTGCTTCTATTGTTGCAATTTTTATGAAGCTAAAAAACAGACCGATAATGTTTAGTTTCAGTACAATAATTGATAGAATGAAGATGGACAAACCTGCAAAACTATGTAAAAAAAAGGCAATACTTGAGCGAGTTATAGTCCAAAAAATGCGGTCTCCAATTTTCACAAGAATACATTTACTCCCAGCCGGACGGATGTACTGACATGTTTTAATCGACTCAGGAATTGATTCTGTGTCGATTGGTATAATTGGAGGTGGGTCTGAGACACTTTACCTTTACTTATGTGAGGTACAAATATTTGCACAATAGCATAATCAAATTTGTATATAACAATATAAGAGAACTTTGACCTCCTTTTGAAAATATTTTAAATGTAAATATACTATGAATTAAGAACGATTGATATATACAGGGTGTCCGCCGGCAAGGTATACTAATTTATTTTACCGCCATTTTGGTAAACATTAGTCTTGACAGCTCGTATTTTGCAGTCGTGAAATAGAGACATAGCAAATTTATTATGGAAAAATATTCAATAATCCAACGTGTTTTAATCGTTAAAACATGACAGCCCTTGACAACCCCAATTTTTATGGATAATCATAGTAAGTGACGAGGCACATTTTTATTTGAGGATATGTGAATAAACAGAATAGTTGGTGACAGTCTGGTGTGCACTTTGGTCAGGAAAATCATTGGACCTTACTTTTTTGAAACTGAAAACGGCGTAACGTTAGCTTAATGGGGAGCGATATCGTGGTTTACTTTAAAACTTTTTAATGCCACAACTGCATGCTTTGGGCTTGGCTAACATGTGGTATTAACAAGATGGTGCCACATCACATACAGCCAGGACTACAATGGAACTACTGCGAGACCTCTTTCCACAACAAGAAAAGGCTGGAGCAACTTAAACAAAATATTCGTGATTAAACTAATGAAATACAGCGTGAAATGTTTGAGGCTAACAGGGGTGGACATTTATCTGATTTTGTATGCTATACATAATTGCCGACATTAAATAAAACATTTATCACAAAAAGATTAATTATCTTTCATTTTATCAAAAATTGTAAACAAACAGGGCGGACACCCTGCATATGGCAATATTATTGGAGCAACAATACTTACTGGGTAATTCGCAGGGGAAGATATTTTTAAACCCCTTATACCAAGTAATCTAAAAGGTTTGTCTCCTAATTCTTAACGCTTGGAGTTTCCAATTAAACTATCTTTTGATTTAACAATTAATTAATCCCAGGATCAAACTCTCCAGGTAGCTGGTTTGCACTTGGAAACCCCCTGCTTCTCTCATGGACAGTTGTATATTGCCTGTTCTAGGGTACCAAGTGCATAAAATTTACACATTTTTGCACCAAATAGTTAGTTAGTCAAGTATTGCCAAAGAGACTTTTAATGGAAAAAAGCATAGTGTATATGAAAAATAAACTTCGTCCTAGCTTACAAAATAAAAACAGAAGAAAAACACTGATACCGTATACTTTTCTCTGTCACATGTAAGTTAAATAGGTGATGTTTACAACCAAATACACTACTACCGTTCAAAGAGTACTGATGATGAAATTGCATAGCTGCTTTCGAAAATGCATTCTACTCGGCTAGTAGCGGTAGAAAAATCTGCTTTTTTCAAATTGAAAGTTTCTTTCAACATTAACGGAAAATAATAATTTCTTCTAATAAAAAGAAATTATATGAACTAAAGCCAAACTAAAAATCAAAAATTTGTATTAAAAACAATTAGTTCAACAACAAATAAAAATTAACATAAAATTTTTTTATAATATTATTTTACATAAATTCTGAAACATTTTTTGCATTGACAACTAAATACGTAAATAAAAAAATAAGTAAGAGCGCTATATTCGGCTGTGCCGAATCTTATATATCCTTCACATTGGTCTTTTAATATACCCAGCCGAATTATTTTGTACTGCAAATAATATAATAAAAATACCTTGTGTGAGTTTTAAGCCCATAGAAAACTTTACAAAATGTTGACGTTCGTATGAATAATAGAAATAGATGAGGAACGTTTAAGGTCGACAGTAATAAAAGTTTTTAACATTATTTTTAATAAAAGGTTAATAAAAATTGTTAATTTTTATGGGATGTTCTAGTCCCCCTGCTCCTCTTCAACTTTTTTTCCAAAATGTATGAATTATTAGATTATTACTTTTTGTAGAACATTTGATTTCGATATCTGTTATAGTTTCCGAGATTTAGCTTATCGAAAATTTCAAAAAAATTGTTAATTTGTATGGGAGCTACCCTATGTTCACCGCCCACCCAAAAAATTTTTGCTTCAAAGCGTAGGTTTTGCTGTCCATTTACTTTTTGTAGAATATTTAATTTTAATATCTATTACCGTTTCCGAGATATAGCGTATCGAAAATTTCATAAAAATTGTGAATTTATATGGGAGCTACCCCATATTCACCGCCAACCCAATAAAATTTTTCTTCAAAGCGTAGGCTTTGTTGTCCAATTACTTATTGTAGAATATTTGATTTCGATATCTGTTACAGTTTCCGAGGTATAGCGTATCGAAAATTTTACAAAAATTGTGAATTTGTATGGGAGCTACCCCATATTCACCCCCCACCAAAAAAATTTTTACTTCAAAGCGTAGGTTGTACTGTCCAATTACTTTTTATAGAACATTTTATTTCGATATCTGTAACAGTTTCCGAGATGTAGCGTATCGAAAATTTAATAAAAATAGTAAATTTGTATGGGAGCTACCCCACTTTCTGCCTCCACCCAAAAAAATTTTTTTTTAAAATGTAGGTCTTGTTGTACAATAACTTTTTGTGGAACATTTTAAATCGATAGCTGTTATAGTTTCCGAGATATAGCGCATAAAATATTTCACCAAATTTATGCAATTGTAGGAAAACTACCACTTCCCCTGATCCTATCTGAAAAAAATGTTTCCATTATTTAGGTGCCTACTTTAAGAGTATCCGTTCCAAGTTTTGTGTAGTGACTATACTTACTGAGATATATAGGGATATATACACGGATTTTGTCCTAAAAAATGGGTTGCTTTGGGTTTTCGCTTATATCTCGGTCAATAGTGAACCGATTTTGCTGATTTTAAATAGCGATTGTTAACGGGATATTTCTAATCGTTTGACACCATTAACTGGTCTGTATCTTTTTATTTGACTCCGGAAACTTGATTTCAACAGACGGACAGACGGACATGGCTATATCAACTTCCCTATCTAAAAGGATCCAGAATATATATACTTTATGGGGTCGCAAATGGATAATAAAGAAATTACAAACGGAATGACAAACTGATATATACCCTTATCACTATGTGAAGGGTATAAAAACAGTAAAAAATAATTTAGAAGACGATACCTAATTCGCTTAGTAACGCTAGATTGGATTTTTTGTAGAATGGGATTTGAAATTATCTATTTAACTTAGTTAGTAAAACTAATTTTTTTCTGTTCATACAAAAATAAATTAACTAACGAAGCTTAGTCAATTTAGCCTCTATTACATTTTATGTGTGTGAAGTTAGCTCCGCCAGTTAGCTTCGTTTTTCAACTTTACCTAAGCAAAAAGGTAAACTAACATCAGTCTTACTCATTGTCTGGATATTTAACAGAGAAGAACATTTTATAATGCAAATTACATGTTTTGCTGAAAAATTCATTATGTAAACTTAACAGTGAATTTCGGGAGCATAAATGTTAATAATAAACAAATTTAAAACAAAAAGAAATTTAATAAAGAAACTGTTTTTAGAAATTGTGCTCGAATTACGCCTATTGGGGCCAAAAGGGATGGGTTTAAAGAATTATGCACTAAAGGTCCGATATTCAGAATGTGTACCAGAACTGAGATATATGACTTTGATAATTGATATTTTTATACCCTTCACATAGTGATAGGGTATATATCACTTTGTCATTCCGTTTGTAATTTCTTTATTATTCATTTGCGACCCCATAAAGTATATATATTCTGGATCCTTATAGATAGGGAAGCCGATTTAGCGATGACCGTCTGTCCGTCTTTCCGTCTGTCCGTCTGTTGAAATCAAGTTTTCGGAGTCAAAAAAAAAGATACAGACCGGTTAATGGTGTCAAACGATTAGAAATATCCCGCTAACAATCGCTATTTAAAATCAGCAAAATCGGTTCACTATTGACCGAGATATAAGCGAAAACCCAGAGTAACCCATTTTTTTAGGACAAAATCCGTGCATATATCCCTATATATCTCAGTAAGTATAGTCACTCTTGCCACAAAACTTGGCACGGATACTCCCAAAGAAGGGACCTAAATAATGGAAAAAGTTTTTTCAGATTGGACCAGGGGAAGTGGTAGTTTTCTTACAATTGCAGAAATTTGGGGAAATATTTTGTGCGCTATATTTCGTAAACTATAACAGCTATCGACTTAAAATGTTCAACAAAAAACTAATGTACGCAAAGACCTACACTTTAAAGAAAAAATTTTTTGAGTGGGGGCAAAAAAAGGGGTAGCTCCCATACAAATCGACAATTATTATAAAATATTCGATACGCTATGTCTCGCAAACTATAAAAGATATCGAAATAAAATGTTCTACAAAAAGTAATTGGGCGAGAATGCCTACGCTTTAAAGAAAAAATTTTTTGAGTGGGGGCAAAAATAGGGGTAGCTCCCATACAAATCGACAATTATTATAAAATATTCGATACGCTATATCTCGAAAACTATAAAAGATATCGAAATAAAATGTTCTACAAAAAGTAATTGGGCGAGAATGCCTACTTTTTAAACAAAAAATTTTTTGAGTGGGGCAAAAATAGGGGTAGCTCCCATACAAATCGACAATTATTATAACATATTCGATACGCTTTATCTCGGAAGCTATAACAGATATCGAAATAAAATGTTCTACAAAAAGTAATTATGCGAGAATGTCTACGCTTTAAAGAAAAAATTTTTTGAGTGGGGGCAAAAAAAGGGGTAGCTCCCATACAAATCGAAAATTATTATAAAATATTCGATACGCTATATCTCGGAAACTATTAAAGATATCGAAATGAAATGTTCTACAAAAAGTAATTGGGCAAGAATGCCTACGCTTTAAAGAAAAAATTTTTTGAGTGGGGGCAAAAAAAGGGGTAGCTCCCATACAAATCGACAATTATTATAAAATATTCGATACGCTATATCTCGGAAACTATAACAGATATCGAAATGAAATGTTCTACAAAAAGTAATTGGGCAATAAGGCCTACGTTTTAAAGAAAATTTTTTTTGAGTGGGGGCAAAAAAATGGGTAGCTCCCATACAAATTAACAATTATTATAAAATATTCGATACGCTATGTCTCGGAAACTATAAAAGATATCGAAATGAAATGTTCTAAGAAAAGTAATTGGGCAAGAAGGCCTACGCTTTAAAGAAAAAGTTTTTTTAATGGGGGCCAAAAAAAAAGGGGTAGCTCCTATACAAATCAACAATTATTATGAAATATTCGATACGCTATATCTCGGAAACTATAACAGATATCGAAATGAAATGTTCTACAAAAAGTAATTGGGCAAGAATGCCTACGCTTTGAAGAAAAATTTTATTGAGCGGGGGCAAAAATAGGGGCAGCTCCCATACAAATTAACGATTTATATGAAATATTCGATACGCTATATCTCGGAAACTATAAAAGATATCGAAATGAAATGTTCTACAAAAAGTAATTCGGCAAGAAGGCCTACGCTTTGAAGAAAAAGTTTTTTTAATGGGGGCCAAAAACAAAGGGGTAGCTCCCATACAAATTAACGATTTATATGAAATATTCGATACGCTATATCTCGAAAACTATAAAAGATATCGAAATGAAATGTTCTACAAAAAGTAATTGGGCAAGAATGCCTACGCTTTAAAGAAAAATTTTATAGAGAGGGGGGGCAAAAAAAGGGGTAGCTCCCATACAAATTAACAATTTGTATGAAATATTCGATACGCTATATCTCGGAAACTATAACAGATATCGAAATCAAATGTTCTACAAAAAGTAATTGGAACACAAGGCATACGCTTTAAAGAAAAAAATTTTCGGATAGGGGATGAAGAAGGGGTAGCTTCCATACAAATAAACAATTTTTATAAAATTTTCGATACGCTTCTGGAAAACTATTACAGCTATCGACTTCGAATATTCTACAAAAAGTAATAATCAAATAATTTATACATTTTGGAAAATAAGTTGGAGAAGAGCAGCGGGACTAGAACATTTAATAAGTTTTATTAACCTTTAAATATGGATAATGTCGCAAACTTTTAAAACTCTCGACCTCAAATCTTCTTCATCTATTTCTATTATTCATACGAACGTTAAAACTTTGTTATTTTTTCTATGGGCTTTAAAACTCGCACAAGGTTTTTTATTATATTATTTACAATACAAAATTACTCGGCCAATGTGAAGGGTATATAAAATTCGGCACAGCCGAATATAGCGCTCTTACCTGTTTATATGCATATGAGGTACACGGAAATTTAAAAAAAACCGGAATTTTTAGAAATTGTGCTCGAATTACGCCTATTGGAGCCGAAAGGGATGTATTCAGGGACTTATGCACTAAAGGTCCGATATTCAGAATGTGTACCAGAACTGAGATATATGACTTTGAAAATTGGTATTTTTTATATGCATATGAGGTACATGTAAATTTGAAAAAACCGCAATTTTTAGAAATTGTGCTCGAATTACGCCTATTGGGGCCGAAAGGGATGGGTTTAGGGATTTATGCACTAAAGGTCCGATATTCAGAATGTGTACCAGAACTGAGATATATGACTTTGAAAATTGGTATTTTTTATATGCATATGAGGTACATGGAAATTTGAAAAAAAACCGGAATTTTCAGAAATTGTGCTCGAATTACGCCTATTGGGGCCGAAAGGGATGGATTTAGGGACTTATGCACTAAAGGTCCGATATTCAGAATGTGTACTAGATCTGAGATATATGACTTTGAAAAATGATATTTTTTCTATGGATATGAGGTACATGTAAATTTGAAAAAAACCGGAATTTTTAGAAATTGTGCTCGAATTACGCCTATTAGGCCGAAAGGGATGGGTTCAGGGACTTATGCACTAAAGGTCCGATATTCAGAATGTGTACCAGATCTGAGATATATGACTTTGAAAAATGATATTTTTTGCAATATAAACATATAAGGTAATTGAAAATTTGAAAAAAACGGTAATTTTTAAAAATTGTGCTCAAATTACGCCTATGGGGGCCGGAAGCCATGGGTGCAGAGATTTTTCCACGTGGAGTCTCATATTCAGAATGTGTATTAGATCTGAGATATACGACTAAAAATTCCGGTTTTTTTCAAATTTCCATGTACCTCATATGCATAGAAAAAATACCAATTTTCAAAGTCATATATCTCAGTTCTGGTACACATTCTGAATATCGGACCTTTAGTGCATAAGTCCCTGAACACATCCCTTTTGGCCCCAATAGGCGTAATTCGACTACAATTTCTAAAAATTACAGTTTTTTTCAATTTTTCATGTACCTCATATGCATATAAAAAATACCAATTTTTTAAGTCTTATATCTCAGATCTGGTACAAATTCCGAATATGGGACCTTTAGCGCATAAATTTCTGAACCCATCCCTTTCGGCCACAATAGGCGTAATTCGAGCACAATTTCTAAAAATGGCCGCTTTTTTCAAAAGTGTATGTACCCCATATGCATATTTTGTAAAAAATTTCTATTTTCAAAGTCGTATATCTCAGATCTGATACAAATTCTGATTATAAGACCCCTCGTGGAAAAATCTCTGCACCCATGGCTTTTGGTCCCCATAGGCGTAATTCAAGCACAATTTTTAAAAATTACCGTTTTTTTCAAATTTTCAATTACCTTATATGTTTATATTCCAAAAAATATCATTTTTCAAAGTCCTATATCTCAGATCTGGTACACATTCTGAATATCGGACCTTTAGTGCATAAATTCCTGAACCCATCCCTTTCGGCCCCAATAGGCGTAATTCGAGCTTAATTTCTAAAAATTCCGCTTTTTTCAAATTTACATGTACCTCATATGCATAGAAAAAATACCAATTTTCAAAGTCATATATCTCAGTTCTGGTACACATTCTGAATATCGGACCTTTAGTGCATAAATCCCTGAACACATCCCTTTCGGCCCCAATAGGCGTTATTCGAGCACAATTTCTAAAAGTTCCGGTTTTTTTCAAATTTCCATGTACCTCATATGCATATAAAAAATATCAATTTTCAAAGTCATATATCTCAGTTCTGGTACACATTCTGAATATCGGACCTTTAGTGCATAATTCTTTAAACCCACCCCTATCGGCCCCAATAGGCGTAATTCGAGCACAATTTCTAAAAACAGTTTCTTTATTAAATTTCTTTTTGTTTTAAATTTGTTTATTATTAACATTTATGCTCCCGAAATTCACTGTTAAGTTTACATAATGAATTTTTCAGCAAAACATTTTATTTGCATTATAAAATGTTCTTCTCTGTTAAATATCCAGACAATGAGTAAGACTGATGTTAGTTTACCGATTTGCTTAGGTAAAGTTGAAAAACGTAGCTAACTGGCGGAGCTAACTTCACACACATTTATATTTTTGTGTGTATATAGAGAAGGGTTGTATGTATGTATGTATGTATGTTTGTATTTAGGAACAATAGGCTACATTTTTTTGGAAATTGTTGCTGCCACGCCTACAATCACCCCTTTGTGTGGGAAGGTTAGGTTATGAATTGCCTAACAAAATTACCCAAAGCCATACTGATCAAACCCGTAAAGCTATAAACAGTCAAATCCCGATAATTCGTACCCCGATAAATCGTAATTCCCAATAATTCGTAATAAACTGTCGGCCCCTTAAAAATATCTCGTTAATTCGTAAAATTTCCATACATTTTGGTCCCCTCGCTAATTCGTAATTATTTTTTTTGGAAAAAAATCTTCTTAACCTATTTTAAGTCGTAATTGTTTGCTAACTACCACTTATAATTCGTAATAAAAACAACAAAAACATGGAAAGAAAGATTTTTTTGTTTCCGCTATTTTTTTACGTGGCTTTTGCTTGTGTGTTTATTTTCTTAAGATAAGTTTGTTATAAGAATACATGTATTTTACGCTAAGTAAATGAATTTGCTACTTTATTTTATGCATTTATTTTATATTTAATTTTTACAATTGTTTTTTATGTTTATTTTTACCGTTTAAGTAAATAAATTGAAAAACCCCGTTAATTCGTATTTATTTTACTTTAACCCCGTTAAATCGAAACCCCGCTAAATCGAAAACCCCTAAAATTCGTGAGAAATGACCTGCCCCTTGCGATTACGAATTATCGAGCTTTGACTGTACATGAAATTTATAGCACGGGTTAAGCTTCACATGTTTGTTTAAATACGCATGAATTTTTAAAAAGGAATAATAAGGGAATTATCTGTAACCTACTATCTTTTAATGTATAGAAGATAGAAACAAAATTAAAGAATTGTTGCGTTTTCCTTGAGAAATAAGCAGACAGGTGTCTGGTGTTTTTTTTTTTTTTTAATTTCGGTCCGAAAAGGAAAAAAGGGGTTAAAATTATATATTGGTACTTTTTGTTACTTTTTGTTGCTTTTAAACCAATAAGGATAGAAACATTATTTAAATTGCGTTCGATAGGTCTTATAAAATATGATTACGTTTTTGGTACATTTTTTCAATTTTGGCGCTAAGGGGTACTTAAGGGCTAAAATTATATTTTAGTACGTTTTAGAAGTTTGTTAAAGAATTTTTGCTTACCAAAGCTTTTTAAATATCTTCAAAACTATAAACCTGGTAAATTCCCAATTTTTATATCTTTTAATTTGATGCAACTTATGTGGGGCAACCAGTAAATTAAAGAAATATATAAATGCTTTTGTTTACATATTTTGGTAATTTTACTATGATAAGGGTAGCGAAGCACACCGGGGCTTACCTAGCTTAAAATATAAACATACATGTGTACATAAGTATTTAGTATAATAATAATAATAATAATAATAGTAATAATAACACTAGGCAACAGCCATTTTGTTATTTGTTTCTAGCATACTTTTTCTCATGGATTTGGACCTACTGAACACGAAAATGAATTTTAAAAATTTTTCTGTCGATTGGTTTGCGAGATACAAATTTTTTAATTTTTTTTTTTTAATTTTTGGAGGTACACTTACTATTTTGAGCATATCTTTAGTCTTCTTTGACCTATTTTATCCTACTACTACTCAAATTAAAGACAATTGAGCCGTCTACAACTTATTCTCAGAAAATTTTCAAATCGGGTTAGTAGTTTTGATGTTGGCGGCTTAAAAAGGTTAAAAAACTGGGTTTTTTTAGTAAAAATGTGGCTGAAAAATTCATATAAAAATTCATATAAAATATAAAACGCGATGTTAACAGCGATTTTAATTTTTTTACGTATAGCTGACACTTTTCCAAAGAAAATAAGCCCTTACTTAACAAAATCTGATGACAAATGGCCGACTTATTATTTTTTTGGTAAACGACCGAAATTCCGCTATTTTACGATTTTTTGATTTTCATTATTTGCACAGCTTACCTACCCAACGCAAACGAATAAATACATTTGAACTTAATTTAAAATAAACAAATTAGTCTTCGTATATTATTTTTTAATTTATTTGAGTAAAAACAAAGATATAAGTGTACATTTTATGCCATGTGGAAAAACTGCTGACTTCTTCTTTGTTTTTTGTATTCGCTGCAATCGGTCTCACGTATTAGGGTCCAAATATAGTCACCCATCATAGCCGTGTCATAGATGCCCTGATAGCGTCGTTCCATAGCCTTCAATTCCTGATGAAAGCGCTCGCCGTGTTCGTCGCTCACGTCTCCTAAATTCTCAGGGAAAAAATCCAAATGAGAATGCAGAAAGTGTATTTTAAGTGACATGTGCACTCCCATGGCTTCATAGTTCTTTACCAGATCCTCAACTATGTCCTTATAATTCGGGCTTTTGTTGTTTCCTAAAAAGTTTTCCACAACAAGCCTGAAGGAATTCCATGATGCGGCTTCGATGGGTGATAGCAGCTTTGGGAATTTTTCATCTTTCAAAATTTTTTTTATCTCGGGTCCTGCGAAGACTCCTTCTTTAATTTTTGCCAGCGAAAGGTAAGGGAAAATTGACCGTAAATAGGCAAAAGCTTCACCTTCTTTGTCTAATTTTTTGGTAAAATTTTTAATCAAACCCAATTTTATGTGCAGCGGCGGAAGTATTATATTTTCACGGTTCTCTATTAGTGGTTTGCGCTGAACATTCGCTTCTCCAACTACAGGTTTCGTTCGTACCGGCCATTTTTTTTTTATATAATGCTGATCATCAGCGCGGCTATTCCAAAGGCACAGAAAACAGCAATGTCGCGTATAGCCTCCTTGGAGTCCACACAGAATGGCCACAACTTTAAGGTCGGCGCATATTTTCCAATTGTATTTCCTATACTCTATGCATTTCAGCAAAATGTCCATAGTTTCATAGTTCTCCTTTGAATGAACCGCATGAGCAATAGGAACAGATGGCTTTTCATTCCCATTATGTAAGAGAACTGCCTTCAAGCTCTCTTTGTTGCTGTCAATAAACAACCTCCATTCGTTGGGGTTGTGAATTTGGTGAAGCTCTTGGAACAAGCCTGAAATGTCGCTGCAAAAACATATTTGGTCTTTCTTTGTATAAAATTTTGCATACTCCTTGTGACGGTTTCTGTACGCTGTTACTTTCACTTCTGAAGCCACAAATCCACACTGTATCATCCGAGACGCAAAAAGTTCGGCTTTCTCCTTAGTGAGACCAAAATCGCGCACCCAATCGTTTAGTTCGGCCTGTGACAGTAATTTTCGCTTTGCACCCGGCTCAAATTCGCTTGCATTTGACTCGGACTCTTCTTCTGACGATTCTGCTTTTTGAAGAGATGCACCAGGGCACACTGGATATGGCACATCATGCGAATGTGGTACTGGAAGCGCAAACGATCCCACTTGAGCGTAGTTCCATTTAAAAAATCTTCCTACCCCACTGTTTGTGGTGAGGCAAAAATAACAGTCTGTGGAATGGCATAGCGGCTTTTTCCACATCATTGGTGTATCGAATTTCATATGGCGGCTAAAATTAAAATAAATTACTATATTCGCTATGTATAATGTGTTTAAATAAAAATTCTTACCTTCCGCCAGCTGCCCAGTTGGTTAAGATTATATAGCAAAGATCACACAGCGACTTAGGTGTCCATGGTTCTGTGATATTTGGTGAAATACCAAAATAATTCAAATAGTGCAATTGTACTGCTGGAGTAAACTTGTGTGCGTGATTTTTTTTTATAAACTGGCCACAAACATTGCAGAAATTGTCTGGATCGTTCAAACACTCGAACACACGTAGTCTTTTACTCATTGTCTTCCTTGCGTTTTCTAAATATTAACTTCTTTACACTTTCACAGACAGTTTTGAAATGCAATTGATAACCGTGTCTCCTTATGTTTAAATATGTATGAGCATGTAGTGCTGTAAATAAATTAAAAAATAATATACGAAGACTAATTTGTTTATTTTAAATTAAGTTCAAATGTATTTATTCGTTTGCGTTGGGTAGGTAAGCTGTGCAAATAATGAAAATCAAAAAATCGTAAAATAGCGGAATTTCGGTCGTTTACCAAAAAAATAATAAGTCGGCCATTTGTCATCAGATTTTGTTAAGTAAGGGCTTATTTTCTTTGGAAAAGTGTCAGCTATACGTAAAAAAATTAAAATCGCTGTTAACATCGCGTTTTATATTTTATATGAATTTTTATATGAATTTTTCAGCCACATTTTTACTAAAAAAACCCAGTTTTTTAACCTTTTTAAGCCGCCAACATCAAAACTACTAACCCGATTTGAAAATTTTCTGAGAATAAGTTGTAGACGGCTCAATTGTCTTTAATTTGAGTAGTAGTAGGATAAAATAGGTCAAAGAAGACTAAAGATATGCTCAAAATAGTAAGTGTACCTCCAAAAATTAAAAAAAAAAAATTAAAAAATTTGTATCTCGCAAACCAATCGACAGAAAAATTTTTAAAATTCATTTTCGTGTTCAGTAGGTCCAAATCCATGAGAAAAAGTATGCTAGAAACAAATAACAGACAAAAGTTTGTTATTTGTGACCTAGTGTAATAGTACTAATAATAATAATAATAATAATAATAATAATAATAATAATAATAATAATAATAATAATTATAATAATAATTATAATAATAATAATAATAATAATAATAATAATAATAATAATAATAATAATAATAATAATAATAATAACAATAATAATAATAATAATAATAATAATAATAATAATAATAATAATAATAATAATAATAATAATAGTTGGTGGCGTAAAGATAAATATGTGTGCAAAATTTGTGAAGATAAAGTAATATTCAAAAAATTTTAACAGAAATTATTGTTTACAATTTTTTGAATCCTGGGATGTTTTTAAATCATATCGCTTATGTAAAGGACTATGATTCAGTTCGTATTTTCCTTAAAAAAAAATGCCACTTTACATAATATAATAAATTTTAAGTATTAATATCGCACGTAAGAGTTACTTTGCCTTTTTTGTCCCTGTCCTTACTACTGATTTTTATATAACAGTTAAGAAATTTTGCTCTTCATATTGATTGAATCATATTGAAGTTTATTTAGACTTTATTGATAATTTGTTTTCTTTTATTTAAGAGAGCTTTGCGTCAATATGAACAAGCAATGGGTAATTCTGCATCTTCAGGGGACCGAATGGCCCAAATGGAAGCCATGGACGGAGCAGCACGTTGCTTGGAGGCCCTAAGGCTGCAACAAAAAATTTGCAATTGTCGTCCTTTAGAATTTAATACTCGTCTACTTGAAGTTGCTAGTTCTATAGGTGCTAAGGTAAGTAAATTTTTTTTTATAAATGCATTAAGTACTAGGGAATTAACCTAAAACATTTGATGAGGCTGGTTCCTTGAGGCAGGGACTTTTTCGAGTTCTTACAATTTACATGAAGAGACATTGCAGCTTTTGCAAGGCTTATTTGAGGGAGCAATTGATTTGAATTTAATACTTTATATCGGATTCCAGGTGTACCCCAGATGAGCTACTATCACATTATATGCTTAAGATCCTGTTCTAGCTATAGCTAAAAATATTTTTGTATGTATGTATGTTTGTATGCATACACGTGTGTATACATGAATGTATGAACACATTTATGTATGCATATCGGTCTCTGTAATAATATTTGTAGAGAAAGATAGAAAGGGTGAAAATAGAGTTGAAGTGAAATTAATAATAATAAAATTAATTTATTTATTTGTAAAGTAAACTAAAGAAAAAATAGGGAAGACCGGCGGCATAAATCCAATTGCAATTTAGCAAAAAAATAAATATGTTATTGTTACCTCTTTTAAAAAGTTTGACCATAAAAGGCGATTCAAGTAAATATCTTTGTATATTTGTACGTTTTTACTCCTAGTGCAAAAAATGGTCAAAAATTGGTCAACTTCAAAAGGCCATACAAATTAAATTCAACCCCCTTTGGCAAGTTAATGGTGAACTTTCATTTCCAATTGAAGTTGTTGAGGCTGGTTTTTTTTGCACTGTTTTATTAAAGCCAAAATTACATTTTTAATTTTCAGAACTCATGGGAAGTAGACGTGTCTGAAACCGATTTTTAAAAAAATTCATATATGTAGTGTACCTAATTTCAAAATTATTTTTGCCCACTCGTTGTATGAGAACGAAGCACAAAGCGACCCAGACATAAGTTTTTAGCGCAAAAAAATATTACAATAGCGGAAATCACTCTTGGTAGCATATTTGCAATTAATGCAGATATGCATAAGTTGCTTGCCATTAAGTGTGAGTATTTTTTTCTAAGTGTGTAGCAAACTTTTGACAACAGCTGATTATGTTGGTGTTTAAAAAACAAAAAGTATTGGTTTTGTTAGTTAAAAAATTATACAATTTTTTAATAAACCAAAAAATAAAATGCCTAAATTAACAGGAAAGAAAATTATCACAAATTTTTTGGTTAAAAATGCCATGGATGATATTGGTATTGTGGAGATTTTAGAGGCTGAGAGTAAGTTAATTATTAAAATTTGCTTCCACTATAAACTTATATGCTGTTTAACAGATTCGTACTAGTTTCTCTTATCTCTGAAGATCCTGTCTTTAACAAACCCCATTCTTGTGAACACTTTCCGATAGAGTATCAGCTGGCAATAGTGCTATATAGGCTTGGATCATCTGGAGAAGGAGCAACTTTAAAAAAAATTGCCTCAATTTTTGGAATTGAAGATGGTGGTACTATTGACATAATAACTCGACGAGTTTTCAAGTCATTTTCAAACATGCAATCGAAATACATAGCATGGCCAAATGAGGATGAAAGAGCAGCACTAGTTGCTGAAACTTACATTGAACTACCATTCTGTATAGGATATGTTGATGGATCTGAAATTCCTCTTTCAGAAGCTCCCGTTATTAAAAAGGGTTTTTTCACGAACGCACAAATGCTCAATTAAAGTTCAGATGGTTTGTGATTATAAATTACGTATCAGGCACGTTGTTGTGGGAAATCCTGGAAGTGTGCATGATTCAAAAATATTTACAAATTGCAATATTTATAAGGAACCAAAAAAATATTTTTCAGCACATCAGTGGATAGCTGGTGATTCAGCTTATTCTCTATCAACTAATCTAATAACTCCTTACCGGCTGAATTCAAATCAAATGGATAGCAGAAAACAAAAACAATTAAAAAAAAAGGGAATAGTACTTACAGAGTAAGGATCGAGCATTGCTTCGGAATTCTAAAAGAATAGATTAAAAAATTTAAGAATGCGAATAAATTCGTCCCAAAACCATGCATTTTGTTGCCAGTGCATTGTTATGTGCTGTATCTTGCACAATATTCTGTTACATTTAAGGGGAATACAAATGCCTGAGCTAATAGAAGAATGTCAAGATTTTACAGAGCCTTACGAACAACACGATGAAGAAGATCTTTATGTAGAAAATAAAAATTATGAGTTAAAAAGGCAAGCACTTTACAGTTTATTATTTAGTGAGTAAATTGTTTATTACAACACAACAAATTTTGAAAAGTAATCCAAATAACAAAAAATAATTACAAAACAAATGAAATGAAAATAAAAATAGAAAAACTGTAAAATACATATGTATTTTTAAGCATATACATTAAAAAACACAAATTAATTCAAAAAAATTCACCAAACAAATGAAAGTTAAAAACCAAAAATTAATAAAAATAAAATTTATAAAAAAAAATTCATTTAAATACATATAACTAACAATTCTCTAATTAAAAAACTAAAAAATGGATAAACAAAATTTAAATTTTACATACATATAAAACTAAAAAACATACTATCAGCCTTTCAAAGTTTCTAAAATTTTAGTTAATTGATTTTTTGGATTAAGGTTTTTCTGCATTTGACATTGCCTTATATTTCATTTCTATTTCAAATTGTTCAACTCTCTCCTGCTTTTCCGATTCCAGATTTTTCAATTCGTATTTTTGTTTTCTTTCCTCAACTTTCTCCAAAAATCTTTTCTCATTTAAACTAAATTCTTTTTCAAATTTTTTCTTTTCAAAGTCTATTTTTTCTTTTATAAATAAATTTCTTTCACCTTGTAAATTAAATAACTGATCTAATGCATTTTTTGGAGCCGATTTTTTAAGCTTTGCAGCAAAGTCTTGCACGGATTTGTTTTTTGGCTCCTTTTCAACAGACTGTGTTGCTGACGCCTGAGTTGTTGATAGAGATGGTTGAGTTAGTGGTATATCTGCGTAATTGTTGCCAATTTCTACATCTTCGAAGTCGACAATATATGTTGAATAAGGTTCATCAAATGCACAAACGTTATCCAGACAACTTAGCTCAACTTCTGGATATTGGGTGCTATTTAAATCAATATTACTTTGTGTGCCGGTGTGCAACGACTTCTGCCCAAAACTACTGTGTAATTAATCGTAAAACCGACACATTTTTCTTAATTTATCTGTTACAAAAAACCATTGATATTAGAACGTCATCAGTTTGTTAAAAGCGAACCTTACCTTTCACAGATAAAACCCCTTCATCGGTTTCGAGTAAGCCAGCACCAGTAGACTTTCTCCATGCCTCGGCTTTATTATATGTAGTTTTAAGATGTCTGACCTTCCATTTAATAATTTCCCAAGTGGCATCAATACTTGTTACTTCACTGAGCTTCCGATAATAAATTTGGGCAGTCGGTTTCTAAAAAATAAAAATTAGTTCGCTTTCATTACCTGAAAACTAACAACAAACCTCAATATCGTGATGGTCCTGTATAAAATCCAGTATTTTCGTCAGGTCGAAGTCAGTCCATCTCTTATTGCTGGACTTTTTACCAACTTTCATGCTCGTTTTTAACTTTTTTTCCATTTTTAAGTTTAAAGTTGTTTTGTTTATTTTTATTTTTAGCAGCTGTATGCATTAACTGCGTCAAGCAGATCAAAGCCGTCATAAGATGATCTGCAGCCAACAATTCAATGCTTACTGCGTCGCTTTTTTTTAAAAAGTAATAAGTGCTTGTAGATCAAAGTCGATTTTTCGGCTTTATAACTACTAGCTCACTTTCAAACAACATAACCCTAGTAATAACAATGTATATTTGTAAAAAACACTAGCAGTTTCATGTAATTTTCGAAATCTAATATATATATGTACAGTTTATTATAAAGTATTTTAGACTAGAGGTAGGTTAAATGAATTTTCAGGCTAGTTGCAGAAACACTTTGAATTTTATGAACGTCAATTAAGGAGAAATTACTGTTAATAATTATTTTTCTAGTCTTAAATATACTTTTAATTAAAAACCTCCGCCGATAAAAAATTGACGCGTCGGCCGCTACCGCCCTAAAACTTTGTAAGCACTGGTGTTGTTTCAAGTCAATTGGTCAGCTGTTTCTGTGGTGCAAATTTTTGTAAAGCAAATATGCACTGGTTTTTAGTTATGCAAATTTGCTTAACTGGAGCAAATAGCATTTGCTTTAATTTTGTTTTTGTAGTCTTGCAAACTAAATATATTTTGCTATACTTGCAAGATCTGCACACTTTGCAAGGGTTGTTTGCATCAAAGGCTGAGTTCCGCTAATAATAAGAGGCGGACATCGGACAAAAACACGTCTTAGCTCTATGAGCACTGCTAACACTTATAAAACACAAAACCAAACAAGCCTTATGCCCTAAACTCAACTGGAACGAACGCCGAATTTTTCGTTGCGAATATTCGTCTTAAAAAATAAAACACATTTGTGTATACGAAAATGCACACAAACAGTGCGTCGACTAAAATTCGTCATGCGTAACAAACTCTGCGATAGGTTTATTTCTATTTCTTACGCAGACGAACGACGCATAATTTGGCACAAAGTGACCATTGTTCTTTATTTTGTTATTAAATAATGTTATTTTATACTTTAAGAATAATTTTTACTTTTTATTTGTTGCATTAAATACAATTAGTGTATTTTAAGTGTTGTATTTATATATTTTTTAAATAGTTTTTTTAATTATTATTTTTTTCAAATAGTGCTTCTTTTTTAAGAAATATGGTCTCTCTATCACAGCTGTTTTATTCGTTTTAAATGTGTTTCACTTAACGAATTTACGCAACGAATTTTAACGGACGAATTCGTCGTGTAGTGCGAAATTCGTCGTTCGTCCCAGTTGTGTTTACAGCATTAACATTAAAATTAAAAAACAACGTATATTGTACATCTGTAACAATAATCAGAGAATACTATGTATTAAGTTGTTTCTGTTAAGTTAGCTTTTAAAAAACAAAATCACACAGAAGTTCCAGAATTATTGCCAAACAACTTTTTTTGCCCTATTGTGCAATGGTTTGTTTGATTATTATTTTACAATATGTGTAGGGTGACCATTCGTACTGATTTCATCAGAACATGTACTGATTTCTCATTTGGTGTACTGATTAAAAATTCGTGTACTGAAATGTACTGGGTTTTTGGAAAAAGTACTGATTGTACTGATTTTTCAAGATAATTTGACATTTTAAATAACTTTACTCGAAAAATTTATTATATTACAGCAAAACTAGAAAATAAATTATTTTTTTACCAACAAAAAGTGTATTAAAGTGTATTATTTTTATCGATATTTTTTTATAATTATTATTTGAATCAAGTATCGGTCTGCGACCTGTTCTTCAATTACAAGAATATTTAGACACCCAAACGAAAGGACAGACATGCTTTAATCAAATCAGAAAGTGATTTTAATTCGTTTGCTATAATTAAAGGTGGATCTTAGACTAAAAAAAAATAGAAAACCGTACTGATTTTGATCCAGAAATATATGGTCCCCCTAAATATGTGACCTCGTTAGCAAAACTGATTATTTTTGCTCCTTTGTAATTTGTACGTTCAATATGTCAAACACTGTTTTTTTACTTTTCTTGCTTCTCTTTTTTTGTTAACAGACTAACAATTTACACATCTGACGTTGTGACAGGATTAATGTTTACACTATATTTTTGTAGTTGAATCTCTCATGCGGCCACTTTTTCAAATCCTACTTTGTTCATCCTGACGTTGTGGCAGGATGAACGTTTTCACACTATATTTTTATAGTTGTATCTCTTATGCGGCCCCTTTGTCAAATCCCTCTCGGTTCTGGGAACAATTTCATGCAAATTTTAGTTATGCTTAGAGTATAGATAGGGTTGCCAGACAGTCTGGATTGTCCAGTTTTTTTAATCATGTCCAGTTACCAGCTAAATAGCTATTTGTCCAGTTCAAGAAAAGTTTCCTTAATTTTGGAAAAAAAAATCAATTATTGTTTATTAATTCAACTCATATATTCTATTGAAATATTTTTTTTATTTTTTGTCTTACGAAGCTTTGTTAAAGAGAAGTAGGTTATAGTATATTATTATTATTTTATACATATGTATGTATGTATGTTTTTAGCTATAATTATTTTTATTAAAATCTTTTTTGTGCTTGTCATTGCTGGAATTTGAACCCAAGACTATTCGAACAGTAACACTAGCGCTCTTCCATCTAGACCACGAGGCATTTTGTTTTTTAAATCTTAAATATTTTTTGTGCTTATTACGAACAACATACTCAAAAAAGTAAAGACAAAAATCGTATTGCACACTTAATCGGAATTAAAAACAAAGACAACAAAAATGGAAAATACAACAACAAATTTTTGTGCTTGATTTTTTAATATATACCGGCTATACTTGATTTAAGAAAACAATTTTGGATAAGTTCAAGAATAAAATTTTTTATTTTGAAACGTGTTTTTGATGTGTAAAATTGTATTATAAAGTTTTGATATTTTTTGCTTACAACTACAGCAAAAGAAATACTTAATTTGGTAAAAAAATACAAAAAAATATGCGGCTACAAAAAAAATCAATTACCTTTTGTGATTGAAATTGATAAATGCACCTTTATGTAATACGACGTAAGACTGAACCATGACTGTTCAATGTGCTTTTTTTATGCATATACTATTTTTTATTTTTGTAACAAAAAATTTAAATGAACTAAACTTATATGTACATATATCCTTTTATAAATCGCCTAGTTATTTTTTTTAAATTTAAGTGAATTTTTACCACTGTTTAGTTATTTTACTTTTGGTATCTGGCAACCCTAAGTACGGAGCAGAAATAATTGTAGTTGCGAAAATAATTCTTTATTTTTAGTTGTTAGTGAGAAAAATACGCATACGTTTGGCTTCAATATATCGAGCGCTAGGTGATGAGGAACAGTACAATACACAAACTAGGTTGGCCAATCAAACGGATACGGCACTAGGATTGAATTGTGGTGCCTGTGGCGAAATATTTGGTCTAGAACCTGACTCCCTGGAAGCATTGCCTTGTTCCCATATTTTACATGGCAGGTAAGAGTATTTGGAATATTTTGTTTATTTTCACGGCTTACGAACAGTTATATTTTTTTTTATAGGTGTGCTCAAGATTTAATGCGTCGCAAAGAAAAAGGAGCACCCCGTGCCTGTCCAGCATGTAATAAGGTTTTAAGTTCCCGACTGCACTTGTGCAGCACCACTAACGATGGTTACAATGATTCTAGCACAAATTTAAACCCAAATAATTCAATAAGAGACACTATTTTTGCAACAATGGAATCACAAAATAGTTTATTTATGCTGCCATCTAGTGCTCAAGAAACTTTAATAAACAACCCTTCAGTCAATATTGTTAAACCATGCTACAAAGAAAGTCTTCTTGAAAACCCTAAACAGTCACCTCAACAATACTGTCCCGCTGAAAGTATCCCTTCTTCGTTGGCCAAAAATTCATATTCTCCGAAACCGATTTATCGCAGTAGTTTATCTTTAGCATCATTAAGTTTAAAAGCTTCAAGTCTCACAATGGACGGTGAATGTAATGCGACATCCTCCGTATAAAAAATTTGTGGCAAAAAAGTATATTACCTAAGGTCGTACTAGAACTTTCGGAAAAAGAAACATTTTACAAACGGTTGTACCTTCATATAAATACATACATACATACACATACATAAACACATATGTGCGTATGTATTTACATCCCAGTAAAAAATAGGATCATCCAAAGAGTAATCTTGGAGCACTCCTTTGTGAGTAATGGATTACTCCATAAAACTCCGGAACTCATTGATTTTAAACACAGCATGTCCGCAGACACGAGTACTCCTTCTAAGCTCCTTATGGAGTACTCCCTTTGATCTTGAAAATGACGACAGAGGGAGTAATCGTTTTTGTCTTCTAGAGTAAGAGTAAAAGGAGTAATCCGTTTTCACTTTTTAAAACTAAACTGACTTAATAGAAAAACAAAACAAAAACATCAACAATAAACAGTTATGTCAAAGCAAAAAAAAAACGAACTGGCACATTTCTCATTGATCCATTTAGAGTAATAAGCGAGGCATAACCAACAAAACCAAAAAATTTCGATAGCTCGCTTATTACTTCAAATGGATGAACAAGTCATTACACCGTTATTGCTCGATTATGGATTAATCCATATATTTTTTACTGGGATGTGTTAACTTAGAGATTAATGTTTAAACAAGTTTTGGTTTCATTAGCTACTTCAAATTTTATTTTTTTACTCTTATGATTATATCTAGCAGTTTTTCCTAATTTTTCCAACCACACGATGAGTGCAGCAATTATTGCTTTTGCAACGGTCAGTTATATTGCCAACACGAAATATTTACGTCTGGACCGTAGAAATATGTGTCAGATTAGTAATCTGACTAATCTGAGGTTACTGTTTGTTTTTATACAAAAAAATATTAAAAAAAAAAGAAATCAGCAAAAAAATTGCTAAAATTAACATTTTAAATATAGTACATGTAATATAAATGGCTTTGGTGATATTTTCATACAATTTCGTGTGAAATTTCTTTATTAAACATTTCAGCGCAATGTTCATTTTTTTTAGTCCAAAAAATTTACTTTTTCCCAGCCTTCTGCTACAAGCGTGAATATTAGCAACCGTGTATGTGGTCAGGTGCAGCATGACCGTTTGTAGACTGAAGTTGCCATTTGCAACTTTTTTTCCGGCCTGTGACTTTTTGTGCGAATTCGTTAAACTGATACTATTTTGCAACTTTTAACGAGTTTTAACCTCTTTTTGTCAAAACAGCTTCAAAAATATATTTTTTACGCAAGTATGTGTGCATACATGGTAAATTTTTTACTAAATATGTAGATACGTGCTTTTTCCCTCCAAAAGAAAGTTTCTTAGGTTGCAAGCGTGAATTGGCTAATCTTATCGAATTTTACACAAGCAGGTGTCATGCGAAAACACATATTTTTTACTGATACACTCAGACTTTTCGAACTTGTCGTTTTAATGTACGCCTTGACGAGACAAATTCGTGTCTTGGCAAATACCACTTTCAGTAAATAAAACACCCAGTATAAAAATTCCGGGGATTTTATTAAGAGTTTAACGTTTGTTAAAAAATGGATTTGTCTCGTCAACACGTATGCACACATACATATGTATTGACAGGAAAATTTTCTTGAAAGTGCTGTTGCGTAAAAAAATTTTAAATATAAAACCAGGTTCAATTAAAAATCTTTATCTTAAACCAAAAAGTAATAGAAAATAATTTGTCAATTTATTTTATGGATGCTTATAGAAAAACTGGTACGACTTTGCACGTAAACATTCTTTAATATAGGGTCAGAGTATAGTTGGTATATTTTTTTTATATATGTAATTGAACACTATCTGCATCATTCGGCCTCTATTTGAAGCTAAACATGATTTCTGCGTAAGGAATTTAGCTATTTTTTAGCCGAAAAGAAATCAAACCTGTTAGCAATTCCTTTTTGCTTTAAAAAGCAAAACTGTGACTTTTATACTTTAGTTTTGCTGTTTTTTTACTATTGGGTAAAGTTTTTAATCGAACATTAATTTCTCAAAACAAGAAGAATAAACAAATGTAGGAAATCACAAAAAAATTTTTTTTTTAAGTAACCACGCAATTATTTTAGGAAAATAAATTTGTTCGATTTAAATCTGTTAGTTTTTGCAGAAAAACATTTACATATTCGCCAAACGTGAAATAACTTTTTATTTGTTTTTTAAACAGCTGATTTTTGAGGAATTTGTCTTAAAAACACGGAAATAGTTTGGGCTGCTTTGTGTAGAAAGATAAAGAATATTTCTCGTAAGATCCCAACGTTGAATATGGGAACGCAACGAAATTTTTTTCTTTGTGAAATTAATAATAAGAAATATAAAAATAAAGCTTTAAAAATGAATATGTATAACTTTAGTTTTTGAAAAAGAATATTTTATGCGATTTTTTTTGCTTAAAACGACTTTTTTTTAACTTCATAAAATTCTCAGCGGTCACCCTATCGGGTGTAAAGTGAGAGAAATAACAGAACTTGTCGCATAAATATGTAGTTATTATACTATAAACACAGACGACGGTACACTGCTACGAATGCAGCTGTCTGCAATTGTAGCCATGTATTTAGCTGCATACATACACCAGTGTTGATAATTTCCATCATGGTACTATTTTAAGCTCGTTTGGTAACATTTAGACCGTAAAATATAAATGTTTTTTTCTTGGCATTTAACCATTGAAAAATATATGTAATACCATTAATCTAAAAGTGTGTAACTGTGTTGATTTTCAATTTTATCAACACTAGTTTCAACACATTTCAACATGGTGTAATTCGTTTTTAGAAAGTGTTAGTAGTCAAAAGTTTCTGAGATTTAAATCTGTGTTTGTGTGGTAATAAATTTTTATTTTGTCATTTTCTAATACATAATGCACTATGTGTAAAAAAATAATAAACAGAAAGCAAAAAGCTATTAATACAAGTTTATGTATGTATAATTTTAAATAAAACTTTTTTCTTTTATTATGCCTTCTTTTGTTTATATTAGAGTTAGTTAAATCATTTTAATGATATTGTCGCTAGGGCTGAGTAAAATAGAAACTCGATTGGCATCACTGTTTTGCACGTCTAATAGCATGTTTAAACATACATACATTATAAATTAATAAAATTTAAAGTTAATTGAGCATTTTCAGTTTGAGATTTTATTCGACCCTAGAATTTATACAATTAACAAATTGGTTTTTGAGCTTTTGGTCAGTGTTGTTAAATTATATATTTTATTTTGCCAATATTTCGTTACCCATCGAGTAACATCTTTAGGGCTAATATCTAGTTCATAAGATTATAAAAATCACGAAATACAAATAAGTACATTAAGATTAGGGTTTTTTTTTTCTCGCACTTTTTTGTTTCCCGGGAAAGCGGGAAATATTTTTTAATTTCCCGGGATCCCGGGATCCCGTTCCATAGTAATAAATAAACCTAAATTTGTTTCAAGTTAATAATACATTTTTATTAAAAAGTGAAAAATTACTTTCTAAAACGGTAAGTTAAACTAATAACAAAAAAATTAAATAAGGAACATAAATCGTTGCTTTTAAATTCATTTGTTAATAAAAAAATTTTTAATTATTATTTGAACAACACAAACATAACAATAAATAAATGAATAAAAATTAAATACAAATAATTCAGGTACTCAATATATGAGATCGAAAACTAAAACAAAAGAAAACAAAATTGAAAAAGAAATTTATGTGAAAAAGCTCAACATGAATTTTTTTTCTGGTTTATGAAATAAGTCTTTAATACACTTAAGGCATTTATTGACTCATCAGAAAGTCTATTTCTAATTTTACTAACAAATTGTCCTGTTATAGAAAAAGCCCGTTCACTTTCTACGGAAGTTGGACGAATAGTTAGAAGTGCATTAAACAAATACTCAATATTTTGTGTTTTCTGACCACTTCCCTCAAAAAACTTAAACTCTTTCTTAATAGAAAATTTTTTAGTTTTACAGTTGGGCTGAGAGTACGAACTTACGTTTTTAATTGCTATATTTAAAGCTTCTTCAAATGTGTTTTCCGCTATGGAAACACATTTTGCAACATCATCATGGCCTTCAGTTTCCCTAACATTATCAGACCCACCAAAAAGACGATTAAAAATATTTTCAGCATATCCAATAACTGAGAACTTAGAAGCATAGGAAAATGCACTTTTTTCATTATTGCTGTCAAAGAAATCGGGTTGTTTTAAGTATTTCATCAAGGTGTACAATTTTTTGTCTCTTCTCTCATCAATACGTTGAAAAAGAGCTTGTGACATTTTTTCGGCAAGAGAAGATGGAATCGACTGCATTTCTTCATATAGAGTATTGACAATTGCATCAGCTATAAGAATGTTCGTATCGCGGCTGCTTAACCTTTCAATAGCTACTTTAATAGGTTTCAAGACTTTAAGGATGTTGTTTAAGGTAATAATATTTTCATCAACCCAAAGCTCACCCATTTGTAGATCAATAAGACTCTTTTTTATTGAATTTTTTAAAAGCAAAAATTTTTCTATCATTGGCACCATTGAGTTCCAACGAGTAACAATATCTAGCTGAAGAGACAGTTCCTTTTTTTGTTCTTCAACTACGTACTTTTGCAGTATGATGTTTTTTACAGGACTGTTTTTAAATATTCTTACAATACGGCGCGTCTGATTTATCACCTCTTTGTAACTGCAACTTATAACGACATCATTTTCAATGTTTTGGGAATCATCACTAAAAACGTCACTGTTGTCTAATTCCGATTCCCTTTCAGAAATGTTGCTTTCTTTTTTATACAAAACGTCCACAACTGCTAGGTGTATGGCATGATTAAGGCAATAAATTCCATCAACTGGGCTATCTTTAACAAACTTTTTCATTACATTAGGTCCATCTGTAATAGTTAATACTACATGATTTTTAAAATTTATGTTGTACTCTTTTAGGCGAGATTCCATTAATTTCTTTATTTCTGTTGCTCCGCACTTACCAGGTATATAAACCATACCCAGATTAAAAAGTGTATGTTTGTCACCTAATAAACTTATGTTTAGGTATCTCCTATTTTTTATACTTGTCCATTCATCCATTGTTAATGAAAATCTACCGCCGTTGACTAAGTTAGATTGTATATTCTTTATAATATCACCCTTTACTTCTAAAAATTTTTTAATTATTAACTGTTGTACTCCAAATTCTGCTTTCGGTAGATTTATTCCATCACGTACCATCGACTGACGGATGTAATCACTTCTTGCAATTGACCTAATAGAAAGCCCATCCATAGCGGCTAATTTTGCAACAATAGTACATATATCTTTTTTGTCTGTATACGTATCTATCGTAGGCTGAGTTTTTCTTATATTTTGAGGCAGTTCTCCCTGATGTTCTTGTTCAGCTGTCTCCTTTTCCCAGGCCGATTTATGTAATGATTTTAGATGACGCATTAATCCGCTGGTGCTTCGGCCTTTGCACGATATAATTTTTGCACATAAAGAACACACAGCCGCATCGTTAGCCTTTCTTTTAAAAAACTTCCATGCAATTGAATGTTCCATCTAAACCAGTTTCTTTATTTATAAGTATTTAAATAACACATACACTGATTTTCTTATAATACCTTAAAAACGTAAATTTCTTTGTAAAAATAGGACAATAAATAACTTTTTAAGCAAAAATCACAATTAAAAAATCTGTTCTTTTAAACAAAATGAAAAGCCAAGCACAAACAGCTGTTTTTTTAATGTAAAAGAAGCGAGCTGCCAATATTTTTAATTCCCGGGATCCCGCGAAAAATTCCCGGGATAGCGGGAAATATAAACAATTGAAATTCCCGGGAATTCCCGGAGCGGGAATTCCCGGGAGAAAACCCTAATTAAGATACATTTAAAACAATTTATAAACAACAGAATAACTAAAACCAATTTGTTAATTGAGCATGTAAGTTTTCTATTCACACATACCCAGTTAGGCTTCACAAATTGGCAAATGACAGCTAAAAAAATATTGTTTTCATTTTTAAAGTAAAAATTTGTGTGTGGATTAAAAGTAATAGATCAAAACTTGATTATAAAAGAAATTTCACTAGTTTTTAACTATTTTTTACTATTCATTGGCACATAATTGAAAAAATGTTTGCGCATATTGTTTAAAACAAATTTTCAGTTTTTTTGGCGTACATATTAAAAGATTTCAAACTTTTTAATACTAACTGAACCCTTTTCTTAATAAATCAGCAGAGTTGCACTTCGAGCTTAACTCAATTAGTGAAGCAATTTACTACGAATTGCTCAATTTATTAATTGAATACTTATATGGTAAAATGAGCTCAACTAAGGCCTAAATTGCGTAAATGTGCTAATTACGCAATCAAGGTCGCTTTTTAAAGTAGAAATCAGTTTAATCTGGCCACAGCCCCAAGATGGTTATATTGGCGTGTAGCTGTGATGCCGTTAAAATAAATGTGTACATAGAAATGGATGTGTTTTATATTTGACTGGTTGTAGTCAGTAGCCTGCTGTCGTCTATGTGTTTATAGCATAAACAAACTACAGCTATTTCCTTTCTTCATTCTACACTAACGCTATCTGGTGTTTATGTAGCGCTTTAGTCATATATCAGATTGTGAGGCTACCATATTCTATGTACAAGTTTCTATTTTGTGGTCACGGTGCCGTGTGGGTGTGTTATAAGTTTCTTTATTTTATTTTACTATTTGTCATTTATAAGGTCACACCAGTTACAGCCTTCTAGGTCCCATTTTGAGAAGAATTCATGTTCTATATGTGTGGGCTTACTATTAGACGCCAAGCCAGCACTCATTAATTTTCTATTTTAAGGCTCGTTGGGTCAGTATTTCCGTTCTATTCAAATTTCAATATCCAGCTCTGTGCGTTTTGACTGTGCGATGATGAATCAGTCAGTCACTAACGCTGTTACTGAATACAGATAAATAATGAAATTTGCTAAGTTTCAGACATAGTGTAACAATATTCCGGCCGGCGCCCCTTAAATTTTAATCAGAAACATTTTTTTCATATAATATAAAATATATAATTATACATAACTTTTAGAGCCCGATCGGACGTGGTTTTTAAAGCACAAACCGCACTCAACCTTTTTAATTGAATTAAAAGAAATTACATGGAAGAATAACAAATTTAATAAAACCAACATATATACGATTAGTTTTACTTTGAAAAAATAAAAAAAATACCAAACATTTACGAAAATACATTCAGGTTTAAAACATTTTTTGCATAAACGTAGCACAAAATACCTGTATTTTTAAATGTTTCTTGCACAAACTATTTACCGCCAAGATTTCATACGAACTTTGAATAAACATTAAAATAATTACCCCCTGATGATGATCAAAGAAGTTGATCGAAATATCGGGAAAATAAAAAAATTGCAAAATAATAAAAATAATAATATTATGTAATATAACAAATTATTAACATATCAATCTGAAAATAAAGGTCAACTATTTAATTTAACTATTTGTTACTTTAAGAAAAAGTTCGGTAAGAGATTGATGAAAACGTAGAACCCTGAACATTGACCAAACAGCACTTCTTGTTGAACTCCAAATCCGAACGATCGATCGGTCTCTAATAATTTTTCAATACTTATGATTTTTTTATTCATCCATTAATTTTTCATTCCACGTAAAGTCAGATACTACAATAAAAGGAAGCAAATAATTTTTTTTTATTCAAATGCTAACAAAAGAATTTTTTGTTTCACTACCCAAGTAAAAACGAATTTCCTTTGTAATTACTACATAAGAGTAGAAAAAAATTTTGTTTTTCAATATAATTCTTTAAAGCTTTTTTTCAATACTTTCTTATGTAAAAGTGACGTTACACCTAAATGTAATATACCGTATACAAAAAGATATGGCTTTATTCACTGAAATAACTGTTAAATATGTTATTTTAAAGAATTAATGTATTTAAATATTTAGCTTAACTTTGAATTTAAATTTATTATTCCTATCATTGTAGTTTTGAAATATGAATTTGGTTTCTATGTATGTAGAAAATATTTTTCCTGTCAAAACATTTTTTAGTCAATAAAAATCAATACTTATAATAGGTTATGTGCCCAGTTTGTATATATTTTAATAAATATATAAATCAAAGATAATTCTTCAAGGGAAAAATGGAGTTTTCAAAAACGATCAAACCCTTATCAGGTGAGACAGACTGGCCAATATGGAAGAGAAAGATCAGGGATCTTCTTGAGTTTTATGAGGGCTCTTTAGAGGTGGTTGAAAAGAAACTAAATAAACCAGAGCCCATACAAATAAATTCATCAGAGATGCAAATAAGAGATCACAAGAAACAAGAAGATTTGTATCGAAAAGCAAATAGCTATGCAAAAAGTCTAATTACCAGTACAATAACAGATGAAATCTATCTTAAGGTGATGGATAAAGATTCTGCCAGTGAGATGTGGGATGCACTACATCAACAGTTTGAAGCTACATCAAAAGACCAATTGTACAAGATGTGTAATGATTTCTTTTCATTTGTATGGAATGAAAAATGTGATGTTTCAACCCATGTATCAAAGCTTAGAAGCTTGTGGATAGAAATTAATAATGGACTGCGTATAAAAGAAGAAAATACCTTGCCGGATTTATTATTAATTTGCAAAATACTTAATATATTACCAAGTCCATACGAAGTGTTCAAATCCAGTTGGATGATGATGACAAGAGAAAATGACAAATCCTTAGATGAATTAATTATGCAATTGTGCTTGTATGAACGTAACTTTAAAAAATCAAATGCTGATGAAAGTAGTGAGACTATTCAAGAAGCTTTAGTCTTTAATCAAAAACAAGGAATAAAAGGTAATCAAAAATACAAATTAAAAAATAAAAGAGATGATATTTGCCATTACTGCAATAAAAAGGGGCATTGGTTAAAAGAATGTCGAAAGTGGATAGCGGATGACCGCCCAAGTAAGTCAAAACTTAAAACTACTAACCATTCCAATGTAGCATTGCATTTAGTACCAAGTGAGGTGAATGTTGCATTATCAAGTGGCGACTGGTGGGTCGATAATGGAGCCACCAGTCACGTTACAAATTCACATGAGTTTTTTGTAAAATACCAGAAATTTGAAGAACCTCATACAATTCAAGCTGCTGGTAAGGAAGTTTTAAAGGCTTTAGGTAAGGGGGATATAGAAGTGGTATCGAAATTGAACAACAAAGAGACTATAATGGAACTCAAAGACGTATGGTATGTTCCTGGTATAACAAGAAATCTTTTTTCTGTTTTGGCTGCTCATGATAGAAACATATCTAGCGAGTTCAAGTCCACAGCAACGGAGTGCGTAATGAGAGTCAACGGTGGTGTAGTGTTGTCTGGTAGTCGTGAAGTTAATGGAACTTTGTATAAAGCAATTATCCGTCCTATTAATCCATGCATAAAAATAAATTCAGCAGTTGAGAGCAGCTCAACTTTACAGTTATATCATGAAAGATGGGGACATCAAGACAAGCATCATATAAAGGACAAACTAGAAAAAGAGTTGGGCGTAAAGGTAAAATATAGCAATGATGTGTGTGAGCCATGTGTATATGGTAAAGCATGTAGGCTTCCTTTTGGAAAAAGAGAAGCAGCAACTAGTCCAGGTGAAGTCATATCTACTGATATCTGTGGCCCATTTCCTCCTTCTTTCAGGGGTTTTAAGTATTTAGTTGTTTATAAAGATAGTTATACAAAATACAGATATGGTTTTATAATAAAAAACAAAGCTGATGTTAAGGATACCTTAGAGCAAATGATAGCAAAGGCCAAAAATCAAGGTCATATAATTAAGACATTGCTTAGTGATAATGGTGGAGAATTCATTAATGATGGTGTAAAAAAGGTATTACTAAAAAACGGTATTACGCACAAATTGACAGCTCCATACACTCCTGAGCAAAATGGAGGTGCCGAAAGAGAAAATAGAACGATTGTCGAAATGGCGAGGAGTTTTAAATATTCTAATCCTGAAATTATATTTCCTGAATCTTTATGGGCTGAGTTTGTCAAATCTGCAATTTATATTTTGAATAGGACTGGTAAGTCTTCAGTTGCAGATGTCAGTCCTTTTGAGCTATGGTGTGGAAAGAAGCCGAGAATTCGCCATTTACGTATAGTTGGATCAACTTGCTACGTTCATGTTCCAAGTCAGAGACGTAAGAAGATGGATAGAAAAGCAGTTAAAGGTTATCTTGTTGGTTACGATAATGACGAGAGGTACAGAATCTATATTCAAGAGGAAAATAATGTTGAAGTATCAAGAGATGTAAAGTTTAATGAAAAAGTCGTAGACTGCCATTCTAACCAAGATGTATGCAAAGATGATCCAATTAAATTGAACAATGCTAGTCTGACAAATAAAGAAAGAGAAATAAAGATAAAAACTAGACTTTATGGTTCTGAAGAAGCTAATAAATCTAACACGAATGAATTAAATGACAGTGTTACAGAAGACTTTCAAGATGCTGAATGTTTTCAAGATGCTGAAGCGCAAGGGCAAGATGTCAATATTCAAAGTAATGATGGAAAAAATATGTTTAAGGATAGCGAGATAGAAATAAATAATAAAGATGAGCCAAATGTAAGATGTTTGCGAAATCGAACAGTTGTAGTTTCTGAAGCAACTCATTGCGATTTTGTAATGATGTCACAAGAATTTGTAAACAATGTTTCAACGCCTATGACTTTTCAAGATGCCATTAACAGTAATGAAAAAAATGAATGGATGAAAGCAATGCAGTCTGAAATAAATTCTTTAAAAGAAAATAATACTTGGGTACTTGAAGATTTACCACAAGGTGCTAAGGCGATTCCAGGCAAGTGGGTATTTAAAATAAAGACAACTGCTGATGGTAGTATTGAAAAATATAAAGCAAGGCTTGTTGTAAAAGGCTTTAAGCAAAAGTATGGAGTTGACTACGAACAAACGTTTAGTCCAGTAGCAAGGATGTCAACAATTAGGTCACTTCTAAGTATTGCTGCTACTGAAGGTCTACATATTAAACAATTTGATGTATCAAGTGCGTTTTTATATGGTAAGCTGCAAGAGGTTATATTTATGAATCAACCGGAAGGATTTGGTGATGGCACGAATAGAGTTTGCCGTCTAAACAAAAGTTTGTATGGTTTAAAGCAAGCGCCCAGATGCTGGCATACACGTATGAATTCATTTTTAGAAAAACTTGGTTTTAAACCTAGCTTTGCAGATACTTGTCTATACATTAGAAATAAAAATGGAAAAAAGTTGATAATTGCTTTATATGTAGATGATGGTTTAGTTGCAGCTTCTGATGTGAAAGACTTAGAAAAATTTTTAAAAGAGCTACAACTTGAATTTAAGACTACAGTTAAAGATGCGGAATATTTTCTTGGTCTAGAAATTGAGCAAAATAATGAGCACATAAAGGTCCAACAATCAGCATATGCCTTAAGAATTCTTGAAAGGTTTAAATTTTCTCAATGTCGTTCTGTTTCCACTCCGATGGAAAAAGGTGATAATGTAGTAAAATCGGGAGAAGTGGCTCATGAATTTCCATATCGTCAAGCAGTAGGTGCTCTAATGTATCTTATGCTAGGAACAAGGCCTGATTTAGCTTATAGTGTTGGTGTTTTATCAAGATCACTAGAAAACCCTACAATAGAGGATATTCAAAAAGTAAAAAGAGTTTTTAGATATGTTGCCGGGACTAAATCTGTTGGTGTAGTTTACAAGAGAAAAGGACCGAAATTGCTTGGTTGTTACAGCGATGCGGATTTTGGTGGTTGTACAAGCACAGGTCGTTCAACGTCTGGAGTTGTTGTTTCCTATGCAGGAGGAGCAATCTCGTGGCTAAGTCAGAGACAACCAGTTGTGTCAACTTCAACAACAGAAGCAGAAATTATAGCTGCAAGCGAAGCCACTAAAGAAATAATTTGGCTACAAAGATTTTTTAGAGAAGTAATTCAATTAGATGAAGTTCCTGTAATTTATATTGACAATACAGCAGCAATACGATTAGCACAAAATCCTGAGTTTCATAGACGAACTAAGCATATTGCGTTAAAACATTTCTTTGTCCGAGAGCAGGTTACCAATGGTTTTTTAAGAGTTTTGCAAGTTTCAACTGAAGATCAATTGGCTGATATGATGACGAAACCTTTAGCTAAATCGCGATTAAATTTCTTACGAAATTGTTTAAATATTAATTAATTAAAACAAGGGAAAGTGTTAAATATGTTATTTTAAAGAATTAATGTATTTAAATATTTAGCTTAACTTTGAATTTAAATTTATTATTCCTATCATTGTAGTTTTGAAATATGAATTTGGTTTCTATGTAGAAAATATTTTTCCTGTCAAAACATTTTTTAGTCAATAAAAATCAATACTTATAATAATAACATGTCTTAAAAAAACGAATTGTTGCATTTCGTTATATGTTAATTCTTAATTTAATTTAAATGTCTAAAAACACATCAGTTGGGTTTTTAATTTTAGCTTGAACTAAAAAAATTGGGTATATATGTAAATTAAAAATATATATTCTCTTTCAAATTATTTATTCACCACAACTGCGTAAATTTGTATAAATTTCATTCATAGGCAACAGGGTTGATTCTTTGTCATTATACTTTTTCAAACTTTAAAAAAAAAATAATTTCCTAAAAAATTTCAGTTGAAAGTCAAATAATGTGAACGTGTTGGTAAAAAGTGTTAGTGTATTGCTACCTTCCCCTTTTTTATTTAAAAGGTTTATTTAAAAATTAGTTTTTAAGAACAATATGGTACCGTTACAGCAAAAAAGCAAATCATTATAAATCAATTACATAAAAGTACATTTAAATAAGAATTAAATATTATTATTTATTTATTTTATTTATTTTATTTCTTTAAGATTGCAAGCCTAAAAGGGCGACTTAACAAAAATATAATTGTAAAAACGCTTTTGTATGGAGTGTAAGTTATGCGCATTGCTACTTTATATGTAATTTAAATAAAAACTGTGCAGTTATCAGGAAAATCAATACCTGAAAAATAAATGTTACAAGTACCTAATTTGAAATAAAAAAATTTATGCTGTCATACTTAGTATAACAAAAGTATGAACAAATCTAAATTATATAAAACAATATTTTATTTATTGAGGTATGAAAAAAACATTTATTATTGTAAAAAAAAACACATAAAAACTTAAAAGTTAATGTTTAAGAAGTAATTATTCATTTAAATTTAATATATGTATATAAGTGTTAGCTAAAATTACATCAAACTAAAATAAAACTTAAAAATAAGTAAAGAACAGTGGGTTTCAGATTTTTATAAAGAATATAATCAGGTAAATAATCACATATAAATAAAAATTTTAAGCGAAATTCCGGTTTTGCAGGTAAGTAATTGAGCTTGAATTATGATCGAAATAATATTAACAATAGTTTGTATTAAAAGTTTGTCCAAAAACATAAAAATCGAAAAAATAATGTACATATCGCTTATTTGCCAAAACAACGTCATAATTAAAAAAAAGCTATATCGAGTTTTAGATTTGCTCTAGAAGAGACAAACGCATTTTCTCTTTAAACGCAAAAAGTAGAAACAATTAAATATGGAACTTTATACACAGTATTAATCATAACATAACCAATAATTGTGCGTAGTTCTCACACATGATCGATATGTACATTCATACCCAGTAAAAAAATGGAAATTGCAATTAGAGAGGAGGAGAAGCCACCATACAACTGCACAATTTCTATACAATTCCTAATACGCTTTATCTCACACACTAGGGTTATATTATTTACAAGTAAAATAGTCGTTAAAAAGCCGAATATTCTACAAGTACCCTGCTTATTACTTCCTAAGCGACGACGTTTGCATTGAGTTATTGGCTGCGGTTAATCTTCTGACGGCTTCAATCTGTTTGACGGAGTTAATGCATACGGCTCACAGTGCTTTGATCCCATATAGTGATGAGACAAAAATAGAAGGAGTGGTCCCAGAGTTTTGAAATTCGGTACCCTAGTATAAAATACTTAAATAAAGAAAAATTCAATTTTTTGAAAAAATCGGGCAAAGGACACGCCTATTGCCCATATACAGAAAGGACGAAATTTTCAATTGTGACTACATAACTGCACATAAAGTTACAATGGTCCGTAGATTATTTACATCCCGTGCTAGTAACTTGTGTGATAATTTTTATTGGGATTGACGCAAGGACTTAAGGTCCTCTCATGTATCCGTTTTCGCGAAAATGCTAAGACTGTTACAAAAGTTATCCGATTCTCATTAAATGGGTTGGTATGGTTATTATTATGTGTTAAACAAATGTTAGTGCCAAATTACATTAAAATTTATTTATAAAAATTGAAAATAAAAAACAAATTGGCTAAAAATTTTCTATATTATGATTTTGACGACAAAATCTTTAAAATTAAATTAAAAATACGTGTAAGTGCGTTTATATAAAAGGTTGTGAATGAAACGAAAATTTGATTTTTAAAGTTTATTGTAGCTATAGTGTTTAAAAATGAATAAAATAAATTTAAAAAAAGCATTTTTTTATCTCAAGCTCAAAAATTAAGTACTTTTTTTCTTCGAAAGTTTTTCTTATAACCTGCACCAGTCTGTGAGTTTGTTCTATTGTGCTATATTGACTTCTAAAGCCGAATTGGTGATCTGGAATGTAGTTGTTTTCATTGTTTTTAAGCAGCTTTTCAAACAGTTTTGACAAAGTTGGTAACAAACTTATAGGCCTATAAGACTCCACCTTAGAAGGATCTTTATCAGGCTTAGGAATCATCTTTACTAAGGCAACTTTGCATATTGGTGGAAAATGTTCAAGCCGTATTATGGCATTAAAAATAAAAAGAATTATTCTTTTTGCTGTAAAAGGTAGCTCAATGAGCATTTTGTTGCTTATTTTATCAATGCCAGGAGCTTTTTTATCATTAAAGTTAGCAATAGCTTCTACCACATCTGAATATCGGAAACGTATTTCTATAGGACGTCTAGAAACAACAGGCGGTAATTCCCTCACGTCAGTGCATGTATTAGAAGTAAACACGTTTCTTAAATGGCTTGCGAGCAGATCGCATTATTCTTCATCATTTCTAGCCAAGGATCCTCTTAGATTGCGCAGTGGTGGTTTTGCGATTACGGGTCTTTTGAGACGACTGGCTGATCGCCATAGAGAATAATTTGTTTAAGGAGTTGAGTCTAGACCTTCCAAGTACTTCTTAAATAATGCAATTCTGTGTACCTCCAGCAAGTTTTTTTAACGGATTTGTATACTCTTTCAGCTTCGTTTTAAGTTGGGGCGATCTATGATGTTGCCATTATCTTCGCGCTCTCCTTTTTTTAGATAAAAGCTCCTCAACATCGACAGAAAAAATTTTTGTTGTATTTGACCTGACGGTATGTTGAAGAAGCATGTTCAACGGCTTCTTTAATGTTTGCATTTAGGATATTGAGGCAATCATAGATTTCTTGGGGAGTTTTTAGTAGTATGTGTTCCGAGCAGTGAGAGCTGATATATTTTTTATATTTCAACCAATTTACTCTTTTAGATAAGAAAAAATCACTAGTTGCTATTTGGTGAGGACTGCAAATAGTGATAATTGTGGGTGAGTAATCAGAAGATAAATCCAGAGAGGCTTGCGCCTCAATAAGCTCCGGGGATATACCTTTTGCTACGCCAAAATCTATTACGTCTGGAATTTTATTGTGGTCGGTTGGCCAATAGGTTGGTTGTCCGGTTGAAATAACACAAAGACCCATTTCAGATACGGAATCATACAAGATACGACCTCTGGGACTAATTAAGCGGGAGCCGCAGTAGGTGTGTTTAGCGTTATAGTCTCCAGCAACTATGAAGCGGGGACCTAAAGATTTGTAAAAACTGTTGTACTGATCCTTCGTTATGGAAAATCTGGGTGGAGAATAAACCGACGAAATAACTAGGTTAGCGAAATATTCATCAATGCAGACGTTTGTTGCTTGAATATAGCATTAGGAAATGCCACCTGACCATTGGTGTTTAATTCTTGATTTCATTAGTATAGCCGAGCCTCCACATGATCTTTCTCTGGGATCCTTTGAATCGTAAAATGAATAGCCACTTATTTTAAAAGCACTTCTAGATGTCATATGAGTCTCCGAAATCAACATTACATCAATGTTTTGGTGTGTTAAAAAATATTCGAGTTCGTTTTTGTGTTGGCGGATGCCGTTTGCGATCCAGAAACAAACCCTCAGGCAGTTCATGGCCTTTTAAGCATAGCCTGCAAAAGAGCAGGCTGCATTTTTTGCATTTCTTGCATCATGCCAGCCATTTGTACCATGAACTGCGTAAATTGCTTAACCATACTGTCAATTACGGCTTCTAGGCGGCTAAAGTTTGAACCAGTTGGTTCGTTTGTTGGCACGTCTTGATGTGTTGTTGGCTGGGCAGGCTTGCGTGCTTTGGGCTGGTCAAACTTTAATACGTTAGCGTAAGAAACTTCACTTGTAGTTGTCTGTGCTAATGGGGGCATATTTTTAGTAGGCATATTTAATGGCTGGGGAGGGGCAGGAGCTACTTTTGGCTTGGATGAGCGTTTAATTAAGTCAAAAACAGGGCAACCTCTATAGTTGGCGGTGTGGTTTTTACCGCAATTACTGCATTTCTTCAACCTAGGATCTTCTTTTGCGCTTTCGCAGTTGGTCGTATCGTGCAGATCCCCACACACAACACAAACAGAAGGCAATTTACAATATGCTTTGGTGTGGCCATATTCCTGGCAGTTTAAGCACTGTACGGGCCCAGTTCGCTTATGTGGCACCTCCACTATAACTCTACGGTGCATAATATATCTTAGATCATATATCGGATGTGTTTCATTTATTTTTCAATTTAATGTCACTGGGCTCAAGCTCCACCCGGAATAATTGTTGAGGGTATTTTTCCCTGTTCCTTATGTTTGATACATATTTGACTCTAAGGCCCTTCATGCACAAATTGGTTTTAATTTCCTCCGGGTCAACATTAGAGTCAATACCTTTTATAACTACCTGGAGCCCCTTAGCGTTCTTAAGTTGGTAAGTATAGAAATTTTTCTTAAGTTTTTCGAGCTCCGAAATAGTGGTGCGGTAAGCGTTTTCGTCATTCACCTGAATTTTTGTCTCGTTTATGTTACCACGTTTAATGTTAGTAACGTAAAAGTTGTTTTCCCCAATCAAATCTACTAAAAACTTTACAAGATCATTCGAATTCCTTTCCCTCAAATAAATCGGAGGTGGCTTAAATGACTTTTTTTCAGTAACGGGGGCATCATTATCTTCTTGAAGAATGGCAAAACGATTTTGCGATGAGGTTGGTCTTTCAACATTTTTGCAGGTTGAGATGTTTCTGCCGATTTCGGACTTCTCCCCCTTTTAAGAACTGTTACGTACCTGTCCATCCCTACCTGGATCTTAGGAGCACACGCAGAAATTGGGCCTGGAGCGCCTTTAGCAGATTTGACTGTAAATATGTTCTGGATCCTTATAAATAGGGAAGCCGATTTAGCGATGTACATCTGTCCGTCTGTCCGTGTTATGGTTAAAAGCATAGACCCGTATGTGGTATCAAACTGTCAGAAATATCCGCAAAAAGAGCAGTGTTGAAATTCGGCAAAATCACCTTATAAATGACCGAGATATAAGCAAAAACCCAAGACTACCTTCTATTTTTTAATCCAAAAAAACAACAAAGTGCATATGTATGTATGTATTAAAAAAAGCAACAAAAAAAGAAAAAATTGAATCAGTAATATTACTATTATTGAACCACACCCAAAATGAAAAATTTATTAGTATTAGTATTTATATAAAGCTTAATATAATTTTTGTTGAAACCTCTGCTACGGCATCCAGGGTTGTTCTACAAAGGTAAAATGTTAGACTTACCCCAATTAGTTTATCCACCCAAACATTTTTGTGGAACATACTTACCCTATATCTACAGCCCCTAACATGGTCGCAATACAAAATTTTAAAAAATAAGGTAAAAACCGCTACAACTTTTTCGGAGTCGCCCCTAAAGGAGAAAAATGTATCACAGACCCCCATTGGGGTTTCCTCCCGAACGTATTCCTAGAACATACTAACCCCCTATCACCACGCCCTAAGGGGGATGTCATACAAAATTTACAAAAACGATGTAAAAATGCCCACAAATTCTTCAGAGTCGGCCTTAGAGCAATAAAGTGTACGATCGACCCCCATTAAGTTTTCCTCCCACACGTATTCGTAGAACATACTAACCCACTATCTTCACGCACTAAAGGGGTTGTCATACAAAATTTACAAAAAGATATGAGTATGCCAACAACTTCTTCAAAGTCGGCCTTAGAGTTGTAAAGTGTACGACCGACTCCCAATAGTTTTTTCTCCCAAAACGTATTCCTAGAACGTACTAACCTCCTATCTCCACGCAAAAAGAGAAGACGAAAAATAAAGAAAAAAATGGGCACCAAATTTTAAGAATTGAAACCAAGGCATATCGATACAAGGTGGCCACAAGAAAAAAAATAAGAGAGTCGTTCTTTTAATCCTTATTTTTTATATGGAGCTTGACACTAAAATTGAAAAATAATTTCAATTTTAGTTTCAAAATCCATATTAAAAACAATTAAGAGCGCTATATTCGGCTGTGCCGAATCTTATATACCCTTCACATTGGTCTTTTAATATACCCAGCCGAGTTATTTTGTACTGCAAATAATATAATAAAAATACCTTGTGCGAGTTTTAAAGCCCATAGAAAACTTTACAAAATTTTAACGTTCGTATAAATAATAGAAATAGATGAAGAAGGTTTAAGGTCGAGAGTTTTAAAAGTTTTCGACATTATTCATATTAAAAGGTTAATAAAAGTTGTTAATTTTTATGGGATGTTTTAGCTCCCCTCTGCAACTTTTTTTTCAAAAATTTATAAATTAATTTATAGGGTTTGTTGTTGGTTAAGTTTGTCTATATGCATTTCATTGGTTCTTACACCAAATCATCAGTAGACTTCAACCACCCAAATTCTTAAAAAACTCATGAATATTTTCTGTCTTTATATAATAATCTCATCAAACAAAATGAGAATTACTATAAAAAAAAAAAAAAAACCAAAACGTTCAAGTTTTTTTAAGAATCCAACAAACCATTATTCGCTATTCGCTTGTTTTGATTTTCTTTTTCCCCTTACATTTGAATAACCATTGGTTATTACTAAATGTATTGAGGGGCAACCGAAAACAAAACCTTGTTGTTAAACAACACAATTTTTAAATTATTTAGGATTTAATCCCAATTTTCTTGTTAATTTATAGGGTTTGTTGTTGGTTAAGTTTGTCTATATGCATTTCATTGGTTCTTACACCAAATCATCAGTAGACTTCAACCACCCAAATTCTTAAAAAACTCATGAATATTTTCTGTCTTTATATAATAATCTCATCAAACAAAATGAGAATTACTATAAAAAAAAAAAAGCAAAACGTTCAAGTTTTTTTAAGAATCCAACAAACCATTATTCGCTATTCGCTTGTTTTGATTTTCTTTTTCCCCTTACATTTGAATAACCATTGGTTATTACTAAATGTATTGAGGGGCAACCGAAAACAAAACCTTGTTGTTAAACAACACAATTTTTAAATTATTTAGGATTTAATCCCAATTTTCTTGTTAATTTATAGGGTTTGTTGTTGGTTAAGTTTGTCTATATGCATTTCATTGGTTCTTACACCAAATCATCAGTAGACTTCAACCACCCAAATTCTTAAAAAACTCATGAATATTTTCTGTCTTTATATAATAATCTCATCAAACAAAATGAGAATTACTATAAAAAAAAAAAAACCAAAACGTTCAAGTTTTTTTAAGAATCCAACAAACCATTATTAACAAGAAAATTGGGATTAAATCCTAAATAATTTAAAAATTGTAAATTTATAAATTATTTGATTATTACTTTGTGTACAACATTCGAAGTCGATAGCTGTTATAGTTTCCCAGATGCAGCGAATCGAAAATTTTATAAAAATTGTTAATTTGTATAAGAGCTACCCCTATGCCTGGCCCTACCCAAAAAATTTTTTCTTCGAAGTGTAGGTTTTGCTGTCCAATTACTTTTTGTAGAACATTTCATTTCGATATTTGTTACAGTTTCCGAGCTATAGCGTATCGAAAATATTACAAAAATTGTTGATTTGTATGGGAGCTACTCCACATTCACCCCCCACCCAAAAAATGTTTTCTTCAAAGCGTAGGTTTTGTTGTCCAATTATTTTTTGTAGAACATTTGATTTCGATATCTGTTATGGTTTCCGAGATATAGCGTATCGAAAATTTTACAAAAATTGTTAATTTGTATGGGAGCTACCCCATATTCACCATCCCCCCCCCAAAAAATGTTTTCTTTAAAGTATAGATTTTGTGGTCCAATTACTTTTTGTAGAATATTTGATTTCGATATCGGTTACAGTTTCCGAGATATAGCGTATCGAAAATTTTACAAAAATTGTTAATTTGTATGGGAGCTACCCCATATTCACCCCCCACCCAAAAAATTGTTTCTTCAAAGCGTAGGTTTTGTTATCCAATTACTTTTTTCAGAACATTTGATGTCGATAGCTGTTATAGTTTCCGAGATATAGCGTATCGAAAATTTTACAAAAATTGTTAATTTGTATGGGAGCTACCCCATATTCACCCCCTACTCAAAAAGTTTTTTCTTTAAAGCGTAGGTTTTGTTGTCCAATTACTTGTTTCGGAACATTTGATTTCGTTATCTGTTACGGTATCCGAGATATAGCGTATCGAAAATTTAGTAAAAATTGTTAATTTAATTTGGGAGCTACCCCTTTTTCTGCCCCCACCCAAAAAAATTTTTTTTAAAGTGTAGGTCTTATTGTACAATTACTTTTTTTAGAACATTTTAAGGCGATAGCTGTTATAGTTTTCGAGATATAGCGCATAAAATATTTTACAAAATTTGTGCAATTGTAGGAAAACTACCACTTCCCCTGATCCTATCTGAAAAAAAAATTCCATTATTTAGGTCCCTACTTTAAGAGTATTCGTGTCAAGTTTTTGGCAAGAATAAATATATATTTACTCAGATATATAGGGATATATGCACGGATTTTTCCTAAAAAAAATGGGTTGTTTTGGGTTTTCGCTTATATCTCGGTCAATAGTGAACCGATTTTGCTGATTATTAATAGCGATTGTTGGCGGGATATTTCTAACAGTTTGACACCAATAGCTTTTCTGTATCTTTTTATTTGACTCCGGAAACTTGATTTCAACAGACGGACAGACGGACATAGCTATATCAACTTCCCTATCTATAAGAATCCAGAATATATATACTTTATGGGGTCGCAAATGGATAATAAAGAAATTACAAACGGAATGACTAACTGATATATACCCTTATCACTATGTAAAGCAGGGGTTGTCAATTTTCTCATTTAATAAAATGCGTCTGTATTGGATAAGAGAAAATTGCCCAGCAAACAAAAAACTAAGCATTGCAAATGTGATGAATTTTACTTTTTAAAGCAAAATGGAAATGAACTTAAAAAAAGTTATTAAAATTAAATAAAAAATATGCCTCAGTTATTACAGAATTAGACAATTTTTTTTCACACATATTCCATTGGGCGAGTTCAATTTACAGTTAAAACTTAAAAAATTAAGTGTATTTAGGTATTATAAATTAAGTTTTCCAAATTCAAGATTTTGTAACAATTTCTTATTAACAAAATATGTTTTAAATTTGAAGAAGTTAATTTATTTCTCTGCTTGGAACAAATAAATTTTAAGTCGGAAAAAATTTGTTCGCAGCAATATGTAGAGGGAAAAAGGGATAACAACTTCAAAGCATTTCTTTTTAACTCTGGAAAATCAAAATCATTTAGATTTTTCCAAAATTCTATTCCCATTTTTTTGGAGCTTGGACTTCGGTTCGAAGAAATATAAGAAATATAATGTTTTCTTTGTTTTAAATGTTTGGTAACATAAAATGCATTGCATGTTACCAAAAGCATTTTTAATGACAAAACAAAAATTTTTGTCTTCCATTATACTATTTTGTTTGCTGGTTTATTTTGAAATTAAATCAAAGCTGAAAAAACAACAAAGCTGAAAAAAAAACAGTAAGCATCCGCCCATGTGCACTCGTTAACACTCAATTAACGACTGAAATCAAACTGAAATAAAAGAGAACAAGCGTCGGTGTGAGTTTGTTTTTATTGTTTTTGTAGCACAATTGTGCACTAAAAATGAATTTTTGACAATCTATGATGTCAAAGCTCCAAAAAAATGGGAATAGAATTTTGGAAAAATCTAAATGATTTTGATTTTCCAGAGTTAAAAAGAAATGCTTTGAAGTTGTTATCCCTTTTTCCCTCTACATATTGCTGCGAACAAATTTTTTCCGACTTAAAATTTATTTGTTCCAAGCAGAGAAATAAATTAACTTCTTCAAATTTAAAACATATTTTGTTAATAAGAAATTGTTACAAAATCTTGAATTTGGAAAACTTAATTTATAATACCTAAATACACTTAATTTTTTAAGTTTTAACTGTAAATTGAACTCGCCCAATGGAATATGTGTGAAAAAAAAATTGTCTAATTCTGTAATAACTGAGGCATATTTTTTATTTAATTTTAATAACTTTTTTTAAGTTCATTTCCATTTTGCTTTAAAAAGTAAAATTCATCACATTTGCAATGCTTAGTTTTTTGTTTGCTGGGCAATTTTCTCTTATCCAATACAGACGCATTTCATTAAATGAGAAAATTGACAACCCCTGATGTAAAGGGTATAATTAAGAGAAGGAGAACGACTCTCTTATTTTTTTGCGGCTACCTTGTATTGATATGCCTTGAATAGAAACAAAAACATACGTACATCGTACACGTCCAAACAAACATTAATACATTTGGGTGTACATATACACACTGTTATTTTTTTGTTTGTTTGTATATATGTATGAATTAAGGCAAAAGTAGTTATGTTTCAATACAGTTTATGTGCAAAAAGCCGTGATAGTAGCGAACAAATTTTAATGCGAAGTTATAGGGCAACAATACGTACTTGATTGTTGTATAAGTGAAACCAAGTTGATTCGCAACGATTAAAAATGCCTTTATTATCAAAATGGAAATAATTGAAGAAAGAAATAGTTTTTCTGAAAACTTTAAATTCATTATTCTAAGTAGAGGGTACTTAAATACCGCCCTAAATATAATTATTGTTCGTGTACTTTAAATTATTGAATTAAAAAATAATAACAAAAAAATCCTTAAGGATAATTTTACTTATTTAAAGTTTTTAGTTTTAAATTTTTGATTCTACATTTATAGGAGTATAGAAAAAATATTGATTCAATTTTATTGTGCTAAGATTTTTACTGAAAATCATATTTTTTTAATTTAAATTTTTTGTTTGTTTTATTTGCGCAGAATAACTTTTGCTATCAGATCGTTTTATTTTTTTATATGTACAGGTACATTTATGCAATTTTATTGTGACAGGTGTGGCTATTTTACTCACATTGTGTTTATTTCAGTGCAAACATCAAGTTCTAAGTTAAAAAACTGTAACTATAAATGTGACCTTACAAATTTTAGTTTTCAAAAATTTTTCTTAAAGATTTGAGAACATCAATTTTAGTCTGGCACTGGCTGGACAAATTTCAAACATCTATTATATAAAGAAGGGGTGTGTGTGTATGTATGTATGTATGTATGTATGTTTGTATTTTATAGCTGGCCACACCAGTAGACCGATTTTTTTGAAATTTTTACAGGGAGTTATCTCAAGTCTGGAAGGAACAATAGGCCACTTTTTTTTAAAACTATTGCTGCCACGCCCACAACACGCCCATTTGTGTGGGAAGGTTAGGTTATGAATGGCCTAACAAAATTACCCAAGGCCATATTAATCAAACGCGAAGAGCTAAATACATGAAATTTATAACACGTGTTAAGCTCTACATGTTTGTTTAAATGCACATGAATTTTTAAACATTGGGCCCGTAAAGGGACAAAAAGGGAAAAATCTGTAACCTACTATCTTTCGATGTATATAAGATAGAAACAAAATTTAAAAAGTTTAGCGTTTTCCTTAAGAAATAAACAGACAGGTATCTGGAGTTTTTTTTTAAATTTTGGTCCGAAAGGGCGAAAAAAGGGGTTAAAATTATATTTTGGTACTTTTTGGTACTTTTTTGTTACTTTTAAACCAATAAAGATAGAAAAATTTTTCAAATTGCGTTCGATAGGTTTTACAAAAATATAATTACGTTTTTCGTACTTTTTTCAAATTTTGGGCCCAAAGGGTAAAAAAGGGTTAAAAATATATTTTGATTTTTTTATTCGTTTTTTGTAACTTCTAAACCAATAACGATAGGAACATTATTCAAATTAAGTGTAACAGGTCTAAAAAATATGAGTACGTTTTTAGATACTTTTTTAATTATTTAATCTTAAGGGCAAGAAAGGGTTAAAATTAGGTTTTAGTACTTTTTGTAACTTTAAAATCAATTAAGATAGAAACATAATTTAAATTCCTCTTCCAGACCGATTTTTGGAAATTAGTTTACACATAAGCGGCTTTTAAAGTTAAAATTTTGAAGGTAAAAAAGTGGGCGGTGCCACGCCCGTAAAAGTTAAACTTATTATGCTGGTACTTTTATTGCACTGATTTTTTAAAATTGGCACACATATAGAAGGCCTCTAATTCCGAAATTTTAAAGGACAAAAATGAAGGATTGCAGCGCCCACAAAAATGTAAGTTTTCATACTGGTTCTTCTATTGTTGCAATTTTTATGAAGCTCAAAAATAGACCGATAATATTTATTTTCGGTACAAAAATGGGTGGCATAAAGATAGACAAACGTGAAAAATAATGTGAAGATAAGGCCATATTTGAGCCAGTTATAGCCCAAAACGCTTAATCCGGGAGGACATTTGTATAGGAGCTCTGTCGAAAAATTAACTGATCATCACCACAAACAACATGCTTTTTTCTTATGCCAAAAAACTTATCTGTTCCAAATTTCATCGAAATATCTGCAAAAATGCGGTCTCTACTTTGTTTACAAGAATACATTAATAAGGCTGAATTCCAAAACGCAGTTTGCTTTGCATTAAAAATTTTCTTCTTCTTCACTTATTCACTCTTCACAATTTGGACAACGTTTTTTGCTTCCAGGACATTAATATAACTGTAAGCACTCATTTGGAAGTAGAAGATATTACCAGAAACATCATCTTTGATTTCAGGAAAAACTTGAAATTTCGTGATGCAAAGCAAACTGCGTTTTGGAATTCCACCTAACTCCCAGCCGGACGGATGGACTGACAGGTTTTAATTGACTCAGGAAGTGATTCTGTGTCGATCGGTATAATTGGAGGTGGGTCTCAGACCTTTTTCTTTGGTGAGGTGCAAAAATTTGCACAAAAGCATAATAAAATTTGGATATAACAATATAAGAGAAGTTTGAACTTCTTTTGAAAAATATTTGAAATGTGATCCCTGTATCTATCTATTATATAAAGAAGGGGTGTGTGTGTATGTATGTATGTATGTATGTATGTTTGTATTTTATAGCTGGCCACACCAGTAGACCGATTTTTTTGAAATTTTTACAGGGAGTTATCTCAAGTCTGGAAGGAACAATAGGCCACTTTTTTTTAAAAAACTATTGCTGCCACGCCCACAACACGCCCATTTGTGTGGGAAGGTTAGGTTATGAATGGCCTAACAAAATTACCCAAGGCCATATTAATCAAACGCGTAGAGCTAAATACATGAAATTTATAACACGTGTTAAGCTCTACATGTTTGTTTAAATGCACATGAATTTTTAAACATTGGGCCCGTAAAGGGATAAAAAGGGGACAAAAAGGGAAAAATCTGTAACCTCCTATCTTTTGATGTATATAAGATAGAAACAAAATTTAAAAAGTTTAGCGTTTTCCTTAAGAAATAAACAGACAGGTATCTGGAGTTTTTTTTTAAATTTTGGTCCGAAAGGGCGAAAAAAGGGGTTAAAATTATATTTTGGTACTTTTTGGTACTTTTTTGTTACTTTTAAACCAATAAAGATAGAAAAATTTTTCAAATTGCGTTCGATAGGTTTTACAAAAATATAATTACGTTTTTCGTACTTTTTTCAAATTTTGGGCCCAAAGGGTAAAAAAGGGTTAAAAATATATTTTGATTTTTTTATTCGTTTTTTGTAACTTCTAAACCAATAACGATAGGAACATTATTCAAATTAAGTGTAACAGGTCTAAAAAATATGAGTACGTTTTTAGATACTTTTTTAATTATTTAATCTTAAGGGCAAGAAAGGGTTAAAATTAGGTTTTAGTACTTTTTGTAACTTTAAAATCAATTAAGATAGAAACATAATTTAAATTCCTCTTCCAGACCGATTTTTGGAAATTAGTTTACACATAAGCGGCTTTTAAAGTTAAAATTTTGAAGGTAAAAAAGTGGGCGGTGCCACGCCCGTAAAAGTTAAACTTATTATGCTGGTACTTTTATTGCACTGATTTTTTAAAATTGGCACACATATAGAAGGCCTCTAATTCCGAAATTTTAAAGGACAAAAATGAAGGATTGCAGCGCCCACAAAAATGTAAGTTTTCATACTGGTTCTTCTATTGTTGCAATTTTTATGAAGCTCAAAAATAGACCGATAATATTTATTTTCGGTACAAAAATGGGTGGCATAAAGATAGACAAACGTGAAAAATAATGTGAAGATAAGGCCATATTTGAGCCAGTTATAGCCCAAAACGCTTAATCCGGGAGGACATTTGTATAGGAGCTCTGTCGAAAAATTAACTGATCATCACCACAAACAACATGCTTTTTTCTTATGCCAAAAAACTTATCTGTTCCAAATTTCATCGAAATATCTGCAAAAATGCGGTCTCTACTTTGTTTACAAGAATACATTAATAAGGCTGAATTCCAAAACGCAGTTTGCTTTGCATTAAAAATTTTCTTCTTCTTCACTTATTCACTCTTCACAATTTGGACAACGTTTTTTGCTTCCAGGACATTAATATAACTGTAAGCACTCATTTGGAAGTAGAAGATATTACCAGAAACATCATCTTTGATTTCAGGAAAAACTTGAAATTTCGTGATGCAAAGCAAACTGCGTTTTGGAATTCCACCTAACTCCCAGCCGGACGGATGGACTGACAGGTTTTAATTGACTCAGGAAGTGATTCTGTGTCGATCGGTATAATTGGAGGTGGGTCTCAGACCTTTTTCTTTGGTGAGGTGCAAAAATTTGCACAAAAGCATAATAAAATTTGGATATAACAATATAAGAGAAGTTTGAACTTCTTTTGAAAAATATTTGAAATGTGATCCCTGTATCTATCTATTATATAAAGAAGGGGTGTGTGTGTATGTATGTATGTATGTATGTATGTTTGTATTTTATAGCTGGCCACACCAGTAGACCGATTTTTTTGAAATTTTTACAGGGAGTTATCTCAAGTCTGGAAGGAACAATAGGCCACTTTTTTTTAAAAAACTATTGCTGCCACGCCCACAACACGCCCATTTGTGTGGGAAGGTTAGGTTATGAATGGCCTAACAAAATTACCCAAGGCCATATTAATCAAACGCGTAGAGCTAAATACATGAAATTTATAACACGTGTTAAGCTCTACATGTTTGTTTAAATGCACATGAATTTTTAAACATTGGGCCCGTAAAGGGATAAAAAGGGGACAAAAAGGGAAAAATCTGTAACCTCCTATCTTTTGATGTATATAAGATAGAAACAAAATTTAAAAAGTTTAGCGTTTTCCTTAAGAAATAAACAGACAGGTATCTGGAGTTTTTTTTTAAATTTTGGTCCGAAAGGGCGAAAAAAGGGGTTAAAATTATATTTTGGTACTTTTTGGTACTTTTTTGTTACTTTTAAACCAATAAAGATAGAAAAATTTTTCAAATTGCGTTCGATAGGTTTTACAAAAATATAATTACGTTTTTCGTACTTTTTTCAAATTTTGGGCCCAAAGGGTAAAAAAGGGTTAAAAATATATTTTGATTTTTTTATTCGTTTTTTGTAACTTCTAAACCAATAACGATAGGAACATTATTCAAATTAAGTGTAACAGGTCTAAAAAATATGAGTACGTTTTTAGATACTTTTTTAATTATTTAATCTTAAGGGCAAGAAAGGGTTAAAATTAGGTTTTAGTACTTTTTGTAACTTTAAAATCAATTAAGATAGAAACATAATTTAAATTCCTCTTCCAGACCGATTTTTGGAAATTAGTTTACACATAAGCGGCTTTTAAAGTTAAAATTTTGAAGGTAAAAAAGTGGGCGGTGCCACGCCCGTAAAAGTTAAACTTATTATGCTGGTACTTTTATTGCACTGATTTTTTAAAATTGGCACACATATAGAAGGCCTCTAATTCCGAAATTTTAAAGGACAAAAATGAAGGATTGCAGCGCCCACAAAAATGTAAGTTTTCATACTGGTTCTTCTATTGTTGCAATTTTTATGAAGCTCAAAAATAGACCGATAATATTTATTTTCGGTACAAAAATGGGTGGCATAAAGATAGACAAACGTGAAAAATAATGTGAAGATAAGGCCATATTTGAGCCAGTTATAGCCCAAAACGCTTAATCCGGGAGGACATTTGTATAGGAGCTCTGTCGAAAAATTAACTGATCATCACCACAAACAACATGCTTTTTTCTTATGCCAAAAAACTTATCTGTTCCAAATTTCATCGAAATATCTGCAAAAATGCGGTCTCTACTTTGTTTACAAGAATACATTAATAAGGCTGAATTCCAAAACGCAGTTTGCTTTGCATTAAAAATTTTCTTCTTCTTCACTTATTCACTCTTCACAATTTGGACAACGTTTTTTGCTTCCAGGACATTAATATAACTGTAAGCACTCATTTGGAAGTAGAAGATATTACCAGAAACATCATCTTTGATTTCAGGAAAAACTTGAAATTTCGTGATGCAAAGCAAACTGCGTTTTGGAATTCCACCTAACTCCCAGCCGGACGGATGGACTGACAGGTTTTAATTGACTCAGGAAGTGATTCTGTGTCGATCGGTATAATTGGAGGTGGGTCTCAGACCTTTTTCTTTGGTGAGGTGCAAAAATTTGCACAAAAGCATAATAAAATTTGGATATAACAATATAAGAGAAGTTTGAACTTCTTTTGAAAAATATTTGAAATGTGATCCCTGTATCTATCTATTATATAAAGAAGGGGTGTGTGTGTATGTATGTATGTATGTATGTATGTTTGTATTTTATAGCTGGCCACACCAGTAGACCGATTTTTTTGAAATTTTTACAGGGAGTTATCTCAAGTCTGGAAGGAACAATAGGCCACTTTTTTTTAAAAAACTATTGCTGCCACGCCCACAACACGCCCATTTGTGTGGGAAGGTTAGGTTATGAATGGCCTAACAAAATTACCCAAGGCCATATTAATCAAACGCGTAGAGCTAAATACATGAAATTTATAACACGTGTTAAGCTCTACATGTTTGTTTAAATGCACATGAATTTTTAAACATTGGGCCCGTAAAGGGATAAAAAGGGGACAAAAAGGGAAAAATCTGTAACCTCCTATCTTTTGATGTATATAAGATAGAAACAAAATTTAAAAAGTTTAGCGTTTTCCTTAAGAAATAAACAGACAGGTATCTGGAGTTTTTTTTTAAATTTTGGTCCGAAAGGGCGAAAAAAGGGGTTAAAATTATATTTTGGTACTTTTTGGTACTTTTTTGTTACTTTTAAACCAATAAAGATAGAAAAATTTTTCAAATTGCGTTCGATAGGTTTTACAAAAATATAATTACGTTTTTCGTACTTTTTTCAAATTTTGGGCCCAAAGGGTAAAAAAGGGTTAAAAATATATTTTGATTTTTTTATTCGTTTTTTGTAACTTCTAAACCAATAACGATAGGAACATTATTCAAATTAAGTGTAACAGGTCTAAAAAATATGAGTACGTTTTTAGATACTTTTTTAATTATTTAATCTTAAGGGCAAGAAAGGGTTAAAATTAGGTTTTAGTACTTTTTGTAACTTTAAAATCAATTAAGATAGAAACATAATTTAAATTCCTCTTCCAGACCGATTTTTGGAAATTAGTTTACACATAAGCGGCTTTTAAAGTTAAAATTTTGAAGGTAAAAAAGTGGGCGGTGCCACGCCCGTAAAAGTTAAACTTATTATGCTGGTACTTTTATTGCACTGATTTTTTAAAATTGGCACACATATAGAAGGCCTCTAATTCCGAAATTTTAAAGGACAAAAATGAAGGATTGCAGCGCCCACAAAAATGTAAGTTTTCATACTGGTTCTTCTATTGTTGCAATTTTTATGAAGCTCAAAAATAGACCGATAATATTTATTTTCGGTACAAAAATGGGTGGCATAAAGATAGACAAACGTGAAAAATAATGTGAAGATAAGGCCATATTTGAGCCAGTTATAGCCCAAAACGCTTAATCCGGGAGGACATTTGTATAGGAGCTCTGTCGAAAAATTAACTGATCATCACCACAAACAACATGCTTTTTTCTTATGCCAAAAAACTTATCTGTTCCAAATTTCATCGAAATATCTGCAAAAATGCGGTCTCTACTTTGTTTACAAGAATACATTAATAAGGCTGAATTCCAAAACGCAGTTTGCTTTGCATTAAAAATTTTCTTCTTCTTCACTTATTCACTCTTCACAATTTGGACAACGTTTTTTGCTTCCAGGACATTAATATAACTGTAAGCACTCATTTGGAAGTAGAAGATATTACCAGAAACATCATCTTTGATTTCAGGAAAAACTTGAAATTTCGTGATGCAAAGCAAACTGCGTTTTGGAATTCCACCTAACTCCCAGCCGGACGGATGGACTGACAGGTTTTAATTGACTCAGGAAGTGATTCTGTGTCGATCGGTATAATTGGAGGTGGGTCTCAGACCTTTTTCTTTGGTGAGGTGCAAAAATTTGCACAAAAGCATAATAAAATTTGGATATAACAATATAAGAGAAGTTTGAACTTCTTTTGAAAAATATTTGAAATGTGATCCCTGTATCTATATTATATAAAGAAAGGTTGTATGTATGTATGTATGTATGTATGTATGTATGTATGTATGTATGTATGTATGTATGTATGTATGTATGTATGTATGTATGTATGTATGTACGTATGTATGTATGTATGTGTATGTATGTATGTATGTATGTATGTATGTATGTATGTATGTATGTATGTATGTATGTATGTATGGATGTATGTATATATGTATGTATGTATGTATGTATGCATGCATGTATGTATGTATGTACATATGTATGTATGTTTGTAATTTATAGCTGTCCACACCAGTAGATCGATTTTTTTGAAATTTTTACAGCGAGTTACTTAAAGTCTGGAAGAAACAATTGGCAATTTTTTTTGGAAATCTTTGCTGCCGCGCCCACACTACGCCCATTTGTGTGGGGAGGTCTGGTTATGAATTGTCTAACCAAATTACCAAAAGCCCTACTGATCAAACGCGTACAGCTAAATATATGTTTGTTTAAATACATACGAATTTTTAGAAATTGGGCCCGTAAAGGGATAAAACGGGGACAAAAAGGAAAAACCTGTAGCCTACTATCTTTTGACGTATATAAGATAGAAACAAAATTTGAAAAGTTTTGCGTTTTCCTTAAGAAACAAACAGACAGGTATCTGGAGTTTTTTTTCATTTTGGTCCTAAATGGGGGGAAAATGGGCTAAAATTATCTTTTGGTACTTTTTGGTATTTTTTGTTACTTTTAAACCAATAAAGATATAAACATTATTCAAATTGCGTTTGATAGGTCTTAAAAAAATATTATTACGTACTTTTTTAATTTTAGACCCAAAAGGGGAAAACAGGGTTAAAAATATATTTTGATTTTTTAATGCGTTGTTTGTTACTTTTCAACCAACAAAGATAGAAACATAAATCAAATTGGATGTGACAGGCCTAAAAAATATGAGTACGTTTTTGGGTCTTTTTGGAATAATTGGACTCTTAGGGGGAAAAAAGGTTAAAATTATGTTTTAGTACTTTTCGTAACTTTAAAACCAATGAAGGTAGAAACATAGTTTAATGTGCATTCGTCAGGTTACCAAAAAATGTTAATATGTTAATAAGGGGCTAAGATTATGTATAGAAATTTATAAATAATTTTTGCTTATTAAAGCTTTCTGAATATCTCCAAAACTGTAAGCCTGGTAAATTTCCAATTTTTATGTGCTAAGTAAATAGTAGGGCTGACTTATTACTTATTGCAACTTATGTGGGGCAACCAATAAATTAAAAAATATATAAATTCTTTTGTTTACATATTTTAATAATTTTACTATGATTGGGGTAGCGAAGCACACCGGGGCCTAGCTAGTATTATATAAAGAAAGGTTGTATGTATGTATGTATGTATGTATGTATGTATGTATGTATGTATGTATGTATGTACGTATGTATGTATGTATGTGTATGTATGTATGTATGTATGTATGTATGTATGTATGTATGTATGTATGTATGTATGTATGTATGGATGTATGTATATATGTATGTATGTATGTATGTATGCATGCATGTATGTATGTATGTACATATGTATGTATGTTTGTAATTTATAGCTGTCCACACCAGTAGATCGATTTTTTTGAAATTTTTACAGCGAGTTACTTAAAGTCTGGAAGAAACAATTGGCAATTTTTTTTGGAAATCTTTGCTGCCGCGCCCACACTACGCCCATTTGTGTGGGGAGGTCTGGTTATGAATTGTCTAACCAAATTACCAAAAGCCCTACTGATCAAACGCGTACAGCTAAATATATGTTTGTTTAAATACATACGAATTTTTAGAAATTGGGCCCGTAAAGGGATAAAACGGGGACAAAAAGGAAAAACCTGTAGCCTACTATCTTTTGACGTATATAAGATAGAAACAAAATTTGAAAAGTTTTGCGTTTTCCTTAAGAAACAAACAGACAGGTATCTGGAGTTTTTTTTCATTTTGGTCCTAAATGGGGGGAAAATGGGCTAAAATTATCTTTTGGTACTTTTTGGTATTTTTTGTTACTTTTAAACCAATAAAGATATAAACATTATTCAAATTGCGTTTGATAGGTCTTAAAAAAATATTATTACGTACTTTTTTAATTTTAGACCCAAAAGGGGAAAACAGGGTTAAAAATATATTTTGATTTTTTAATGCGTTGTTTGTTACTTTTCAACCAACAAAGATAGAAACATAAATCAAATTGGATGTGACAGGCCTAAAAAATATGAGTACGTTTTTGGGTCTTTTTGGAATAATTGGACTCTTAGGGGGAAAAAAGGTTAAAATTATGTTTTAGTACTTTTCGTAACTTTAAAACCAATGAAGGTAGAAACATAGTTTAATGTGCATTCGTCAGGTTACCAAAAAATGTTAATATGTTAATAAGGGGCTAAGATTATGTATAGAAATTTATAAATAATTTTTGCTTATTAAAGCTTTCTGAATATCTCCAAAACTGTAAGCCTGGTAAATTTCCAATTTTTATGTGCTAAGTAAATAGTAGGGCTGACTTATTACTTATTGCAACTTATGTGGGGCAACCAATAAATTAAAAAATATATAAATTCTTTTGTTTACATATTTTAATAATTTTACTATGATTGGGGTAGCGAAGCACACCGGGGCCTAGCTAGTATTATATAAAGAAGGGTTGTATGTGTGTATGTATATATGTATGTATGTATGTATGTATGTATGTATGTATGTATGTATGTATGTATGTATGTATGTATGTATGTATGTATGTATGTATGTATGTATGTATGTATGTATGTATGTATGTATGTATGTATGTTTGTATTTTATAGCTGGCCACACCAGTGGATCGATAGTTTTGAAATATTTTCAGGAAATTACTTTAAGTCTGGAAGGAACAAAAGGTTACTTTTTTTTAAATTATTTCTGTCACGCCTACAATACGCCCATTTGCGTGGGAAGGTTAGGTTATGAATTGCCTAACAAAATTACCCAAGGCCATACTGATCCAACGCGTAGAGCTAAATACATGAAATTTATAGCACGTGTTAGGTTTTACATGTTTGTTTAAGTACACATGAATTTTTAAAAATTGGGTCCCTAAAGGGATTAAAAGGGGACGAAAGGGAAAAAATCCGTAACCTACTATCTTTTGATGTATATAAGATAGAAACAAAATTTAAAATGTTTTGCGCTAATAAACTGACAGGTATCTGGAGTTTTTTTGTGTAAATTTTGGTCCGAAAGGGCGAAAAAAGGGTTAAAATTATGTTTTGGTACTTTTTGTTACTTTTAAACCAATAAAGATAGAAACATTATTCAAATTGCGTTCGATAGGTCTTACAAAAATATAATTACATTTTTCTTCTTTTTTTCAATTTTGGACCCAAAGGGGGAAGAAAGGGTTAAAAACATATTTTGATTTTTTATGCGTTTTTTGTAACTTTTAAACCAATAAAGATAGGAAGATAATTTAAATTGGGTGTGACAGGCCTTAAAAATATGAGTACGTTTTTGGGTCTTCTTGGGATAATTGGACTCTTAGGGGGAAAAGGGTTAAAATTATGTTTTAGTACTTTTCGTAACTTTAAAACCAATGAAGGTAGAAACATAGTTTAAATTGCATTCGTCAGGTTACCAAAAAATGTTAATATGTTAATAAGGGGCTTAGATTATATATAGAAATTTATAAATAAGTTTTGCTTTCTGAATATCTCCAAAACTGTAAGCCTGGTAAATTTCCAATTTTTATGTGCTAAGTAAATAGTAGGGCTGACTTATTATTTATTGCAACTTATGTGGAGCAATCAATGAATTAAAAAATATATAAATTCTTTTGTTTACATATTTTAATAATTTTACAATGATTGGGGTAGCGAAGCACACCGGGGCTTAGCTAGTTTATTTATAAGATTTGAATACTTATTGTTAGTTCACATAAGTGAAGATTCAATAATAAAATAAATATTAAAAAAAAGATCGCTTTGAACTATACGTGACATAACCGTAACGCCATAGCCATAACAATTGAAAATACAATTGGTTTGCGATTGGATTCCAACTGGATTCAATTGCATTTCAGTTGGATTTTCAATAAATAACTTTATGGCGTTACCCCTGCTCCGCTCCCAATATTTTTTTTCATTATTGTAAAATTACTTTTTGTAAAACATTTTAATTCTATTGCTATTACGTTTCTCAGATTTAGCGCTTTAAATATTGCAATTTAGGGGGAATATAACTTCCCCTGCTCCTATCTGAAAAATAATTTCCCCTAATTTAGGTACCTATCTTTAAAGTACCCGTGCTTAGTTTTGTGGCAAAGAGTGGCTGCATTTACTGAGATATATGCAATATATATAATGTATAATATATAATACATTTGTCCTAAAAATGGATTTGGGGTTTCGACTAAATCTCGATCATAAGGCCGAATATGCTGATTTAGATAGCGATTGTCAAAGGGATATTTCTGATTGTTTGATGCCAAAACGTTTTATGTGCGCCACTATTTGAATATGGAAACATGATTTTAACAGTCACACTGATGTTTTTTTTTTAAACTGAAGACAAAAGTTATTTTGTCAAAAAAATTATAGGTATAAATTAAAGTTTAAAAATAATTAAATAACTTGAGGTTTTATGTGTAACTACAATTAATAATTTAAAACTTCTAAAAAATGTTAAAAGGCGATTTATTTGTACAGCTCTCAACATATCAAAATAAGAGTATTTTAATTCAACTCGAATCGACATGATTTTATTTCTACAGCAATAAAAATGTACGTATTTTTATCCTACAGCTAGAATATGAACAACTTTCGCTACTGCGCACAGTGGGGCCAAATGCAAAAAAAAAATGGTAATAAATCTGTATCTTCTAAAGTATTTGTCCAATTAAAAAATAATGTATGAAGCAGTCGTAGAGGAGGACCCAAGGTTTTAGAAAATAAAATTTTGCACTACCCTGTACATACATACGTTGAGGTACAGGGTGCCAAAGTTGACCTCCTCGGGTTCGCAAAACATTTCTATGCTCATAACTTTTGCAAATATCAACCGATTTCAATGATTTTTAGACTTATTTGATGAAAAGAAAACATATTCACTCTTATTTGTTACCTGTTACAGTTTTAAAGATATTTGGGTTTGATATTTAAAATTGTTGATTTTGACCTTGACTTTATTTGGTTTTTTTGCAAATGTTGTAACGGACGAACGGAGTTTCTATTCCAATGAAAACCAATTGCTACCTTTTGAACCGGCTGTGCTCAGGGTATTGGGGTGGAGATCTTGTTTCCAAGAATAGATCCACGCTACAATAAATTTAAAAGATAGATATAGGTAGCAAACTACTAGGTGTATTGATACTAATGAACTAAAAAATAAAAAAAATAACGTCCCGTGGAGAATAACATAGGAGTGAGGTGATATTACTCCTAAGTGCTCTAAACCCTCCCTACCATTGCTATCTTTGCACAATCTAATCTTTAAGATAGCCCAAATCAAAATTCTAACTGCTGTTTAAATCTTTCGTGGAATATTAAAGCAAAAGAGATTTAATTAAACATTATAAATAACAACCGAATTTTATTTAATATTAAAGATACCCATATCAACAACACTTATATACATATAAAATCATAACACAAAAGTAATAATTGTTTAAATTGTTTGTTGGGTAAACGTCAAATAAAAAGAACGAAAATTATAACTAAATATTTAAAAAAATGTCAAATATTGGGAAAAAAAATTAGAATATATTTTGATTAACAGGTACGTTTAAATGTTTAACAGAAATTGTAATATTTATAATATTCTATGTTATTAGCATAGATGTGAATAGCAATGTAACTAAACTAATGCTAGTAACATAGGCTATGTTGTTTGCAGAATTTAAAATGTTAAATTGAATTTAAATTTTCTTTTATGTAAGTTAATAATTAAAACCTATTTTATATTCCAACAAAATATTTATTTTAATATTTATTTTTTAGCGTATTTTGAACCATTTTTATTTCTAAAATTTCCTTTTATATTTTATCAGGCTAATTGGTTCAAGTTTTATTGTGATAAGATTTTTGTTGAACAAATATTTTGAAAAAGTTTAGTTTCCCGACACTAGCCGAGTGGAATGCATTTTCAGAGCCCGCTACAACTCCTCATCAGCACTCTTTGTTCGGTACTGAGCATTGGTAGTAAATATCTTCTATTTATTTATGTTATTTTTAACATAACCGGTTTGTGTTTACCAGTTAAATAAAGAGTAAATGAGAAAATATCAAGATAATAAAACAAAATTAATTGCACTCACCAATTTTCTTGAAATCCGAAGTAACAGCAGGCCTGATGTTAAAGGATGTTTGAGCTTGGGTTTCAAAATTAGTATTTTCTCATTTATTTGCTAAAGATAGTGTTTTTTTATGTATGTATTATATTGATTAAATTACTTATAGAAGTTTGGTTTAAGTTTATATGTTTACCCAATCTACATATATATATATATACATATATAAATGGTAATTGAATATCTTATCTGTCCTTTTTGGCCTTTGAATGTATTTTTTTATATCCTTTTTTTAAAAAAAAGTATTCTATATTTTTGTATTCTTTTATATATTCTATTTCAATTCCCGTATATTGTTTTGTTGTTTTTTCCCCTCTTTGGATTTATCTTTTGTCTTTTCTGGGTTATCCGGGATAAAACTAATTGTACGTCCGGGTGATTGCCCAACTTCCTAAGCCTATGGCTTGACGAATTTGCTTTTGTTTGCAGAATTGATGCTTGTTTAATTTGCTGCCTCAATAGATTTGCAACAGTTGCCACTTGGTACTATTACGCCAAACAAATTAATTGGTATGGACTGATGAGAGAGGCTGGTGTTCTCAAAAAACCGACGTACATATATTTATATATATATGTATAATGATTTTAATTTCTCAAATTTATAATTCTTGAGTTTTGCTTCCAATTTAAAATTTAGCGTACAATGCCATGGGTTTTCTAAGCAAAACAAAATAATCTTAAGTTTTTCCGATTAAACAAATCAGCTCTCATTCGCCCGAAATCAATTCTATTTCTTTTCTAAATTTTTCCAAATTTTTAAAACTCAATTTTTTTCCGACAACAAAATTTTGGTATCTACAATTTAGAAATAAATTTTAATATTCAAGTCAAACTAACCCAGTAAATGTTCGCATTACTCAAACGACTAGACCTCACAATGTCTGCAATTGTAGTTATGCTAAAAATTTTTTTTTAATATTTTTGTATTTTGAAAAAGTTTGTGAAGCCTACACAAAAAAATTTATTTAATTATCTTTATTCGTCTAGTCGTGAAAAATATTCAAAGTCAAAATTTTCAAGGTTATTCCAAAAATTGCATAACTTTGACAAAAATTGAGCACAATTGATTAACTTTTTTTGCAAATATTTGTGAAAATAATTATTTCTTTCTTTACATTTTTGGAAAAAGCAGACTTCAAAATATATTAGTGGTATATCTTTGAAAAGATTTAGACGTGCACCCTACGCCTGGCATTGGTCGAAAATATGGAATTTTTCAACGAAATTTCAAATTTATCGGCCTAGAAAAAAAAACGCAAGCCAGTTTTTAAAAAATTTGTTCAATGTTAAAATAACTGATCTTTTGAGGTTTCAGTTTTAATTAAGTTATTCACCGCCCGCTCAAAAATGGGGTCACGAGGGTAAATGTTATTAATATAGGCAAGTTTTAAGTTGCGTGTTATAGAATAACTCAGAAAATATTTTAAAGTTTACTTAATTCTTTTTCTTTTTTGTTTAAATAATAAATAATATAATACTATTTTAAAGTTTTAAAATCCATAAATCAACAATATTTTATAAACTTTCATATATAAAAAATTTTCACAAGAAAACTGTAAATATAATATTTTCGAATTTTTTTAATCTGACCTCTTTTTTTTTTTTTTTTTTTTTTTGATAGGTAAAAAATATGATATGTATGCAAATCTCCATCTGTTTACCTTTTCCATGATATATAATATTTGTATATTATAAGTTATTTAATACTATATTAACTGCCCTTAAAACAGCTATCTTGCGCCAAATTTGTTAAAAGTTCATTATTTTGTAGGGTGTGTATGTATATACATAGTAGCACATAAAGTACATATCAAACTATTTTTATCGCCTACATACATACATACATACGTACATATGTATGAAATGCTTATAAAATTTTTCTCTAAATTATTATTTTAATATTGATATAAGAGTTTGGGATTTCTGATTTTTATATATGTGCCATATATCCATAATTCTTGATGGCGAAAGCAGGGCAGAAAGCAGAATTCCCAATGGCGATTGCCAAATTAAACTCATTGCGATAGTAAAATCGCCAACAAAATAACTTGAGGAAGAACAAAGGCAGCTGCACTTGCCCGAAATGTTTTGGCCCCTTACGCACAACAAGTTACAGGTTATGCTCTAAAAAATAACTATTTCTTTTCTGTGAGTAGTGATGCTTTCAATGTGGGTAATATAAAAACATACCCTTATGCCGTTCAATATTCGTAAACAAGTTTTAGACTCTTACAGCGATCCTTATGAAACTTCCAGGATATATTCTCAAATATTATAAGAATAACTAAAAACTGCGATTTAAACCTAAACCAAATAGCAGCATATAGTGCTGATAATGCTGCTGTTAACTACGGAATTCATAACTTAGTTTACCAAAAATTAAAAGATAAATCGAACCAAATTATTAAAGCAAATTGCAATTGTCACATATGTGACAAAAACTTACATTGCTTTGTAATAAGTTAAGATCCAAAAAAACTCTTACTGATTAGCATTTTAACCCATTATTTTAACATGGCAATGACATTAGAGGCAAGTACTTATCATTCTCGCTTACAAAGAGGGAGTTAAAAAAGTACTTACCATGCTCGCTTACAAAGAAAGACTTACACGAGCTATTACTTTATTGGCATGGAAATGACATTTTCCTGGGCACCCCAGTTACGCATTGTTTCATTTAAAGTTTTTTTCTTTGATGTTTTGGTTAAAACTGGCTTAAAACCTTGAGCTAGAATAAGTAAAGAAATCGTCAAACTGAAACTATCTGCCTTAAATTTAGAAAGAAATAACTCATTATCTAACAACTGCTAAGTAACAAAGACGGTATGTAATAGTAGTTGAAAAGTAAAAAATTTGTAATGACTAATCACTTCCAAGCTTTTGCTGGGATTATAAACAATTGTGTTAAAAAATCTTTAAATTCTTTATCAGTTGACATAGAAAACATTATTTTAAAAATATTTAATGAGTTTAGTTCATCGGCAATGACCACTGTAAAATTAAAGAAATGTTTTGAATTTGCAGGTATAGAATATAAGGACCTTTTAAGGCGCATTCCAATAATGTGGCTCTCTCTGTTACCAGCTATATGTAGATCGACTAATTTTTTTGGCCTGCTGTAAAAATGTATTTTTTGAAGAAAGGAAAAAATAAATGTCAGAAGTCTTTATGGGAATTTATTTCATATGGCACTTTAGATATTGATATCAATGAAGAAGATGAATGTAAAAGAGAAGGCTTATCGGAAGCATATTTATATTTTATACATAATATTATGCAAGAATTTCATACAACTATTTTATCTCTCGAAAATGATTCTTGCACAATATTACAGTTGCATTATATAATGACCCGACTCATGAATAGCCTTCACTGTAGAATTAATGACAAATTTTTCGGTAGCAAATTTAGCAGTATCGTGTAATGAACAAAAAATATTTAAGACTGAAGCCGAAGATTTTTTAAAAACAGCCGTCAGCTATTTAGAAAAACGTTACGATTTTTCAGATGAATCTTTTTATAAAAAAATTTCGCTTTTAAATTTAAAAAAAAAAATATTTTTTCTTGGGAATATTTACAACAGCTTTCACAGAATCTTAAAATATCTGACAAAATAGATAACGATAAATTGTACATCACCTATTGCTGTCTATAACCAGTTACTAAAAGATTTGCCAAATGACAAAATATGGTCGTACTTTTTTCAAAAATTTAAAGTAATGAATTAGAAAATTACGAAAGATTGTATGTTTCGTCCTTTCAATACCAGTAGGAAATGCATTTTGTGAAAGAATTTTTAGCATTTCAAACAATTTATACAAAAAAGAAAGGAATGGAATGTCTTTCGATCTTATAAAAGCGGAAATATCAATAAGAATAAACTTAGAGGAATCGTACAAATTGGAATTAGTAAAGGCCGTAAGTGCAAATACAAAATATATGTGGCAGAAAAAATTATTTTTTTTATTAATTTGCTTTAACTTTTTTACTTTAAAGAACAAAAATATCTAGTATCTTTTTTTGTTTTGTTTGCATCTTTTTGGTATGATTTTTTGTTTTCGTTATTTAATTTTAATTCTTAAATACATATCGCTCATTTGCTGGAAAGAGTCATAATTGAATTGGGAAAATGATATTTCTCTTAAGAGCTGAATATGCAAGATTTTTACATAAATTTTTTACTTAAGATAAATATAGGTGCGATAATTAATTCTACATTAAAATAAGTAACTAATTTTTTGAGTTATGACGTTGTTCCAGCAAATGAGAGGCATGTAGATATATAGTACATATGAATTAACTGAAAAAAATTTAAGTTTAGTTATTTTTTGTTATGTTAGTATTGTAGTAAAGTATTATAAAAAAAAACATTTATGTCATACTCGTACATATGGGTATTTTTTTAATAAAATTGTTTGTACAATAACCAAGTAACTTTTCGTGAAAATTTTATTTCTAAACGTCCAGCTTTTTTTTAATATCCAGTTTTTTTAATTTACATGTCCAGCTTTTTGATAATCTGGACCTGGCAAGCCTAATGTACATGCACCATTAATATTTTTTGGCTGTTATTTTTAAAATTTGGCGTCAATTTTTTGTGATCTTTTTTTTTATTTTCTATCTTCTCTCAAATTAAGAGAGTGTTTTTCCTTTCCCTTTGCCTTTACCGTAACCACCAGTGTTGCCACCAACGAAATGCTAAATTACACATGGATCAACCCAAAATTACACATGCTTTTTTTTTAAAAAAGACCTTTTTTGTCCTAAAATTAATAACCCAGCAAAAACTTGCTTTAAAATTAGTTAAAATCCCAAAAACTCTTACTCATTAGCATTTTAACACATTATTTTAACATGGCGATGACATTGGAGGCGAGTACTTACCATGCTCGCTTACAAAGAGGGAGTTAAATAAGTACTTACCATCCTCGATTACGAGGAGGGACTTAAATAAGCTATTACTTTATTGAAATTATAATAATCTTTTTCTGTTGCCCCAGTTATTCATTATTGCATTAAAAATGTTTTACATATTTTTAAATTTTATACCCTTCATATAGTAATAAGGGTGTATATGAAATTGTCATTCCATTTTTAATTTTTCCAATATTTATTTTACATCCCATTAAGTATATATATTTTGGATTCTTATAGATAGGTAAGTCGTTAAAGCCATGTCTGTCTATCTGTGTGTCTTTTAAAATCAAGTTTTCAAACCTTAAAAAAGTCGCTCAGAAAATAATCAGAAATATACCTGATTTAATCGTTATTTAAAATCAGCAAAATCGGTTTACTATTGACCGAGATGCAAGCGAAACTCTAAAATAACCACAAAGCTTAGCACAGATACTTTGAAGATAGAGACCTAAATTAGGAAAAAAAATTTCATGTAGAAGCACGATTTTTGGGAAGAATTTTATCCAATCACAGCTAAAGAAGTCAAGTGTTCTACAACAAGTAATATTACAGTAATACTTACATTTTGGAAAACAAATTTTTTGAATAAGAGCAGGGAGAGGAGCAACCCCAATTCAAATAATTTTTGTAAAATTTTTGATACGATATATTTCTTAAACTATAACATGTATCGACTTTAAATGTTTCACAATAAGTAATTGGACAATAACACTGTGTGTAATTTTTTAAGTCATGGAAAAATAACCATATTTGGACATCACTACGTGAAAGAAGACCAAAAAAGAAAAGACCCGTGTCTCCCAGTTTTGCCCAAAGTCATGCACTTTTTTTGTTATGGGCCCCCAAAGATTTGGGGCCTTGGTGCCATTTTTGCAAAAAGTAATAATTTTCTCAGGCTCATATCTTACAAACCGTTCGGAATTTTAATTTACTTTTTGAGGCAAAGTTGTAGCCCTTTTTAAAAGGAACAAAAATAATGAACATAAAAGATTAAAAAAAAAATAATTTTAAATCAAAATCGCAAAAAACTTTAAAAAATTCAAATTTTTTTTACCTTTTTTCCCCTGTTCAGGTCCATAGGTAGCAAACCGTTCAAAATTCAAGGAAACAGTCGACTACAAAAATTTACCTAACATCCCAATAAACAACTTTTAAGAACATATAAGTTTCCTAGGAATGATTCTTAACACCGTTTAGGTAGCGCTTAGGTAGCCGCAAAAGTTAAAAATTTCCCCCAAAATGTGTGTATGTACATACATGTAGTTATGAAGTTATCTCTTCCTTACGTTTAATCAAATTGCCTTAATTACATATATTGTATCTGTCTTTAGTGTAATAGAGAACTCTTGTGCATATAAATATGTGTATATGCATGTGAGATAGCCGCGAAAAGTATTGCAACCTAAACAGGTAGGCAAACTTTAAAATTGCAGGAAACCCTAAACAACAAAATACATCATACACAAATCGCAATAATGATCGTTAACGGTCTTTAATTAAATTATGTACATACTTTTTTTTTCTTTGTTATTACTTTTTAATAACTATTGTTTATACCAACAATAAATTACCTACATATGTACCTACTACCAATTTTTTTAATAAGCGAGGACAATCCAAAATGAAATAGCAATTGGATAAATTTAAAAAGAAGAAATTATTGCACCCAAACTTATCAAGAAATCAACTACAAAAATTTACCTAAGATTTCAGTAAACAGCTCACGCGATGACGCACCGACCGCACACGCATCAATGAACGCAGATCACAATATAAAAGCGACGCGACTCCCACATCGAGGCATTACACAGCGCGACGTCAACAAGATCTCAGCGGTGAAAGTTATAGAGAAAGTTCTACAGCATAATTCGCACACAACATTGGCAACTGACAATTTCAATATGCAGTGTAAAAATATTTATTTCTTTTGCTACATTTGCGGTCATCAAATCAGAAAAAATAATTCTACAAGATTTCAAAAGGAAAAGAATCTTTTAACAGGTGAATTTAAAAGAGCATATAAGTTATTTTTGGACGAAATAGATTTGACCGGTGAAAATTACACACCTAACGCAGTGTGTCGCCAATGTTACAATAATCTCATAGCATGGTTGAATGGAGGCAAACATAGTATGAAATATTGTAAGCCGGTAAACTGTATTAATCGCCCAGGTGATCATGGTGGAACCAGTTCTTATGCATGCGTTAATTACACATATTGCCTAAATAGACATGATAGGAAGAACAAAATTTATAAAGCAACTGTAACAGCCACACTACCAGTGCTTGCACCTGAAAATTTTGTATTCCCAAGGCCGCAAACTCCAGATCGGAGGACAGAATTTACAGAAATGACTACAGTAAGTGGTGTTACTAATCAAGATCGATTTGATACCGAATATGAGCCCCAACAGGAAAGAGATGGACCAAAACTAATAACTAATAAAAAATCAAATTCTACGAAAATAAATGGAAGATTTGCTGTGATTTGAAGGTCATCAATATTTTGCAAGGAATCATCGATGAGGGCGGCTTTCCAAAATTCTTTTGTTTTCTTTGTAATTGGGATTTGCGCTCACCTGTAAATCAATTCCAACGTAATTCATGGTCCCAAGGAGGAAGTGTGCAGGAACAAATGAAACAACATAGACTTAAGAATGCACCTTTAATTGACAATACTCAAGACATTTTGCTGCATTTGCTCCATATAAAATTAGGAATTGTTAAAATATTCATTGAAGTGGCCGTTGTAAATTGTTCAAGCGATAACAAAATTAAAAAAGCTATTGCAGTAAACTTAGAACGATTTTTTGTTCACCTCGTTGTACTATAGCTATTTACACGATGTTAATGTTTTCTTTTCTGCCCTTATAATTGTCTTCATTTAATAGGCGTACTTAATGGCCCTGACATTAGAAGCTATTCAAGAGCAAATTTGATTCATCGCTTGATGAAAATCATTCAATGGCATGGATTAACCTTCAGCGAGACGCGAAACCGCAAGCAAAAGAATGGATGAAAGAAATGCTGTATTGTTTTGAGAAAATCGTCATATCGATGACGTTAAAGCTGCATTTTCTTTATTTTTATTCTGAAGACTTTATTAAAGGACTCCCTACCGAATCCGATGAGCGAGGAGAACGGTTCCACCAAACTACAATGCCCATGGAAAAACGGTACAAAGGCAAAAAATTCAACGAATTGCTTGCAGAGGTAATATCAATTATATTGTTGCATGGTCTTGTATTATTTTTGATTTCTTTTCTAATTCATTTTAGGTATATTGGTGGAGTCACAAGATAACCCTTTATGATGTTAATAAGGTATGTGAAAAAGAAAAAGCTAATGATGGAAAGCAGTCTTGAAGCAACGTGCCTGTGGACACCATAAGTTCTGAATCAGCGTCAGATTCGGACGACGATTTGGATCCTCAACTTAAGATAGCGCGATTTGCAAGTACAGGGACATCAACGAATATTTTTTTTATCATTTTTTTGTAATAGACAGCACAGTATCTCAATGTTGAAAAAAATAAAAAACAAATGAAATTCAAAAATTTTCGTAAAATTTTTAACTTTTGCGGCTACCTAAGCGCTACCTAAACGGTGTTAAGAATCATTCCTAGGAAACTTTAATGTTCTTAAAAGTTGTTTATTGGGATGTTAGGTAAATTTCTGTAGTTGACTGTTTCCTTGAATTTTGAACGGTTTGCTACCTATGGACCTGAACAGGGGAAAAAAGGTAAAAAAAATTTGAATTTTTTAAAGTTTTTTGCGATTTTGGTTTAAAATTATTTATTTTTTAAATTTTTATGTTCATTACTTTTGTTTCTTTTAAAAAGGGCTACAACTTTGTCTCAAAGAGTAAATTAAAATTCCGAACGGTTTGCAAGATATGAGCCTGAGAAAACTATCACTTTTTGCAAAAATGGCAAAAAGGCCCCAAATCTTTGGGGGCCCATAACAAAAAAAGTGCATGCCTTTGGGCAAAACTGGGAGACACGGGTCTTTTCTTTTTTGGTCTTCTTTCACGTAGTGATGTCCGAATATGGTTATTTTTTTTCGTGTTGCACTGTGTAATGCATACTCTTTGGAAAAAATACGAAGGAACAAATTTAATTAACTTTTAATACGAAATAAGTTGAAAACTGTTGGCCTTAAACCTTCTACATGGTATTTCTATTATACATAGGTACAAACATTATTTTCTAAAGTTTTCTATTTTTAAAACTAGAATAGCTATCGACTTCAAGCCCGGTACAAAGTATTTTTATTATAGTACATATTTTCATTACGAAATAACTCGGTCAGATCAGATGGCCATAAAAAGATCAATGTGAAGGGTATATTAGATTCGGCAAAGCCGAATAAAGCGGTCTCACTTTTTTTTAAATACAAGTGTAAAAAACTTTTAATATATATAAAAATAATAATAATTAACAAAAATGATAAAATTTTAAATTACACATGAATTACACATGCAACCAATTACACATGGGCTACACATGAAACGAAAAAATTACACATGAAATGTGTATTTACACCTAAGGTGGCAACACTGGTAACCACCCATTCCAAACTCAAAATTTCTGTTTATGAAAAATGTTCTTTCTGCACTATCTTTATAATCTATAGTCTTTAGTAGTAGTGTCTTTTGGCTGTAAGCATCACCTATTTAATTTACGTGTAACAGAGAAAGGAAAACGGAATATCTATTTTATCTTCTTCTTTTATTTTGTAAGTTAGGACGAAGTTCACTTTTCCATATAAACTATGCTTTTTGGTATTAAAAGTCTCTTCGGTAACACTTGAATAACGGTCAGGCATCATCCATCTCTCATCCCAGATGAAATTAAACGCTTTTTTTATTATTGTATATTATACAATAGGGGAGTAGTAAATCTTTTTATTTCTTTTTTTTTTTTGTCAACGCCAAATGAACTGAAATTAAAGATAATTTTTGCGCCGTGCCATGTGTGAAATTTTTTGGTTTAAAATGGATAATTTTGATTTTGAACAGCCGCACAATGCTGTGTCCCATAGACAAAAATGTAATAAAAAAAGGTTTTATATTGTAGAAAAAATATATAGGTCGACAGATAACAATAATTTTTAAATAAATTTTAAAGAATCTTTTAGATTTAGCTCTTTTTGATGGCGATAGGGGGCGCCAAAGTCAAAGAATTTTATGTAAAAATGGCTAAACAAATACCCGAGTCTTACATCTTTCAGAAAAACAGTTGTAAAATAATCAATTTTCAGTATGGTCTATGGGTTTTTTTCTGTTTTCTAATAATTAAAAGAAAAAAATTTTAACAACTTTAAAAAAATTTTTTTTTAAAAATGGATATTTTCGTTATTTTTTCTTAAATTTCGACAGTTTTCTAAGGTTTAAAAGAAAAAAAACTACAAATACTGTAAAATATAAATTCAAATTAATACTGTTTAATAAAAAAAAAAACAGAAAAAATAACAAAGTTTACGCTATAAAATGATACTAAAATCCCAAATTACCTTGGTTTTTTATTGTTTTAAAAAAATAATTATAAAAATTTAATTTTTTGGACTAGGAGATTTAAATTTTTTCTTGTAATAGCTAACTATATTCAAAACCAACTGTATTTATAGTATGTATATTATTTTCCTATACATACACTCAAAAAAAAGACATAAACTAAATTTTGGGAAAAAAAATTTCTCCAATATAGTAAAAAAAATTTCTAAGTTTAAGTAAATTTTTTCTTAAACTAAGTAAATTTTATTAAAAACCTATAAAAATTATTTAATTTTGGTTAAAAAAAAATAGTTCATAAACTTGAAACTAGTTTTTAATTTTCCATAAATAATTAATTAAGAAAAAAAATTCTACCAGCAAAATAAAATTTCCTAAAATTTAGCAAAAACTTTTTAACATCAGGAAAATATTTCATAAAATTAAGTAATTTTAGTTTTAGTTTAAAAAATTACATTAAGTTAATGGTTTACTCAACATTAGTTCACAAAATGTAGCATACTCAAAATATGTAATTACTTATCCTACATTCTTGTATACATTTTCTTTTCACGTAGTAAAAATTTATTGAATATAAGGAAAATTTTCCCAAATATTTATTTTAAGTTCAATGCTAACAAGTTTTTTAGAAAAACTTTTAGGAATATAGTTCAGATAAATAAATACCAAAACAATATATTTTTTTCTAGTATCTAGTAAAATTGTATTATTTTTTAAGAGGTGCCATACTAAAATTATTAAAAATTTTCCTTAAAAATAGTTCAGATAAATTTTGGGGGGCACACAATTTCTAAAACAGTTACGGGCAAACAGTTATTAAAACTGAGAAAAAAATTAACTTAATTTTATTCAGAACCTTTAGTTAACGCATAAGAACTTAATAAAATTTTACTTATGTTTAGTATATATATTTCTAAAAACTAGCATGTTAGCAATTACTTAGATAAGTTTATAAAAAAAACTTTTTTTGTGTAAATATTTTCTGCCTATAAAAAAACGGGTAAAGGACGGCGGTTTTCTGTAGGAACATTTCTTTTTTTTTTTGAGAAAAAATTTACTACATTTTTATATCTAATTTATAACTTTTAAGAAAATACTAACTAAAATTAAGTTTAAGTTTCCATTTTTTTAAAATAGCACGCATTAAGTAATGCTAACATGGTGATTTCGGCACATAAAAACTTTTTATCAAATAATTTAAAGTTTTATTTCTGTAGTTTAATAGCAATATATTAAAAGGTTATGAATTATAAAACTTTTTATTTAAATATATATATATTTTATATAAATATATATATATATATATATATATATATATATATATATATATATATATATATATATATATATATATATATATATATATAAATTTGCTGTTCTTTTTCTACGTATACCAACTTGCTATTCTTCCTTAATCCGGATATTATATTATATTTAAAAATATCTTCCGAATGTTCCAAATTATATAAATCTATAAACACGTGGACCACCTCCAATGTTGGAATTTCTTTGATTGCCAACAACATTTTGACAGACAAATGCGTTTTTGACATAAAACAGGGCGACATGAAACAACAATATATTTTTTACATGGAATAGGGTGACCATGCAATCATTATTAAAAATATGGCTTTATGTCTCATTTTCAGAAAAAAATTATGGCGTTAAGTCCCATTATAAAGAGACTTAATGACACATGCCCTTATGTCTCAATGGAATGGGACCTAATGCCATATGGCTATATGTCCTATGGCTTTGTGACACCCTACCTGCAATTTCAACATTACTAAAACAAATAAAAATAACATTGATTCATATAGAAACGACATTTGTCAACTTTATATATTAACTAACCTTTACTAATGTTAAATCAACATGCTAAATTGGTTAAATCAAAGCTTTGAACCTTTTAATAATTACTGTTTTCATATCAAAATAAAGTTTCTGTATGTTAAAACTAAATAAAACATGTTGAAACGAAATTAAATCATTAATCCGAAAAAAATCCAAAAAATATCGCTTCTTTACAGCAGCAAAAAAACAAAAGCTTTTATTCTATCGTGTATTACAACTGCAGTGTTATACATATGTATTTATAAAGTAAGTTAATAATTTCAATATTGATATGTTCGCGTTAACAAGTATTTTGGAACGTTTAGCAACTAGTGAAGAAAAATATTTATTTTGCAAGTGAATATTATTGTGAACATTCCAATTGCTCAAAATATGATTCAAAGTTCTAACTTAGACAAGCTGCTGAAAAGTTTCAGCTTACCTAAGTAAAGCCTTATTTGGAAAGTAAGTACATACACCTGGTATATAAATTATATTAAAATACATATCGGCATCTGAAATGCAAAAATGCCTAACAGCAAAAATTGAGTTTTCGGTTGGCAATCGTAGCCTTTTATGAAAAAAATTCAAACTAGGGTAACAACAAATGATATAATTTTCTATTTTATAGGCAAACAAGTAAGAGCGCTATATTCGGCTGTGCCGAATCCTATATAACCTTCACATTGGTCTTTAAATATACCCAGCGAGTTTTAAAGTCCATAGGAAGCTTTACAAAACTTTAACGTTCGTATGGATAATAGAAATAGATGAGAAAGGTGTGCGGTCGATAGTTATAAAAGTTTTCGACATTATTCATATTGAAAGGTTAACAAAAGTTGTTAATTTCTATGGGATGTTCTAGTCTCCCTGCTCCTCTCCAACTTCTTTTTCCAAAACATATGAATTATTTGATTAATACTCTTTGTAGATATTCGAAGTCTATAGCTGTTATAGTTTCCCAGATGCAGCGTATCGAAAATTTCATAAAAATTGCTTGTTTGTATGAGAGCTACCCTTTCTTCACCCCACACCCAAACTTTTTTCTCTGCAAAGCGTAGGTCCTGTTGTCCAATTACTTTTTGTAGAACATTTGATTTCGATATCTGTTATAGTTTCCGAGATAAGGCTCATCGAAAATTTCATAAAACTGGTAATTTTGTATGGGAGCTACCCCTTGTTCACCCCCCATCCGAAAAATTTTTTCTCTAACACATAACTCTTGATGTCCAATTACTTTTTGTAACACATTTGATTACGATATTTGTTATAGTTTTCGAGACATAGTTTATCGAAAATTTCATAAAAAATGTTACTTTGTATGGGAGCTACCCCTTGTTCACCCCTCACCCAAAAATTGTTTTTCTCTAAAACATAACTTTTTTTTTTTTTTTTTCTTTTCATATATTTTATTATTGGATCTTCGCTTAAGCGAACTAACAATAAGTATTCAAATCTTAAGACTAAGTAATTAATATTAGCCCAGCCAGTGCCAGACTAAAATTTAAGTTCTCATAATAAAATAGTTATCTTCATCTAAGCGCAATAGTATCCCTCTTTTTCAGACGGGAGTGTCTACTATGTTGCAAGATACTTTGAGCGAGCGGATTTGGATGCCTTTCCAGCTTATTTAAATACTTGTCCACATATTTCAGGATTTCGCTTTTAACTAGTGGAACTTCTAGATCCTTATGGATGTTGCTGTTTTTCACATACCACGGAGCACCAGTTATCATTCTTAGGATTTTATTTTGACGGCGTTGTATTTTTTCGGTGTTAGAGGCGGAAGCAGTGCCCCATAATTGTATGCCGTAGCACCAAATTGGTTTTAAAATCGAGTTGTAGATTAGAAGCTTACAATCAAGACGTAGCACAGAGTTTCTACCAATTAGCCAGTGGATTTGAGCAGCTTTAAGTTTCATTTGCGTCAGCTTAGCATCTATATGAGGCTTCCATGTAAGGCGGCGATCTAGGTGAATACCAAGATATTTTGTCTCAGATCGTTGAGGCACATTATGGTTGTTGATAGTGATTGGAGGGCACGTTTCTTTGCGTAAAGTAAAAGTTACGTGGGTACATTTTTGTTCATTTATCTTTATTCCCCATAACTTTGCCCATTTCTCGACTTGAGTTACGTGCTGTTGCAGCTGGTTCGAAGCCTCTTTAGGGTCTTTGTGAATACTAAGAAAAGCAGTGTCGTCAGCAAATGTCGACGTGTGTGTGAAACTATTGGTTGGCATATCTGCCGTGTAAAGCAAGTACAAAATTGGACCTAGTATACTTCCTTGAGGTACACCAGCGTCTATTGGTTGGGAACAACTTATTTGGTTTCCCTCTTTAATCATAAATTGTCGGCCTGTTATGTATTTTTCTAAAAGGTTGAAAATATTAGCTGGAAGGTTGACCTTTAGTTTGTTTAGAAGGCCTTCATGCCATACTTTGTCGAAAGCTTGTGAGACATCGATAAAAAGCCCGGAGCAGTACTTCTTTTCCTCAAAGGCTTTTCTTATAACCTGTACCAACCTGTGAGTTTGTTCGATGGTACTATGTTGACTTCTAAAGCCAAATTGGTGATTTGGAATGCAGTTGTTGTCATTCAGGATCGGATTTAGCTTGGTTTTTAACAGTTTTTCGAACAATTTTGACATTGTGGGTAACAAACTTATGGGCCTATAAGATTCTACCTTCGAGGGATCTTTGCCAGGCTTAGGAATCATCTTTACTAAGGCAACTTTCCATATAGGCGGAAAATGTTCAAGCCGAATTATCGCGTTAAAAATAAAAAGAATAATTCTTTTACCTGTGAAGGGTAGCTCTAAAAGCATTTTGTTGCTTATCTTATCAACGCCAGGAGCTTTTTTGTCATTTAGGTTAGCGATTGCCTCTATAACATCTGAAAATCGGAAACGTATTTCTATAGGACGTCTTGCAACAACAGGCGGTAATTCCATCACGTCAGTGCATGTATTGGGAGTGAATACGTTTTTGAAGTGATTTGCGAACAGATCGCATTTTTCTTCATCATTTCTAGCCCAGGATCCTCTCAGATTGCGCAGTGGTGGTTTTGCGATAACAGGTCTTTTAAGACGTCTGGCTGATCGCCATAAGGAATAATTTGTCTGAGGAGTCGCGTCTAGACCTTCCAGGTACTCTTTCAGTGATGCCATTCTGTGAGCCTCCAACAAGCTTTTTAGTTGGGTTGTACATTCTTTCAGCTTAGTTTTAAGTTGGGGCGATCTATGTTTTTGCCATTCCCTGCGGGCTTTTCTTTTTTCAGATACGAGCTTTTCCACATCTTCAGAGAAAATTTTGTTGTACCTAGCCTGGCGGTAGGTAGAAGACGCATGTTCAACGGCTTTTTTAATGTTTTCATTTAGGACGCTCAGACAATCATCTATGTCTCCGGGAGTTTTTAACGATTGGTTCTCCGCGCAGTGCGTACTAATATATTTTTTATATTTCAACCAATTAATTCTTTTAGATAAGAAAAACTCACTAGCTGCTATTTGGTGAGGACTGCAAATAGTGATTATTGTGGGTGAGTGGTCAGAAGATAAATCCAAGGAGGCTTGAGCCTCAATGAGCTCCAAGGATATACCTTTTGCTACACCAAAATCAATTACGTCTGGAATTTTATTGTGGTCTGTTGGCCAGTAGGTTGGTTGTCCAGTTGAAATAACGAAAAGTCCCATTTCCGACACGGAGTCATACAAGACACGACCTCTGGGACTAATTAGGCGGGAGCCCCAGTATGTGTGCTTAGCGTTATAGTCTCCAGCAGCTATGAAGCGGGGACCTAATGATTTGTAGAAACTGTTGTACTGATCCTTCGTTATGGAGAATCTGGGAGGACAGTAAACTGATGAAATAACAAGGTTACGGAAAAATTCATCAATGCAGACGTTTGTTGCTTAATTCTTGATTTGATTAATATAGCAGAGCCACCACAGGATCTTTCGAATCATAAAAATTGTATCCACTAATTTTAAAAGTGCTTCTAGATGTCATATGAGTTTCGGAAATCAACATGACATCGATTTTTTGGTGTGTTAAAAAGTAGTCGAGCTAGTTTTTGTGTTGGCGGATGCCGTTTGCGTTCCAGAAACAAACCCTGAGGCAGTTCATGGTCTTTTAAGCATGGCCTGCAGAAGAGCAGACTGCATTTTCTGCATCTCCTGCATCATGCTAGCCATTTGCGCCATTATATGCTTAAATTGTTTGACCATATTGTCAATTACGGCTTCCAGACGGCTAAAATTGGGACCAGTTGGTTCACTTGTTGGCACTTGTTGTTGTGTGGTTGGTTGGTTTGGCCTTTGTGCATTGGACTGGTTTGACTTTAGTGCGTTGGCGTAAGAAATTTGACTTGTAGTTGGCTGTGATAACTGGGGAATGTTTGTTGTTGGTATATTTAACGGCTGGGGAGGGGCAGGAACTACCTTCGGCTTAGATGAGCGCATAACTAAATCAAAGACAGGACAACCTCTGTAGTTGGCAGTGTGGTTTCCACCGCAATTGCTGCACTTCTTCACCCTAGGGTCATCTTTTGGTTTGTCGCACTTGGTTGTAACATGCAGATCCCCACATACAACACAAACAGAAGGCAACTTACAGTAAGTTTTTGTGTGGCCATATTCCTGACAATTTAAGCATTGTACAGGTCCAGATCGCTTATGAGGGACTTCCACTGTAACTCTACGGTGCATAATATATCTTAAACCATAAATGGGGTGAGTTTCGTTTTTCTTTAGTTTGGCATCACCAGGCTCAAGTTCAACTCGAAACAATGGTTGAGGGTATTTTTCCCTGTTTCTAATATTTGTCACAGTCCTTACCTTAAATCCTTCGCTGCACAAACTGGTCTTTATCTCCTCCGGGTCAACATTTGAGTCAATTCCTTTTATGACTACCTGGAGGCCTTTTGCGTTTTTTAGCTGGTAAGTGTAAAAGTTCTTTTTTAATTTCTCAAATTCCGACACCGTGGCGCGGTAAGCGTTCTCGTGGCTTACTTGAATTTTGGTCTCATATATATTACCACGTTTTATGTTCGACACATTAAAGTTCTTTTCGCCTATTAATGCAACTAAAAATTTGATGAGGTCGTTCGAGTTTTTTTCTCTTAAATAAATTGGAGGTGGCTTAAAATTTTTTTCCGTAACGGGGCCATCATTATCATCTGTTTGCAGAATGGCAAAGCGATTTTGCGATGTGGTTGGCCTTTCATCGTCTTTTAAAATTTTTGCAGGTTGGCTTACTTCTGCCGACTTCGGACTTCTCCCCCTTTTAAGAACTGTTACGTACCTGTCCATCCCTACCTGGATCTTAGGAGCACACGCAGAAATTGGGCCTGGAGCGCCTTTAGCAGCTGTAGGTGCGACACCAGAACTTGATAACGAAGACCGCGATGAAGATGGCACCTCGGTATTTTTCTTATAATTTTTAAACAGAGATTGGGCTAAATTTGTCCCTTGTTCAGTACATTTATTTAAATTAGGCACACTTGCACTTAAACTGTTTGTATCTGTTTTCGGTTTTGCACTTAAATAGTTTCTATTATATTCAGGGTCTCTAATGTTGTCATTGCTAACGCTTTCTGAGCTTAACACAATGTAAGCATTTCGGCTATTAGGCCCACTGTCACTACGATTACTGTTACTCATTAACCGTTTGGTTTTTTTTTATTTTGTTTAGTTTGTTTTTATTTTCGATTCTCGTTTATGTCTTGTAGGTATGTATATTAACAAATTTTTTTTTGTAACTTATTACAAATATCACCTATTACAAATATACACTCGCGTAGACACGTCCGTACACTACGAGATTAAGAGAGCAACTTTTGATGTCCAATTACTTTTTGTAGAACATTTGCTTTCGATATCTGTTATAGTTTCCGAGATATAGCTTATCGAAAATTTCATGAAAATGGTCAATTTGTATGGGAGCTCCCCTTTGTTCACCCCCCACCAAAAAATTTTTTTCTTTAAAGTATAAGTCTTATCGTAAAATTACTTTCTTTAGAACATTTGAAGTCGATAGCTATTACAGTTTCCGAGATATAGCGCATAAAATATTTCACTAAATTTGTGCAATTGTAGGAAAAATGCCACTTCCCCTGATCCTATCTGAAAAAACTTTTTTTATTATTTAGGTCCCTACTCAAGAAGTATCCGTGCCAAGTTTTTTGGCAAGAGTGACTATATTTACTGAGATACATATATAGGGATATATGCACGGATTTTGTCCTAAAAAAATGGGTTACTCTGGGTTTTTGCTTATATCTCGGTCAATAGTGAACCGATTTTGCTGATTTTAAATAGCGATTGGCTGCGGGGTATTTCTAACAGTTATTGGTGACTGGTCTGTATCTTTTTATTTGACTCCGGAAACTTGATTTCAACAGATGGACATGGCTATATTAACTTCCCTATCTATAAGGATTCAGAATATATGTATATACTTTATGGGGTCGCAAATGGATAATAAAGAAATTACAAACGGAATGACAAAATGATATATACCCTTATCACTATGTGAAGGGTATAAAAAGGTCTTACAACGTATTAAACCGCATCGCATTTCTTTCTGTGTTTTGCAGAAGTTGCATTTCTAACGCCACACTTTTAATTTTGTTAGTTTTTTAGCTTTCCTATGAAGTTATTAGATTGGCCTTTTTGCATATCAGACAAAAATATGAATATCTGTTTATTTTCTTTTAATCTTATTAATACAAACTATATTACTGCTTAGGAGCTGAAATAACATTTAAAAGTATTAAATATTTTTAAAGGAGGGTATAAAGGTATACCACCTATTGGTATTCGGGATTGTTTCCGAGAAAAATTGTTTTGTTGGAGAAAAAGGCATGTAAGTCTTGAAAATTAAAATTTTTTTTGTTTGTTATATGTTTAGTTATTTTATTTTTGTACAGTATGGAATTGATGACGACACCATATCTGAAACCATTGCCAGTAAAGTAGTTACTTGGACTCAAAACTAATCTAATGTAAGTCCAACAATGGCATCAGATTCTATACTCCTAATAACTGGAGACTTAGTTTCACAAAATAATCCTCACTGAAAGTTATTAGCTTCTTTAGTAAAATGAATATTCATACATTGATTTAGATACCCTAAAATCCGTAGTATATAAGTATAATAAAATTTATTTTGAACTGTATGGATCATTGAAACCGAAAGCTCATTTTCTACTCCACAAGATAACATTTATAAAGAAATGCGGTCTCCCAAAATTTACCTGGAGCTAAGGGTTTGAGGCTTAACATAAGAATACTAACGCTCTGTAAAAAATTGGGGTTAAATTTTGCTAAATTTCTTGTGGATTATAAGAATGGTATCCAAAACAATATCGAGTTAAATTATATTAATTTAATTGAATCCATACCTGAATTGAAATATCTGTTTTCACGTTAAAAACTATTATTGATGATGTTATATTTTGTAATAAAATTACTTTCTCAGGAATAGTTTATTAAATGAATTGTTACTTAGCAATCAAAAGAGAACTTCTAACTTTATATAAAATATCGTATATTGCAAAACTTCATTCTGAAATCTACGTTCTGTGCTCTAAAGCTGAAATTTAAAACTTTGATGATCATTTTTAATCATATGTTGAAGGCAAGTTAAGGAATGAAATAGTTTTAAGAAAGCTCCACCAAATTACAAGCCCACCCTTAGATCTCTTCCCAATTAACAATGGTAAAATATATTTAAGAAATTAGGGCTTTAAAAAAAACTCCAAAGGTATCTACGATGATATATTACAACTGCAAGATGAATCAGAAAAAATTTTGTTGCTGTGGATTCCATCTCATAATCCAGACAATGGCGCTAAAAAAGCCTTAGAAATACTTCATGTTACGGAAGTCCCTTGTTTTCCTAGGGCTATAAGCAATGCATTTAAAATGACCCGAAGGCAACAGAATCCAATTACCAACAGATTAAAATATAACGTAAATTTAACTCGATTCCAATGTATTATGTTGGCCCCGACTTAGAGAGGGAAAATGCATTTTTAACTCCAAACATTACTTTGAAAAAACTGATCCACCCAGATGTTCCAACCGTGATTAAACGCTAACTATATCTCATCTTCTTATCGTTTGTCCTTTGTCAAAAATTGGTTACCTACTGGACGAAATACTAGCCTGTACTAGATCTGACAATGTACAGCGAATAATAAGTCTTCAGAAGCACGGCATTCAAGATGTTTAGAAACTTTTAATTATTATAATTAATGGCAATAATACGAGCGCATATGGTCTGGTTACCGGCGCCTTTTTGTAAATATTTTATAAATTTATTTGTAAAATGTATTACATATATATAAATAAATAAATATTTAAGAAATAAATATTTGTAAAAAATACTAAACTATTATTTCTAAACCTAAATATTTTTGTATAAAAAAATTTAAAATAAAATTATATATATAAATAAATAAAAAATTAAGTGCGTTTTACTTACTGCCAGACCCACTGTGTGACAGCTAAATAGCATTGAGCAAAAGTAGTTTAAAAATTTTTAATTTAATGTTGTTCATTCAATTAACATGAAAATTCCTCTTATTTGAACTTTTTAGTAGGTTCAACAGTATATTACTATTGATTCAACATGAAGTTCATGTTGTTTTAAATTTTACTAATATTAATTTAATAGTTTTTTAACGTTACTTTAACATGATCAACTCTTTGATTCAAATGTTATACAATGTTAATTTAAGGTAATTTCTTGTTGTTTTAAAGTGGAAAACTACAATGAAATTTTAAGTGAAATTCGTGTTAAATTTGCATGAAACGCTTATGAAGCAAAATTGTTATAAAAAAATGTTGAATAAACCTGATTTTTGTTGATTTTACAATGATTTTTTTCTGTGTGTATGGAAAACTAAACTTCGTCCTAACTAACAATGTAAAAAAGAAGGTAAATACCTATAGATATTCCGTTTTTCTTTCTCTGTTACATGCAAGTTAATTAGAGGATGTTTACAGCCAAAAGACACTACTACCGTTCAAAGAGCACCGATGATGAAATTGCGTAGCTGCTTTCGAAAATGCATTCCACTCGGCTAGTATTCAAATAAGAGTCTTTCAGCATTAACGGTAAAATATAAATTTCTTCTAATAAAAAGAATAGTTGAATATAATAGTTGAAAGTTTAAGATATGATAGAATTGCTTTGAAAAGGTTTTGGAATGTACTTATTATTAAATAATAAGCCGCTTATGTTAAAGTAAATTTTCATAAATGCGAAATAATATTGCCATACTACTTAGTTTAGCAAAATCTTATAAATATTGATCGTATATTGAAAATATTTTATGCGAATAACTATTCATTTATAAATACATTTATTTATGTTATTATTATTGTTGCTATAAATTAATTTGATTTATTGACTAGTACCTTTCATTTATAAGATATTTTATCTTGTGGTGCTAGGATCCCACCTTTAAATAAATAAATAAATAAAATAAATAAATAACGTCCCTTTTCACAATCTATGATTATTTTAATTTAACAGGAACATTAGCAAGCCGCCGATATCGTTAACCGGAACTATTTAACATACGGTTAGTGTTTTGCGTTTCACCATCTTTCAGTTAGTTAACACTAACATTATAGAAAAAGTATGGTAATACTGGTTTTTATTATTTACGAAAAATCGTGCAATGAAAGAAAAGAATCAAAAAAAAGTTATACAAAAATTATTAGCAATTTTTTTAAAGCAAGAGAAATATGTATTAAAAATAAATTTTTCAATTCAAATAGTTTACATACAGTTCCTTGGTAAGTATAAATCAGTGGTCTTCACAAAGAGAAACGCACTTAAAATGAGAGTATTATTGTCAGCGTTGCCATTATTTTTTTTTTTATAAGAACTGCAAATTTGGAAAAAACAAATCTGCATTTTAAGTGAAAAAACAGAACATAACAAATTATATATATAAAAAAAATAAAAACATAGCACAACATATCGCGCTCATTCAGTAATACAGTACTAACTGAACAATGTAAAAAACAACCAAAATAATTCATTTTTATAAAAAAATTAAAGTATTGTTTTTACTATATATGTTTTTGGTTATCAGTGTTTTGTAAGCTTATGTTTTTTTTTTATTTCAAGGCAAAATATAAAATACATAATTAATATTTTGTTTTATTATAACTATATTTTTTAGCTAATTCTAAGCTGATGATATATGAAGCCTTGATTTGGCTATCTGTATTGGTAGAGTTATTTGAGCATCTATTTTGGATACAAAGATTTTTGAGTCGAAAATCTTCTTTTAGTTTTTTTATTAATTGATTTCTCTCCATTCCTGAATGAAACTCAATATGCATTGTATGCCGCTTAAGGTGCGATGCAAACATATTCTTTAGTAACTGGTTGCATACAAGGCACTCAGCCTCTTTGAATATGTTTAAAGAAAACAAAAAAGATTTTCCCACTTAATATCCCACATAATTATTATAAATATTTTTTTCTAAAATGCTGTAAAAAAATTTATATGTATGTCCGTAGGTTTTTACCTGAATTATGAAAAAGTTATCAAATCGCATAAATTTATGTAGCTTGCTATCGATTTCTTACTGTAATTATCAAAAAATTTTAGCTCTACCTATATTGCACACATAAAGAGCTTCAAGTTATTTTTGGATAATTACACACTAATTGGCAACGCTGCAGTGCAAAAAAAAAAATTTTTAGCTCTCTCTGAAAAATAAAAACATGCGACATACACCTAGAGCTGTAGTGTTGGGCATAATCTTTCTTTTCAGGGAATCGTTCACAATCGGTCAGAAAGGTTAAAGGAAATAGTTCGTTCTTTTCGTTCATCTTTCTTTTATGAAAGATGTTTTGTGTGAAAGATGTTCTGTGGGAAATATGAATGACCGACTGAAACAAGACATGTTGACAGCTTTTTTTTCTTATTTAACGAAAATGGTAATATTAAGTGTTAATTGATAAACAAAAAAAGAAAATTTTTAGTGATAAATAAGTTAAAAATATGTTAATAAAAAAAAAATAAATGTGTGGGGCATGAAATACAAGAAATGTTTGTAAATAAAATAATTATTTTATTATTGATAATACTATTAATCTAATAAAGAAAATAACTATATAACAATTGTGTGTGCCAAATAAAAAACTGTTTTTATTTTCGGCCACAGTGACAGACTACCGTTCAATTGAAATGGTTCTTTCATAACCGACGCAATTCTGTGTGAAACATGAAAGGTGAAAGATGAACGAAGAAAGGTTTGAAGGAAAGAGTACGAACTATTTCTCATCTTTCCTTTTACAGAATCGTTCAATTGAACTAGTTCGTTCATGACCGACACAACTCTATAGAGCTGTGTAGCTCATGAACGAACGGGTCAAAATGAACGGATCACCGAATTGAACGAAGTGATCCGGTTATTTTACTGAGCGCTTTTCGTTCAATTGTGTTCCGTTCAATGTTTGTTTCTTCAGGTCTTTTTTATGTCACAATTTCGTTCGTTCAGATGTGTTTTTTATGTTATGTTCTTTTGTTTCAGTTGATTGTTTGTGTATTGATAAGAGTTGCTTTAAAAAGTTTGCGAATGTGCGTACATATTTATTTTGAGCATCGCTGTGGCACTGCCATAATTTTTTTAAATTTGGTTTAACAGTCTTTTTCTAAGAAGTTTGATTTATTATAGTGTTTGTGTTTTTATGGATTACTATACACTTTTTACACAATTTTTATATATGGATTATTTAAATTTTATTTCACAAAAAGTTTTTTCTATTTTGAATGTCAAAACAAATCTTTAAAAAAACATGTTGCCGTACTGTCGTTCAGAAGTGAACGATTGAACGAACGGGTTAATTTTTGTAAATTGAACGAAACTGAGCGATCACTGAAATGAACGATTTGGCACAGCTCTACATACACCTACTCTGTTTGAAAGCTAACAAGCTACTAATTGAAATTTTTTATTTTTCATATGTTTGTTGTTTTGATTATGATTACCGTTTGCAATGATGAAAACAAAGCGTATGGATTGTTTATTCATGAAAGATTGTGTAATGTTAATAATTTATTATGTTTTCTTAAGTTTACGATCGAAAAATAAAAAAAAATAGCTCGCCATGAATTATAAAAGCAATATCAGTTAACAAATTACGATATTTATTTAAAAATAAAATTTTGGTAGGAAAACAATTTATTTTGGAAAACCCTGGTTGTATTATTCATGAAGAGAGAAAGTAAAAACCCGAAAATCTTCGTTAGCTGGGTAATATGGGTGAAGACCACTGGTATAAACAGTGATGCCAACTTAGCTATTTTAGAGCTAGATTTAGCTCTTTTTAATTGCTTCTAACTCGAAAATTTTCCCTTTAGCTCTTTTTTAAAAAAAGGAGCTAACACAGTTTTTTTCAACTATGGAAACGGCACGTTTGGCACTTTTTGCATTTTATAGTAAATTTTTCCATTTTTACCCCATTGCCCTTGTGGCATTTACGGAACATAGAAAGCTATCCACTGATTTTATACCGACAGATGACTTCGATTATATAGCTGGAGAATTTGAATATTTAATAAATAGCATCTGTTATATAGGATATAACTTTGAGAAGGCATTCTAAGATTCTAATATAACTGAATCAAATAAACATATCGTTAAATGTAATTTAATACAGTTCATAAAAACTCTAATTTATGTAATTTTAAGATGTTGGAATGAATTTCGGCATTTAGCGTAACAAATATTTTTTTTTTGCAGGATTCAGAAAATACTTTATGTGTTATAGAAGAATTTGAAGATAATTTTAATGAAATTGAAGAGCTGTAAAATTGCTTAAAAAATTTAAAATTGTATCAGTGATAAAATTTAGATAGAACCGACTAATTTTGAATCGAAGTGCATCATTGTTTTTGTTTTAAATAATTATCGTATCTATACTCTAATGGTAAAGTGTAAAAAACATTCAGTGTTATAAATTTCTTTTAAACTAAGAAATCGCATGGCTTTGAATACCGTTAATAGTGGTGTTTGCGAGTTACCAGCAAGCGTATTTGTAAAAATGAATTCAATTGAAACATACATACATATGTATAATAAATCAAAATATTTTATAAAAACAAATCTATGGCAGGAAGAAGAAAATGTTCCTCTTTTTAAATATGATTGTCTTTTTAGCTTAAGTACAAATTAAATAATAAATACATTCATAGGTTTACAACGGAAAATCTTCAATTTTTAAATTTAGCTCCTTTTAGCTCTTTTTGACCACTCGGTTGGCTCTTTCTGCCTTTGAATTGATGGCATCACTGGGTATAAATTGTTAAATGTGCATGCATATACATAAGTGTATTCATTGTAGAAAATTAAAAAAAAATATTTTATACAGATTTTAAATGGAGGAAGAAAGTTTCTGCTTGTCGCCCTTAGAAGATTCTACCATAGCTTCAAAATCCAAGCGAGCCAGGTAAGATATGTGTTATTGATATTTTGTAAGAAATGTATTGGAAGTGTATTTTTATCCCCCAATGTAATTTTTAGGTCTTCTAATTTTTCTTCTCAAGAAGATGTTTTGATATCCTTGGTGAAAAAATATTCCAATATTTTGGAAAACAAAAAAACCAATGCGGTAAGCTGGCAACAAAAGAACACTGCATGGCAAAAAAATGCTGATGAATTTGGATCTCAATGCCACATTGTCCGATCGCCAAAAAATTTAAAAGACAAGTACGAAAATATGAGAAGAAAAGCAAAGACTGCAATTTCTTACGACCGAAATCAAATTTATAAAACCGGAGGTGGAACTTACTAGAGCAAATTTACAACTTATGATGAAAAAATTTCGTCATTATTAAGAAAATCGGCTACTGGGTTTTTAAATGAATTTGATTCGGATATGTATGTAAGTAAAATTTGTAAAAAAATTTTGTCTTGTATGTAACTAAATCAAATGTCCTTAGGTGTAAGCCCGGAAGATGTTATAGAAATTGATTGGCTTGAAGATGAATGTCGGGGGAAAGCAGCCAGGGAAACCAAAATGTAGAACTTTCAAAGAAAATTGATAAGGTATACATATATATATTTTTAATTATTGGCGACTTTATGGTTTTGTTTAAAATTTATTTGCTGTATTCATAAAACCAATTAATATATTAGACGATTTTTTTATAATATATTTTTATTAATATTTTTTTTATATATTAGATTAGACAAAATGCTCATAGAGCTACCTCTTACTGCTAAAAGAATCATTCTTTTTATTTTTAACGCGATATTTCGGCTTGAAAATTTTCCGCCTATATGGAAAGTTGCCTTAGTAAATATGATTCCTAAGCCTGGCAAAGATCCCTCGAAGGTAGAATCTTATAGGCCCATAAGTTTGTTACCCACAATGTCAAAATTGTTCGAAAAACTGTTAAAAAAACAAGCTAAATCCGATCCTGAATGACAACAACTACATTCCAAATCACCAATTCGGCTTTAAAAGTCAACATAGTACCATCGAACAAACTCACAGGTTGGTACAGGTTATAAGAAAAGCCTTTGAGGAAAAGAAGTACTGCTCCGGGCTTTTTATCGATGTCTCACAAGCTTTCGACAAAGTATGGCATGAAGGCCTTTTAAACAAACTAAAGCTCAACCTTCCAGCTAATATTTTCAACCTTTTAGAAAAATACATAGCCGGTCGACAATTTATGATCAAAGAGGGAAGCCAAATAAGTTCTTCTCAACCAATAGGGGCTGGTGTACCTTAAGGGAGTATACTAGGTCCAATTTTGTACTCGCTTTACACGGCAGATATGCCATCAAACAGTTTTACGCACACGTCTACATTTGCTGACGATACCGCTTTTCTCAGTATTCATAGATACCCTAAAGAGGCTTCGAACCAACTGCAGCAACACGTAACCCAAGTTGAGAAATGGGCAAAGTTATGGGGAATTAAGATAAATGAACAAAAATGAACTCACGTAACTTTTACCTTACGCAAAGAAACGTGCCCTCCAACCACTATCAACAACCATAATGTGCCTCAACGATCTGAGACAAAATATTTTGGTATTCACCTAGATCGCCGCCTTACATGGAAGCCTCATATAGATGCGAAGCTGACGCAAATGAAACTTAAATCTGCTCAAATCCACTGGCTAATTGGTAAAAACTCTGTGCTACATCTTGATTGTAAGCTTCTACTCTACAACTCGATTTTAAAACTAATTTGGTGCTACGGGATACAACTATGGGGCACTGCTTCTGCCTCCAATATAGAAAAGATTCAACGCCGTCAAAACAAAATTCTAAGAATGATAACTGGTGCTCCTTGGTATATCAAAAACAGCAACATCCACAAGGATCTTGAAGTTCCAAGTATTTAAATAAGCTGGAATCACATCCAAATCCGCTTGCTCGAAGCATCCTGCAACATAGTGGACACACCCGCCTAAAAAGAAGGGATACTATTGCTCTTATATGAATCCTTTGAAATTAGATAATTTTATTGTGAGAACTTAAATTTTAGTCTGGTACTGACTGGACTAGTATTAATTACTTAGTTTTAAGATTTGAATACTTATTGTTAGTTCGCTTAAGCGAAGATTCAATAATAAAATACATGAAAAAAAAAAATATGACTGATTCGTGGAGCAATTGGAATCTTATAAAGCTAAAAAATAAGAAGTCTGAAAAGCTACAATTTAAAAAAGCGGTGTCAGTCGATAAAAATGAGCAGCTTTTAGAAATGCAAAAAGCATTTTTTGAAAATGAGAATAAGAGGGCAGAAAAGCGACACCAACTTCAGATGTAGGAGCTAAATTTAAAGACAGAGCTGTCAAATTTAGAAATTGCTTTAAAAAAGTTGGAGATTAAAAAATGGAGAACATGAAACCTTTGACTGATAGTTTATCAAGTTTTTTACCTTTTTTATGATATTTTTTTATAGCTTTTTCCCCTTTTTTTATGAATTTTTTGGTTTTATTACTTTTTTACCTGTTTTATGATTTTTTTTCTCCTTTTTTTATGAAATTTTTTGGTTTTATTGCTTTTTTACCTTTTTTTATGAACTTTTTTGGTTTTATTACTTTTTTTACCTTTTTTATGATTTTTTTTTGGTTTTTATTGCTTTTTTACCTTTTTTTTATGAATTTTTTTGTTTTTATTTATTTTTAAAAATGAAAAATACCTGTGATTATTTTTATAACTTAAGTTTTAATATACATACATACATACATACATGAATACCTGAATTGCCATTGAAGGCTGTGAAATATTTTTTATAAATAAATATTTATTAAAATATACTTTTGATGCCATATTTGTTTTATTAAATTCATAAACAAAGTTCCAATAGATTGTATGTTATTTATACATATATAGAAAAAAAGTTGCAAAAAGCTGATGTTAATATATGTCCATGACACTTCTTAATTATTGACATACATATATTTCGGTCTTTATAACTTCATAAAGATTTAAATTATTGTTCATAGCTTTGAGAAGTAATTTTCTATTAGACTATTTCGCGTGCTTGAATATCGATATGGGGTTTGCTCGTCCTCATCGCTTGACAAAACATAGTCTTCAAAATCATTGTCATCTTTAAGAATCCTGCACAAGTAATGTAAAACTGAGCATGATACTATTCTTGCCATTGCTGTGCTAAAGGTGGCTTCAGACTATAATACTGGGTAAAAACACTTGTCAAAAAACTCAAATAAAATGAGAAAATATAATAGTGTGAAGACATTATGTTATGAAATGTCAAAAAATACCTAAAGAAATTTGACAGTAGTATGGCTCTCTTCATTTTTAGAAATTTTTCTAAACCATTAGATTTTGCATGTATCAGAGTTGCATATTTGCAGCAGCCATAAAGAAAATCAGGTATGGAAAGTTTATATAAAGTTTGGTATTGTAAAATAATTTTTAATAATATTTTTATGAAATTTTTAGTTATTTATTAGGAAATAAAATATTTTTAATTGAAATTAAATTAAAAAGTTGTAAAAGTAATTTTTTTTCATTAAAAGTGTTGTAAAATTCATATCCAATGCATTTTTCTATGTTTATGCGGCAAACCAATAATCACCCGAAGAATGTACAAAAGTTTAAAATATTACTAAAAGTTCCATCCCTGATGAACAGCTGCTTAATGATTTAGCGCCAGCAAAAATTTTTACAAATAGTAAATATTAAAAGTGAAATTAAGAATTTATTGCAGAAATTAGTTATAAAAACATGTCTGATGAACTAACTGCAAGTCTGAGCGTCACTTTTTATTGCCTAACAGCATTTTTTCACCCTTTTGTTAAATTCAAATATAAAAAATACTTGCTTTAAAAGTTAAAGTTTTTTTTTTTTAAACTCAAAAACAGTTGTTTAAGTACTACACAGATTTTAATTTTATTTTTAATGTGATAGTGTAAAGACAAAATGCAATGCGCATTATTTCTTATTTGATTTTTTGACAGTCAAATCAAAAATCATTTTATTTGGCTCTCTCAAAATCCAATGAAAATCTAAACACTTGTAGAATAGTGTGAAGGTAGCTTAATCGATACTCTTATTCCCATAGATAATACTGGAAAGCGGCGCTTTAAGACTCCAAAGCATCGTTGTATTACATTTCTTGTTCTTATTTGAGACTCATTGTAAAGCTTTTCTCCTTCAGTCTGTGGAATACTTAATGGTGTCATCAAATATGATTTAACACCATAGCTGCCATCGCCTAAAAGGATGTATTGTCCAAACTCACCACTTTCAAATCTTGCTTTAATACGACTGTTACTTAAAATATAACTATCATGCGCCGAGCCAGGCCATCTGACCATAATATCAGTTATTTCTAGGTTATAATTGCAAATGGCCTGCCGAGAATTTATATCTATGCAAACAATATTTATAGGAAAATGCACGTAGTTTTTTTGTAGTAAATTCGTAATGGACACTTTTTTTACAACACGACTACCTGCTGCTATGGGGACTCCACAGTAATCACTAATAACAATAAGGAAGCTGCCTGCTGCATAGAACCTTAATGTAAATAAGACCATTTGCGCAGGAGTTAACGCGTAGTTTCTATAAATAGAAAATAAAAAATTATTAGAAACATTAATCAATAATACTACTGACGCATCTCACCTAGTTGTTGCAGACTTCAAATCGTTCTGTAAAAGATTAACAACATATTTGGCTGTAGATTTTGATAGCCTAAACCTTTGTCTAAATTCTTCATCAGGTAAAGAAAAATGCTCCCGTCATGTAAAAATTTTTTTCTTTTTGGCTTTAAAGCTTGTAATATTGAAAACATTACAAAAATGCAAATGTTGATTTCTTCTTTCCTTTTTCTTTTTAATTTTAATTTTAGTAAAAGCATTTAACCGGAAGATTTTGTTCAGTTAAATTTAACAGAGACTTTTTCATTAATTTCTGCCGGTTGGATGCTAACCGTACTTTGTTAAATGCAATTTTGCCTAACTTACGATTAACTTCCTGTTAAATTATAATCGGACTTTGTGAAAAGGGACGTAAGACTTGTTAATTACTTAGCTTATTTCTGATTTTGCAGGTTTAAGTTAAACGAAGTATTGAATGGTTTTTAAAAAATTTGTCTATTAAACATTTTAAGAATCTTTCCTGGTCACACTGGGCGTCTGGGACAATGCTTAGAGAGCGCGCACACGCGTGTGGGGGTTTGCAGATCATTGGTCTACAATCATCCGGAAAGCAAATTGTATTAATTTTAACAGCATATCATTTAATTTTTTAATTTAATAAATTCCAAAAACTGCCTTAAATCCTACTTTATAAGTTCATGGGGTGTGCTTCAGCGCGCTCTGTATATTCGGGCAGTCGCATAAACACATTTCCCCTGCAATAAACATCAAACACACATTAGATTATTCCGAACAGCGAACTATTGTGCAAATTTTTTACCACATATACATACATATATGCATGCTTTAATTGGCACGTAAGCTTGCACGGTGCTAAGTGCACTAGCCGTATCAATTTTTTCCCCCAAAACCTGCCAAGACTCGGCTGCTTCCATGCAGAAAGTGACTTTGATTATTTTGTGTTGTGACTTTTTATATTTTCCTCGCGACATAAAGCTAAACGCAGTTTTACTGCCAGTAAATAAAACAAACTAAAACAAACTAAAAATCAATAAAAAAAAATTTTACATTTGACAAAAAATTTTTGAAAGCGAAAAAAAGAAAGCAAAAACTAAACTTAAGAAACATAACAAAATGTTAAGAAACAAAAACAAAATAACAAAACCAAATAAACGGGACAAGCAACAACAACACGCGCCCAACCGGTGATGAACAAACTTGACCAGTGATGACAACGGGTGGCCTGTTTTTACGTCGTTTTACCAGATCAGGGCTTTTATGGTACCCTGAAAATAATCATTGCATATCCTTTTCTTAACTCCTTACGAACCCATTTCTTTGCTAAATGGACCATGTGGTGTCAATTGCTGGTTAACTGCCCAACGGCAAAGGTATAACACTGGCCGTTGGTGTAGTCAAGTTGGCAGCGATTAGTTATCTACATTGTATATTTAGCAAACGAGGGACTTTTTTTTTATTTTTCTCTCTATTTATGATGACAGGACGGTTCAGAATTGATTTTTGCAATATACGTGGGCTGAGAACAAATTTCTTCCCAGTGTATGCTCACGTGAGTCTCCATCGGCCGGATGTTCTTGCACTTTGTGAGACTCGGGTATCTGAAAATGCTGACCCTCAGGATTTCCAGGTACCTGGGCACCACCTTTTAACACTCTTTTCCCTCCATCGGGGCATTGCGGTATATATTAGAACAGACGTTGTGTACCAATGTCAGCAACCATTTGACATGTTTGATGCAGAATTTAGCTGTATTTGGGTTAAATTCAAGATCAGGTGGCACACTCTGCACTTCGGATTTCTTTATAGAAGTCCAAACGCTGGAAGGGATATCACTATGGGTGGCTTCGACTCCCTTTCTGACTCCGTGACCAAAATCCTTGGGGATTGTCCGAACAGTGAAATTGTTGTTGCTGGTGATTTTAATGTTCACAATTCTTCTTGGATTCGCCATTCCGGCCTTACGACTCCAGAGGGCCGCTATGTTGAGTTATTCGCCGCGCACAATCACCTTGCGCAACTAGTGAACGAACCAACGCACATTTCGTGTGTTGAAGGGCACCAGAATAATACCCTCGACCTTTTTCTTACTTCGCACCCTGAAAAGTACGAAGTAGATGTTATTGCACCTCTCGGAAACTCGAACCATTGCACCGTTTCCGCCTCCTTTTCGTTCTCCGGGCTTCACGGCGCTTCGACGGCAGCCCCGAAGCGTTTGATTTTTATATACGAAAAGGCTCGTTGGGCAGAGCTCAACGATTTCTTTCGGCAGTTTAACTGGAAACTATGTGTCTTGGACAATAATGTCAATGCCATGGCGAAAATGGTTGAAAGTATTATTTTACTGGGAATGAGATCCTTTATTCCGGTAAAAACGATCTCCAGTAAACCTCGGCAAAAGTCGTGGTTTAACCAGACTTTCAAAGCTGCAGTAAGGTCCAGAGAGGAAGCATTTAGTATATGGCGTGCAAACAAGAACGCCTATACTGATTCGCTACGCAAACAGGCGAGATCTGCGTGTGCCAAAGTACTCAGGCGCGAAAGGGCTTTGTTCGAACAGCGTCTGCGTGCTAGGGTTCTTGATGCCCCCAAAGGCAGCAGGAACTTTTGGTCATTTGTTAAGAGAGTAAGGAACAACGCTGGTTCTTCAATCCCTGCTCTGTTAAAAAATGACAACCGGATCAGTGACTAACCCGGTTGAAAAGGCTAACCTTTTGGCTGAAATATTTGCAGCAAATTCATATTTGCCGCAAAGCAACCAACCACTGCCCGAGCTTGAGAGATTATCTGGGACTATGCCAGACATATTCTTTCGAGCTCGTGCAGTTAAAAGGGTTCTTTTGGATCTCAACACTAGTAAGTCCTCTGGACCGGATGGTATACCAGCACAGGTTTTAAAAGAATGTTCTTCGACGCTATCGCGTCCATTAGCTAACCTTTTCAGCCGTATTTACCATGCCGGAGTATTCCCGACGTGCTGGAAAGTAGCTAATGTTACGCCAATCCCCAAAAAGGAAAGGCTGAAAACCCTGAAAATTACCGACCAATAGCTATTTGTTCAGCGATCTCCAAGGTTATGGAGAGTATGGTTAACTACCGCCTGGTTAACTATCTGGAGATGAACGGTTTATTAAGCGACCGCCAGTATGGCTTTCGTAGAGGACGGTCTACGGGGGACATACTGGCCTTTCTGACAGAAAAATGGTGTACCTCAATTCATCATTTTGGCGAAAGTAAGGTGGTGGCTCTGGACATATCTAAGGCGTTTGATAGGGTCTGGCACTGTGCGCTTCTATCTAAACTAATTGCTTTTGGTGTCGGTGAAAAATTTTCTGGATTTATATCGAGTTTTCTCAGAAATCGCACTATTCGTGTTGTTATAGATGGGATCTCTTCCAACGAGTTCAGAATCAATTCAGGGGAACCGCAAGGCTCCGTCCTCTCTCCTACTTTATTTCTTATCTTTCTGAATGACCTTCTATGTCAAACTTCAAATCCTATTTACTCTTTTGCAGACGACAGCAGCATATGCCATTCATACTCTTTTGACCATAGGCCTAGCTCTCTGGAGATTGGAGCTAGGAGACAGAGTATGAATATTTCGATTAACCGCGATCTGATGGTAATCTCCAAATGGGGCCGTGCGAATAGGGTCGATTTTGATGCCTGTAAGACCCAATGTTGTCTTCTGACACATAAACGCACAATGGACGATGCTGCCTCGTCTGTATTGATGGATGATATAATTATTGAGAGGACAGAGACTCTTGATGTTCTGGGCATGAGAATCCAGTGCGATGTCCGCTGGACGGAACACATTTTTCTTGTGTCGAAAGAAGCATCGAAATGTCTTGGTTTTCTGAAACGGTGTAGGAATTACTTTACACCATCTGATCTTCTCAATATTTATACCACCTATATCCGACCAAAAATGGAATATAACTCTCATGTATGGGCTGGTGCCCCAAGGTCTATTTTGGGGCTACTTGACCGCGTACAGGAACGAGCGAAGATACTCATCGGCGACGTTGTGGTATCTAACCGTCTTGATTCACTGGAACACCGTCGTGATGTGGGGTGTGTTTCGCTGTTCTACCGATACTATAATGGAATGTGCTCTGAGGAAATCAGGGAACTTGTTCCCGAGACCCGAAACTTTTTGCGTGATACACGTTTTTCTAGAAGAGCACACCCATACGTAGTCGACTGGCCAGTGAATCGCACCACTCATTACAGGGAGAATTCCTTCTTCGGCCGCACAGTTCGTATGTGGAATGAACTTCCTACTGATGTCTTTCCTGCCACAGTAAATATCGAGAAATTTAAATCAAATGTCCACAAATACTACTCCCTTTATCCTCCTTCCCATAACCTATTTTCCTGATACCAACACAATGCAATGCATGTGTAGGGGCCATCCCCTGAGTGCTGGTTACTATTATAAAAAAAAAGTAACTTGATTTATTTTGCTAAGGTAAATGCGTGAAATCTTCTAATAATTACTTACGCCATTTGTTTTAACCAAATTAGTACTAAAACGTATTTTTATTTAAAATTTTTTATTTAAAACTATTGCAATACACTGAAGTAACGCACCAATTAGTAAACGACACTTTATTTGAACTTATTCTGCTTTTAAGCGATGCCATTGTACAACAGTTTGCCGTGGCTTCGATATCATATCCTGCCAATGTTTTGTTTCAGACGCCCCAGATCCATTTTTTCCTGTTGTAAAATAAATATTGTTACAAAAATTATTTAGTTTTGCGTTTATCTTATAATAATAATGAATAAAAAAAAAACTGGTAGAAAAAAAATATCTTAAAAGGATTTATTACTTCATATTTGCCTTTGTGCAACTTTTATAACGCGAAAAAGTTATATTAAAGAATATAAATGAATCCCTATATATATTATAAAATCAAGGTGTAAGTTTGTGTGTTTGTTTGTTTGTTTGTCACGCAATCACGCAATCACGCCTAAACGGCTGGACCGATTTTCATGAAATTTAAAATGTAAATACCTTGCCTTGAGTGCTATACGTTTTTGGAAAAAAGGGAGGAGCCAGTCCACAGCACTTTAAATCTAACTGTACTTCTACTCCAAAAATATAACTTTTGGTACTTTGTTGCACCGATTTTTTTAAGATTTTGTGCACATACATAAGGCCTCTAACGAAAAAAATGTTTAAGGCAAAAAAGGAGGCACATAAACGGCTTCTTAAGTTAAAATTTTAAGTTAAAAAAGTGGGCGCTGCTAAGGCCCACAAAAATTAAACTTTTGATGCTATCATACATAAAGAAGGCCTCTAATTTTGAAATTCTAAAGAACAAAAATTGGTTGGTTACAGCGCCCACAAAAATTTAAAACCTCACACTGGTTCTTCTATTGTTGCAATTTTTATGAAGCTCAAATATAGGCCGATAATGTTTATTTTCGGTATAATAATGGGTGGAATAAAGATGGACAAACGTGCAAAATTATTAAAGATAGGGCAATATTTGAGCCAGTTATAGCCTAAAACGCTTAATTCTGGAGGACATTTATATGGGAGCTAGTTCAAAAAATTAATTTATCATCACCAAAAACAACATGCTTTTTTCTATGCCAAAAAACTTATCTGTTCCAAATTTCATCGAAAAATCTGCAAAAATGCGGTCTCTACTTTGTTTACAAGAATTAGCTCCTAGCCGGATGGACGGACTGACATGTTTTAAACAACTCAGGAAGTGATTCTGTGTCAATCGGTATAATTGGAGGTGGGTCTGAGACACTTTACCTTTACTTTTGTGAGGTACAAATATTTGCACAATAGCATAATCAAATTTGGATATAACAATATAAGAGAACTTTGACCTCCTTTTGAAAAATACATATTATAAATGTAGTTATACTATGAATTAAAAACGATTAATATATCCTGTATATGTCAGCCGTCAAGGTATACTAATTTATTTTACCGTCAACGTTAGTCTTGACAGTTCGTATTTTGCAGTCGTGAAGTAGAGGCATGGCTAATTTATTATTGAAAAATATTCAGTAACCCAACGTGTTTTAATCAATAAAACATGACAACCCCGATTTTTATGAAAAATAATAATGAGTGACGAGGCACAATTTCATTTGAGTGGATATGTGAATAACCAGAATAGTTGGTTCTGGGCAATAGAAACCCCTCAAATTATTCATCAGTCACTTTTGCATCCATTAAAAGTAACAGTCTGTTGTGCAATGCTTTGGGCTTGGCTAACATGTGGTATCAACTAGACGGTGCTACATCGCATACAGCCAAGATTACAATGGAATTACTGCAAGATCTCTTTCCACAACAAGTTATTTCAAGAAGTGGTGATAATGATTGGCATGATTTGAGTGCTCCGGACTTCTTTTTGTGGTGACATCTGAGCAGCAAGGTTTATGCATATAAACCAGAAACGCTGCATGAACTCAAACAAAATATTCGTGATGAAATTTGTGAAATACCGCGTGAAATCTTTAAGAAAGTAATGAAAAATGTGCTCAAAAGGACTCGCATTTGTGACGCTAATCGAGGCGAACAATTATCTGATATTGTACTTCATACATAATTGCCGGCATTAAATATAACATTTATCAAAATAATATCAATTTTCTTTCATTTAATCAAAAATTATAAAATTACACCTTTCCGGCGAACACCATGCTAATAGGGCAATATTATTGTAGCAACAATACCAACTGGGTAATTCTAAGGGGAAGACACTTTGAAACCCCTTATACCAAGTAATCCAAAAGGTTTGCCTTTCAATTCTTAACGCTTGCAGTTTTCAAATAAACTAGCCTTTGCCTTAACAATTAATTTATCCCAGGGTCAAACTCTCCAGGTTGCTGGTTTGCACTTGGGAACCCCCTGCTTCTCTCATGGCATGTTGTATGTCGCCTGTTCTAAGGTACCAAGTGCATAAAATTTACACATTTTTGCACCAAATGGAAAAACTCCTAACAGAGTGTATAATAGCGTGCTATAAAGTGCCTAGCCACCCGTTGTTTTTATAATAAGCTACAAACTTAGCTATAAAGATTTGTATAGCAATTTAAAATTTAATAATCCAGGTTTATTTTGTTAAGTTTTATTTGCATATTTTCACATATTATTGTTTATGGGTTTAATGTTTATGTAAAAGTTTTATTAACAACACTAAAGGGTATTTCGAGTAAAAATTCACATATTAAAAGCATAGACAGCTCAATGAAACAATCAAAATTTCGAGTTAAATCGAATGCCGTAATTTTACCCCAGTTTTATATGCATTTTTTTAAGTTAGACAATTGCTTCCAAACTTTAACTTTTAGGATTATTCCCGTGCAACGCCGGGTAGGGTAAGCTGGTATATTCACAAAAAAGAAAATACTACAACTACAAAAACTGCAAGATCTTGTTCCAATGCTTGTGTCACGAGGTTATTTTAAGACATCCACTAGGAGAATCCACCCGTAGTAAAAAGGTTTTGTTTTATCAATGATAAAAATTTCACAACGGTTTAATGTTAAGTGGACCCGAGGTGCCCTAGCACAAAGTCCAAACTCAAAAGGTAAGCTAATCAACATCTCCTATATAGTCGTGTTAAATTTCAATTCAATGACTGCTTGTTGAGAAACTTCGAATTAAATTCCAGCTTTTCTTCCTATTTCCCCACTGTGGATTGGTCCATATAAGCCCCACTTTTCAAAGTCATTTTAACCTGCACACAATTTTAACAAAAGTTTTTTATATTTTTTCAAAATGAGTCAACCATATTTTGTTCAAAATGTTTTAGATAATATAAAAATGGCTGGAATATCAGTTTTACCCGGTCTAACCGAAAAAATTTTGGAAATTCAAACATGAACCAAATACAGTTTTACATACGATCCCCTAAAGAAGTAATTTTCCAGACCTACCTCTTAATTAATCTTTAATTCGGGAGAGCAAGCCTTATGCATTAAGGCTCTACGTTGATAAATCAACCAGTCGGTAGCGTTACTGTTTATACGTAGATAATTCTTAATCGTGTCGAGCCTTTCCTATAGTCGTAACTCAATCAATGAATTTTCGAGATGGCAATGCAAAAATGTTTTTGAATGTACATAAGGGCATACAAAAGTGTGTATAAAACATTACAAACTTATATTTTCTGCCATGGTATGTATGTACACTTGAAAAATTATTACAGTAACTGACTGCAAGTTGCTTAGGAAGTATTTCGTAAAGTGGTTTTTAAATGAAAAATCAGTTAAATTTTAATACTCGTACTTATAATATTTGCTTTCAAATGGTTTGAAGAGTTATTGAAAGTTCCAACTGAACGAAAATACTAATTTTCAGTTGCAGTTAATTTTTTCAGTAAAATTTAGAAATGGGGGATTTCATGTCAAGTGACCCAACTTTTTTTTTCGATTGGAAAGAAATTTGGACCAAAGTAAGTTCTTGCAGAGAGTAGCATAGAAACAATTTTTTAACACGATCGGTCAAGAACTCTCTGAGCTAGAGGGGTTCAAAATTTGACGTTTTCGGCAAATAGGTGTTTTTTCTCATACATGTAGTTTGTTACCTTTTGCTTTTAACAAATTCGTCCCAAATACTTTCGATAGCTTTTTCTTCAATCTTCCAGAAAAAAATATTTTTAAAATTAAAAAAAATTTTTTTTATATTTTTTTTTTATAAAATAATTAGAAAAAAATTTTTTTTTTCCAAATATGCCCATTTTTTTTTTATTTTTTTTTTTGCTCAAAAGAAAGCTTAGGTCTTTTGCTTGAAGAACTTGGAGGTCGCTTAGTGGGATGCGAGTGGGATATCTATAAAAAATAATGTTTTGTAACTCAAGGTAGAGGTTTTCCAATTTTCGCGTATATTATATTTTAATTTTTTTCCTATTTATGTAAAATTATCTCTTAAGCAAAAAAAAAAATTATTTTATGCTAAGAAACAAAATAATTTAACCTTTCCGACGGTATGCATTGAAAATATTAACAAAATGTGTTCAGACATTGCCATAAAAAAGTGATTTTATTCCAGAGGCCTACAATTTTGTTGGTAATGCAGTGTCGAGTGTATGAGACTTTATTTAGTACTTGCATACCGTCGGAAAGGTTAAATTATTTTGTTTCTTAGCATAAAATATTTTTTTTTTTTGCTTAAGAGATAATTTTACATAAATAGGAAAAAAATTAAAATAGAATATACGCGAAAATTGGAAAACCTCTGCCTTGAGTTACAAAACATTTATTTTTATAGATATCCCACTCGCATCCCACTAAGCGACCTCCAAGTTCTTCAAGCAAAAGACCTAAGCTTTCTTTTGAGCAAAAAAAAATAAAAAAAAAATGGGCATATTTGGAAAAAAAAATTTTTTCTAATTATTTTATAAAAAAAAATATAAAAAAAATTTTTTTTAATTTTAAAAATATTTTTTTCTGGAAGATTGAAGAAAAAGCTATCGAAAGTATTTGGGACGAATTTGTTAAAAGCAAAAGGTAACAAACTACATGTATGAGAAAAAACACCTATTTGCCGAAAACGTCAAATTTTTAACCCCTCTAGCTCAGAGAGTTCTTTACCGATCGTGTTAAAAAATTGTGTCTATACTCCTCTCTGCAAGAACTTACTTTGGTCCAAATTTCTTTCCAATCGAAAGACATCGGTTTTAAAAGTTGGGTCACTTGACATGAAATCCCCCAAATATTTAATTTTGTTAATTTTTTTCTGATACTTTGTGTTTTACTGTAAATGACAGAAAATCTAGTTAATTTTAGACGAATATGCAAGTTAATTTTTGGATGTCTGAATTTAAATTAAATATTTTGTTTATTTTATAAATATCTTGTTGGAGGGGTTTTAAATGAATATCTGTTATTTTAAATACCACTTCCAGTTGATTTCACATAAATAATTTTTTGATTGTACTACGTAGTATATAAGGTCTATTTTTTGTAATTTTATAAAAAAAGGTAACCTTTTTTTAAGAGGTAAAAACCTAATTGTTTAAAAAAATTAAGACTTATTTGTTTTTTACTTACCAGCCAAAAGGATTCTTCCAATTAATTCATTCCGCCCAATATTATCAAAATCCATAACCATCACATCTAACGAACATTCACGAATTTTTTCCCATGGAACGTTAAAGGAAAAGGATTCGTTAAATACTGGATTAAGATTACAGTTAAAAATTGGTGTTTTTCGCTTTTCAACACGTTTGTCTCCAAATTGCAGCCACACTTTTACATAAGGATCTGGAATGTAACATGAACTCTATTGAATAAAATTTCTAATATGTAAGTATATACATATGTTTTTACGTCAATATTAAAATTTTTAATTTATTTTTTAATAGATTGTATCATATAAAGAACCGGCTATCTAATTTTACCAAGGGAACTACTAAAAAACTATTAATAAAACTTTCTTTAAAACATCTATATATAAATTTTTCGAATTCTCAACGTTTTTAAAATTATTTGGTCTACAATGACTAGAAATACAAAATTTTTATATTTCTATATTTTTTATACCCTTCACATAGTGATAGGGTATATGTCACTTTGTCATTCCGTTTGTAATTTCTTTATTATTCATTTGCGACCCCATAAAGTATATATATTCTGGATCCTTATAGATAGGGAAGCCGATTTAGCGATGTCCGTCTGTTGAAATCAAGTTTCCGGAGTCAAATAAAAAGATACAGACCAGTAATGGTGTCAAACTATTAGAAATATCCTGGAGACAATCGCTATTTAAAATCAGCAAAATCGGTTCGCTATTGACCGAGATATAAGCGAAAACCCAGAGTAACCCATTTTTTTAGGACTAAATCCGTGCATATATCCCTATATATCTCAGTAAGTATTGTCAGTCTTGCCACAAAACTTGGGACGGATACTCCTAAAGAAGGAGCCTAAATAATATAAATAGTTTTTTTCAGATTGGACCAGGGGAAGGGGTATTTTTCCTACAATTGCACAAATTTTGTGAAATATTTTATGCACTATATCTCGTAAACTATAATAGCTATCGACTTAAAATGTTCTACAAAAAATAATTGTACGCAAAGACCTACACCCTAAAAAAAAAGTTTTTTGAGTGGGGGCAAAAAAAGGGGTAGCTCCCATACAAATCGACAATTATTATAAAATATTCGATACGCTATATCTCGGAAACTATAAAAGATATCGAAATGAAATGTTCTACAAAAAGTAATTGGGCAAGAATGCCTATGCTTTAAAGAAAAAATTTTTTGAGTGGGGGCAAAAAAAGGGGTAGCTCCCATACAAATCGACAATTATCATAAAATATTTGACACGCTATATCTCGGAAACTGTAACAGATATCGAAATGAAATGTTCTACAAAAAGTAATTGGATAAAAAGGCCTACGCTATATAGAAAAAATTTTTTGAGTGGGGGCAAAAAAAGGGGTAGCTCCCATACAAATCGACAATTATTATAAAATATTCGATACGCTATATCTCGGAAACTATAAAAGATATCGAAATGAAATGTTCTACAAAAAGTAATTGGGCAAGAATGCCTACGCTTTAAAGAAAAAAATTTTTGAGTGGGGGCAAAAAAAAGGGGTAGCTCCCATACAAATCGACAATTATCATAAAATATTCGACACGCTATATCTCGGAAACTATAACAGATATCGAAATGAAATGTTCTACAAAAAGTAATTGGGTAAGAAGGCCTACGATACAGAAAAAATTTTTTGAGTGGGGGTAAAAAAAGGGGTAGCTCCCATACAAATCGACAATTATTATAAAATATTCGATACGCTATATCTCGGAAACTATAAAAGATATCGAAATGAAATATTCTACAAAAAGTAATTATGCAAGAATGCCTACGCTTTAAAGAAAAAATTTTTTGAGTGGGGGCAAAAAAAGGGGTAGCTCCCATACAAATCGACAATTATCATAAAATATTCGACACGGTATATCTCGGAAACTATAAAAGATATCGAAATGAAATGTTCTACAAAAATTAATTGGGCAAGAATGCCTACGCTCCCATACAAATCGACAATTATCATAAAATATTCGACACGCTATATCTCGGAAACTATAAGAGATATGGAAATGAAATGTTCTACAAAAAGTAATTTGGCAAGAATGCCTACGCTTTAAAAAAAAATTTTTTGAGTGGGGAAAAAAAAGGGGTAGCTCCCATACAAATCGACAATTATCATAAAATATTCGACACGCTATATCTCGGAAACTATAACAGATATCGAAATGAAATGTTCTACAAAAAGTAATTGGGCAAGAAGGCCTACGCTTTATAGAAAAAATTTTTTGAGTGGGGGCAAAAAAATGGGTAGCTCCCATACAAATCGACAATTATTATAAAATATTCGATACGCTATATCTCGGAAACTATAAAAGATATCGAAATAAAATGTTCTACAAAAAGTAATTGGGCAAGAATGCCTACGCTTCAAAGAAAAAATTTTTTGAGTGGGGGCAAAAACAGGCGTAGCTCCCATACAAATCGACAATTATCATAAAATATTCGACACGCTATATCTCGGGAACTATAAAAGATATCGAAATGAAATGTTCTACAAAAAGTAATTGGGCAAGAATGCCTGCGCTTTAAAGAAAAAAAATTTTGAGTGGGGGCAAAAAAAGGGGTAGCTCTAATACAAATCGACAATTATCATAAAATATTTGACACGCTATATCTCGGAAACTATAAAAGATATCGAAATGAAATGTTCTACAAAAAGTAATTGGGCAAGAATGCCTACGCTTTAAAGAAAAAATTTTTTGAGTGGGGGCAAAAAAAGGGGTAGCTCCCATACAAATCGACAATTATCATAAAATATTCGACACGCTATATCTCGGAAACTATAACAGATATCGAAATGAAATGTTCTACAAAGAGTAATTGGGTAAGAAGGCCTACGCTATATAGAAAAAATTTTTTGAGTGGGGGCAAAAAAAGGGGTAGCTCCCATACAAATCGACAATTATTATAAAATATTCGATACGCTATATCTCGGAAACTATAAAAGATATCGAAATGAAATGTTCCACAAAAAGTAATTGGGCAAGAATGCCTACGCTTTAAAGAAAAAAATTTTTGAGTGGGGGCAAAAAAGGGGTAGCTCCCATACAAATCGACAATTATCATAAAATATTCGACACGCTATATCTCGGAAATTGTAAAAGATATCGAAATGAAATGTTCTACAAAAAGTAATTGGGCAAGAATGCCTACGCTTTAAGGAAAAAATTTTTTGAGAGGGGGCAAAAAAAGGGGTAGCTTCCATACAAATCGACAATTATCATAAAATATTCGACACGCTATATCTCGGAAACTATAACAGAAATCGAAATGAAATGTTCTACAAAAAGTAATTCGCCAAGAATGCCTACGCTTTAAAGAAAAAATTTTTTGAGCGGGGGCAAAGAAAGGGGTAGCTCCCATACAAATCGACAATTATCATAAAATATTCGACACGCTATATCTCGGAAACTATAAAAGATATCGAAATGAAATGTTCTACAAAAAGTAATTGGGCAAGAATGCCTACGCTTTAAAGAAAAAATTTTTTGAGTAGGGGCAAAAAAAGGGGTAGCTCCCATACAAATCGACAATTATCATAAAATATTCGACACGCTATATCTCGGAAACTATAAAAGATATCGAAATGAAATGTTCTGAAAAAGTAATTGGGCAAGAATGCCTACGCTTTAAAGAAAAGATTTTTTGAGTGGGGGCAAAAAAGGGGTAGCTCCCATACAAATCGACAATTATTATAAAATATTCGACACGCTGTATCTCGGAAACTATAAAAGATATCGAAATGAAATGTTCTGAAAAAGTAATTGGGCAAGAATGCCTGCCCTTAAAAAAAAATGTTTGAGTGGGGGCAAAAAAAGGGGTAGCTCCCATACAAATCGACAATTATCATAAAATAATCGACACGCTATATCTCGGAAACTATAACAGGTATCGAAATGAAATGTTCTACAAAAAGTAATTGGGCCAGAAGGCCTACGCTTTAAAGAAAAAATTTTTTGAGTGGGGGCAAAAAAAGGGGTAGCTCTCATACAAATCTACAATTAGCATAAAATATTCGACACGCTATATCTCGGAAACTATAAAAGATATCGAAATGAAATGTTCTACAAAAAGTAATTGGGCAAGAATGCCTACGCTTTAAAGAAAAAATTTTTTGAGTGGGGGCAACAAAAAGGGTAGCTTCCATACAAATCGACAATTATTATAAAACATTCGATACGCTATATCTCGGAAACTATAACAGATATCGAAATCAAATGTTCTACAAAAAGTAATTGGGCAAGAATGCCTATGCTTCAAAGAAAAAATTTTTTGAGTGGAGGCAAAAAAAAGGGGTAGCTCCCATTCAAATCGACAATTATTATAAAATATTCGATATGCTTTATCTCGGAAACTATAACAGATATCGAAATGAAATGTTCTACAAAAAGTAATTCGCCAAGAATGCCTACGCTTTAAAGAAAAAATTTTTTGAGCGGGGGCAAAGAAAGGGGTAGCTCCCATACAAATCGACAATTATCATAAAATATTCGACACGCTATATCTCGGAAACTATAAAAGATATCGAAATGAAATGTTCTACAAAAAGTAATTGGGCAAGAATGCCTACGCTTTAAAGAAAAAATTTTTTGAGTAGGGGCAAAAAAAGGGGTAGCTCCCATACAAATCGACAATTATCATAAAATATTCGACACGCTATATCTCGGAAACTATAAAAGATATCGAAATGAAATGTTCTGAAAAAGTAATTGGGCAAGAATGCCTACGCTTTAAAGAAAAGATTTTTTGAGTGGGGGCAAAAAAGGGGTAGCTCCCATACAAATCGACAATTATTATAAAATATTCGACACGCTGTATCTCGGAAACTATAAAAGATATCGAAATGAAATGTTCTGAAAAAGTAATTGGGCAAGAATGCCTGCCCTTAAAAAAAAATGTTTGAGTGGGGGCAAAAAAAGGGGTAGCTCCCATACAAATCGACAATTATCATAAAATAATCGACACGCTATATCTCGGAAACTATAACAGGTATCGAAATGAAATGTTCTACAAAAAGTAATTGGGCCAGAAGGCCTACGCTTTAAAGAAAAAATTTTTTGAGTGGGGGCAAAAAAAGGGGTAGCTCTCATACAAATCTACAATTAGCATAAAATATTCGACACGCTATATCTCGGAAACTATAAAAGATATCGAAATGAAATGTTCTACAAAAAGTAATTGGGCAAGAATGCCTACGCTTTAAAGAAAAAATTTTTTGAGTGGGGGCAACAAAAAGGGTAGCTTCCATACAAATCGACAATTATTATAAAACATTCGATACGCTATATCTCGGAAACTATAACAGATATCGAAATCAAATGTTCTACAAAAAGTAATTGGGCAAGAATGCCTACGCTTCAAAGAAAAAATTTTTTGAGTGGAGGCAAAAAAAAGGGGTAGCTCCCATTCAAATCGACAATTATTATAAAATATTCGATATGCTTTATCTCGGAAACTATAACAGATATCGAAATGAAATGTTCTACAAAAAGTAATTGGACAAGAAGGCCTACGCTTTAAAGAAAATATTTTTTTGAGTCGGGGCAAAAAAAGGGGTAGCTCCGATACAAATCAACAATTATTATAAAATATTTGATACGCTATATCTCGGAAACTATAACAGATATCGAAATCAAATGTTCTACAAAAAGTAATTGGGCAAGAATGCCTACGCTTTAAAGAAAAAATTTTTTGAGTGGGGGCAACAAAAAGGGTAGCTTCCATACAAATTAACAATTTTTATGAAATATTCGATACGCTATATCTCGGAAACTATAACAGATATCCACATCAAATGTTCTACAAAAAGTAATTGGAACACAAGACCTACGCTTTAAAGAAAAAAATTTTCGGATGCGGGGTGAAGAAGGGGTAGCTCCCATACAAATTAACAATTTTTATAAAATTTTCCATATGCTTCTTCTGGAAAACTGTTACAGCTATCGACTTCGAATATTCTACAAAATGTAATAATCAAATAATTCATACATTTAGGAAAAAAAGTTGGAGAAGAGCAGCGGGACTAGAACATTTTATAAGTTTTATTAACCTTTAAATATGGATAATGTCGAAAACTTTTAAAACTTTCGTCCTCAAATCTTCTTCATCTATTTCTATTATTCATACGAACGTTAAAATTTTGTTATTTTTTCTATGGGCTTTAAAACCCGCACAAGGTTTTTTATTATATTATTTGCAGTACAAAATTACTCGGCTGGGTATATTTAAAGACTAATGTGAAGGGTATATAAGATTCGGCACAGCCGAATATAGCGCTCTTACTTGTTTTTATATTAAAATCTCGCTTCTGCGAACTTACAATGAGTATTCAAACTTTAAAACTAAACAACATTATTTTAGGCCAGCAAGTGCCAGACTAAAATTAAGTTTTCACTGTAATCAGTGATATACTTTGTGTCGACTATTGTGTTTTCCAGATTTACAAGGGAAAAAGAAATACAAAAGCAAGAAATGAGTAAAACCAGTTGGTTGGTCTTTGGAAGTATTTTAAAATATTTCGTGTTTGTTTTTATTAGTCTCTATAAGTTAATTGAAATTATTTTACATAAACAAATAATAGTCAGAAATATTTTTAAGAACTTGGTGGAAAGTCCGATGATTACTTTGTGTAACAACATTAAAATACATTAACTAAAAACTCCTACAACTATTTTAAACAGCTATTAATTTAAAGAAAACGTATTTTTTTCCGTGAATTTAAAAAAAAAATTCATAATTTTAATTTTAAGAAGCACAAACTTTTTTTTAAATTATTGTCTAAACACTCAGCCACACGCGCACTAAATAAGGCAATTATTGTTGAACTGTAATATTCTATTGCCAACACGAAATAAATATGTATGTGTTAGTGTAAGAATACCCTGCAAAAAATCTTGGACCACATGGTCCGTTTTAGCTGAAATGGACTAGTTACAACATGGTCCTTGTGTAATGCAGTCATGGACCATGTCATTGTCAAACAAGAACTTGTAGTTACTTAAGTGATATGCGTTCGTGTTTTAACGATTGCGTACAAAAAACACGATCGTTAAAACACGAACGCATATCACTTAAGTAACTACAAGTTCTTGTTTGACAATGACATGGTCCATGACTGCATTACACAAGGACCATGTTGTAACTAGTCCATTTCAGCTAAAACGGAGCATGTGGTCCAAGTTGTTTGTAGGTAGGATAGAGTAGTTTTGAAACTACTCCGATGTAATGCAAATCTGGGTTAAGTGGTCCGGCCCTAGGACATCTTAATGTTAAAAAGACCATGTTTTTTACATGCATTTGGGTTAGTTTTGGAGTAATCCTACTCCTTTATGGACTAGTCCATACACGCATGTATGGACTAGTCCTGTTTTCTGCAGGGTACACCTGGTCGGACCTACAGTAGTCAACTACAAAAATATGTAACTCACTTAGAGTTAAATTATTAATATATAAATGTGCAATGTCAATTTTACATGAAAAACTAAAAATTTTACAACAAAGACTTAATTTTAAGAATTTAACATTGCTCAATGTTATTATAACTTTGAAAATATAAAATTAAATGTGAACAACTTTATTTAAAAGAGATCAAAATTAAATCAACTTTTTTTAGTATTAACTAGAGGTCTGCTTGACTACACCCGAATGCCGTTTAAATACATTCCTTTGTTTTTCAACAACATAGTGTTTTTCATTCAATGTTAAACAAACCAAATGAATGAACCCACAAGCGAAAGCAAATAAAAAACAACTTCAACCGAAAACAAAATATTACCCATACATTCATATAAATAAATACTGAATAGAATGTGTGAATATTGCTGTATGATTGGTGTAAAAAATTATTATTCATTTGTGTTTGCAAATTTGTCGTTATTGTTGTTTTTAAACATTCATTAACTCGAAAAAACACCTGAATGTTTTTATAAAAACTCTAACTGTAATGAGACTTTGCTATGTTTTTGTATTTTCAAGTGTGTTTTATACACATTCAAAACGAAAACTGTAAAATGAATGTGTTCTTCTTGTATCATTGAGTGTAACACACAATACATTCTTTCTTGTGTTGTTACTGGCTTAACTTTATTTATCTCCCATAGAATGAAAAATATTTGAATGAATATTGTTTTTGTTGTGTATAGGCATTTAAATGAATATAGTCATGCAGATGTCTAGTATTAACTATTGATTTAACGGGAAACAATGTAAAATATATATTAAAATTATTTTTTTTCCAAAAATTAACATTACGTGAAATCAACATTTCTTCATGTTGATTTTACATTGAGGGTTTTTTCTGTGTGTAACTAACCACAAAGCTGACTGCAAAGTAATCCAGAAGAATCACAAAGTAAAAGCACATACACATATTCTCTTAAGTGGTGTGTCTCTTACATAACATAACACCAAGGCATATCGATACAAGCAAGGCATATCGATACAAGGTAGCCGCCAAGCAGTGTGACCAGATTTTCAAGTAAAGTTCAAGCTAAGACACGTGTAAAAAACAGCTAAAAAGAGCTAAACACAAAAACTTAAAGCCAAAAAATAAAGCTAAATTTCTTAATTCGTTTTTTAAAAAATTTCTTCGTTATTTAGATATTTCTCATTATATAAACGAAACGTTTGTGTGCTAAAAATATTTAAAAAGAAAAGAAAGTTTTTAAAATTTTGATTTTATGTACAAAAACTTGGTAGACCCATACCCTTAGTAAGAAGAAATATATAATGTGTTCATATACATATGCATATACAAGAGCTTTTTAAAAAAGTTTTTAGAAACAGGTGTTAATTTGCTGCCTGTTTTCATAATTACAAACACATGAAAACAATAAAAAATCGAAACTATTTAAATTAAAAAAATTAACGTCCTGCTAAAAAAAATTATTTTGGTCCTTTTTGATTTGATTTTTTGACAAAAAATTCACTTTAAAATTCTTATTAAATAAAAATGTTAATATAATAATTTGTTTCAACGAAAGACCTAAGTGGTTTTACATATTTGAGCAATATATTAAAAGATTTTGTAATATAACCAAAAAATGGAAAAAATGTTTGTGTCGAATTTGGATTTTTTCATTAAAATTGCCGCATTTAAAAGTATTTGTTTTTGAAAGAAGTAAATTATAAAACAAAACAATGGTTCGGAAATTGTAATGTTGTAAATTCAAAAAAAATTTGGAGCTTGATACCTTTCAGTATAATTAAGATATATACCAAAAAATATAATACAACAAATTTTTGACCTTTTATCTAGCTCCAATAACTACTTAAAAGAGCTGAAACCAATTTCGAAAAAAGCTACAAAAAAAGCTAAAGGCTATATGTAAATATTTCGGGCTAAATGAAGAAAAATAAAGCTAAATTTAGCTCTAAAAACGCTAATATGGCCACACTGCCGCCAAGGCATATTCATATAAGGTGGTCTTATTAAAAAAATTAAGAGAGTCGTTCTCTTACTCTTTATTTTTTTTATATGAATTTTGACACCAAAATTGAAATATTTTTCGAGTTTAGTGTCAAACTCCATGTAAAAAAAATTAATAGTAAGAGAACGACTCTCTTAATTTTTTTTACATGGAGTTTGACACTAAACTCGAAAAATTTTTCAATTTTGACACCAAAATTGAAAAATTTTTCGAGTTTAGTGTCAAACTCCATGTAAAAAAAATTAAGAGTAAGAGAACGACTCTCTTAATTTTTTTATTGCGGCTATCTTGTATCGATATGCCTTGGCCTTGCTTGTATCGATATGCCTTGGTAGCCGCAATAAAAAAATTAAGAGAGTCGTTCTCTTACTCTTAATTTTTTTTACATGGAGTTTGACACTAAACTCGAAAAATTTTTCAATTTTGGTGTCAAAATTCATATAAAAAAATAAAGAGAACGACTCTCTTAATTTTTTTAATAAGACCACCTTATATGAATATGCCTTGGATACAAGGTAGCCGCAATAAAAAAATTAAGAGAGTCGTTCTCTTACTATTAATTTTTTTTACATGGAGTTTGACACTAAACTCGAAAAATTTTTCAATTTTGGTGTCAAACTTCATATAAAAAAAATAAAGAGTAAGAGAACGACTCTCTTAATTTTTTTAATGCGACCACCTTATATAAATATGCCTTGCATAACACTTTTTTGTGGTGTTCTCTTTAAAGCTGGAGGTCCATACCATACGTTCTATGCAGTGATGCCAATTTAGCGCGATTCGCGCTAAATTTAGCGCGTTTTAACAACCATAAAAGCCGCATTTTTACTCCTCAGCGTGTTTTTCTAAAAGGGCGCTAAATTGGCGCATTTAACGTTATATTTTTATAATAAACCTGACCCAAAAATAGTAACTTTTAATTTTTTCTAACTTTTGCATACAGATAATTTTACTACTTTTTTCTTACAGTCGATGATAGAACAAAACTTTTCAAATATAATTGCTAAAACTGACGATTACCTCCTTACACAACAAAAAATAAACCAAGTAATCTTTACTTAAATCAAACATAAACCAAGTACGATTTGTCTAGTACAAATTGTTTGTTTACGTTTAGCCACATTTAAGCAAAGAATTCATTTAAGTTCGAAATCGTACGTAATGAAAGTTTAAAAAAAACTGATTTAAGCGTAAACGGAATTAATCCAAAAATGAAACCTAATTTTTTTGACTAAAGAAACTAACTTTATTAAAGAAAAAGAGATTTTTTTAATGTTTTTTACGGTTATATTTTACATATTTAATTTGAATTTTTTTTCTAAACTTGCTGTAGCTGGCATTTTAATCAGGAATTCTTCGAACTGCAATACCAGCGCAACAAACAACAAGTTTTTTCTGCTTAATTTTTAAGTAATTCAAATAGACTTGATTTTTAGAAAACCTAAGTACTAATCGTACTTAAAAATTTTAAGTGCGGTTTTGGATAAATTCAAGAATACAATTCTTGATTTTAGAATGTGCTTTTTCTTTCTGTGCAAATAAGATTTCCGATGGAGTGGTAAGGAAGGGACCGGCCCGGGATATTGGACTTGGTTGTGAGCCGGTGAGGCCACCACTAGGTTCCCATTATGGGCTGATAGGGACTTGGATAATGGACAAGGGGGGCACTCTTGCTCTCTTTTTCTTTAACCTATGAAATGCTTCTCTTTACTGTTTTTCTTTTTCTCCTCTTGACTTTTCTAAAGGGATTAACAATAGGCCTGAGGGCCTTCGGGCGGAGGTGGCGAGTCGGACTAGCCACTACCCTTCATAACCTAACCATTCTGTGCAAAACTAAATTTTTTGCAGCATTTATTTTCTTAAAACATTAAGATAACTTAGTACTACATGAAAAAAGATTTTATTAAAAATAAAGATATTTGTTTGTTAAAAAAAGTTTGAGCTAAAAATGCTTTCTAATAATTTTTTTTATCTCCACAGAAAACCAACAAATCACGGAGTATTTTTCTGACAGATATTAATGAAACAGAAAGAAAAATTATGTTTTGCCTCTTATAAAAACTTTTAGTAGGTATTTGAAGTTACAACAGTATTGTTACACAAGTGCGATATGCATTTTGGAATAAATATGTATTAATAATTTATAATTTCGTGCACATAGGCGGTGTGTAAAACGGTAGCACAGTGTGCATGTCAGTAAAATTTGACAGTTTTAGATATTAAGAAAGTTTAGAAATAATGGACAAAAGCAAACAAATGTATATTAAAAAAGAAATTACCAGTTTAGTATAACTTAAGGACTGCCAAATCTTGCTGCATGTCTTTAATAGACTTTAGACTTTAAAAGAATATAATTGATATTTGGTATTTTAAAAATATGCTATTTCTTGGTAAGTTCCTACCTAAACATGTCTTGTAACGATTAAAAAAGGGATATCTACATACATACATACGTGTAAACTTTTGAAAAAAAAAAACATAATTTTGAGCAAAAAATTTTACGTGCATATTGACTTTGCATTTTTGGCGCTTTTTATTTAGCGCGTTTTCGCTTTAAATAACTTGTAAAGAAATTTCTTAGCGCTTTTTGGCGCGTTTAAATTAGGTGAACAGCGCGCTTACATCTTAAAAAGTTGACAACGCTGGTTCTATGCGCTGTGCGCTCTCTCCGCCTCTTACAAAAGTAAAATTAGTGTAGTTGTATGTGGCAAGAAACATAACAAATTGCATAGAACCAAAGAATATGAATAACTAGAAGCTGCATCTCAACACAAAAATTTTTGTATAGCGGGCTGTAACATTACAACCCGCTCTCTGGTTTTTATTTTTATTCTCTCTACTATTGCTTTTAACACTCTTTGAAAAGACAATATTTGAGACATACATACATTCATGCATACATACATTACATAAACTCTACATGTCTCTACATTTATTTTTTTTCTGTTTTAAAACAGCCACAGTTTGTGTGTGTGTATGATTTTTAGGAAACAATAATGAAGTAAAATATCATTATCATTTAAAAAAAGCATTGATTTCAAACAATTTTTGTGCAAATAACAATCGCTAGAACGTGTGTAAATTGTAGGGTAAGAATATGTGTTTTGTTATTGTACAATTGAATTTGTATCGACTCACACCGAATTACAGTGTCATTATTTTAGAAAATTCAAACATATATTATGCGTAAATTATGCACATCTTACATACTAAACGAAAAAGAAATTATTATTTTTTAGGTTTATTGTAATATAAAATTTTTTGAGGGTTTAATTTTTTTGTGTTATTTTTTTTATTATGTTAATAAAAGTAAAGTATATACTCATATTTAACTTTTATGAGTTTGAAAGAAATTAATTATTATTTGAAAAAGTTTGTTTTATTTTCTAAAATTTTATTTTTAAATTTTTTTTGAATGAGAATTAAATAAAATTTAAGTAAAAAAATATTGGGGAAAACTCGTTTACTTTTCTAAGATTTCATTTAGTTAGGTTTTATTTTTTATTTTATTTTAAATACCTATGTATTTTTTTTTTAATATAATTGTAATACGCCTAAAGTGAAATAAAATTAAAGCAAAAGTAAAAACTTCTTCAGTTGAATAATTAAAATAACACTTTAAGGAGTATTAAGAAAAGGTTGAGTACCTATTCTGTATTGAAATAAAAAAGGAAATATAAGTGCAAAACTTCCCTTGCTGAGGTAATAAACATATGTCACAAATTATGGTTGCTAAAAACTCTTTTTCTTATTTTTTCTATAGCCTAAGCGCAATGCGTTCGAAGTAACAGCAATTAAAGAAAGGCTCATATTATTAGTTTAAGACAAAAACAAATATTGAAAAACAACTCTGGAGTCAACTGGTAAGATTAAAAAAATCCTTTTGAAGGTGTGAAACGAATTATTTAGCTATATATGTTACAATACATTACTAAGCAATAATCTTTTAATACAATTTGTCAGATTGATATTTGTTTTTCTGCAAAAGAAGAAAAATTTAAGAACAACAAAAGAAATAGCAAAAAAAAGTTAAATAAATTTTAGAACTTGCTTGTATTTAAACACATCAAATGATGCGTGTGGTCGGGCGTATATAATGAAATTTCAGTTGTAAGTACATATGTATGTATGTATCGTTACCTGATTTTCCATTTATATCTTTTGCTTTTAAGTTTCGTGCTTTTATTAGCGTTAACGTCAGAATTGAATTTGATGGATGATAACAAAGAGATGATAACAATTCACCACATTTGTCCTTGGCAGGTGGCTTTAAGGCTTTCCAGTATGATTGCTTCGTTTTAAAATCAACCTTTAATAAAAACCAAAAAATTACAATGGCACAGTTGCAAAATTTTTTAAAACAAATATACATACACACATATACATAAATATAAAAATTTTTGCTACAATATAATGCTTGATAACACTATGCAACAAATTTAAACTTTTGTCATAACACTTGAAAACTACTAAATTTTTTAATGCGTTATGTTCATCAAAATAAAAAGAGTTGAAATTTCTAAATCTACAGATTAGTTTTGTTAATTTTTTGTTAAAATTTACAATTTTAAACCAAAATTATCTGTTTGTTTTGAGCTTTAAATTACTACTAATTTATATACAATCCCCTATTTTATATTGGTATTTTTAGGTTATTTCATTGCAAAATTTTTCGATAGGCTAACGATTTTATTAAAATTTGGTCACTAAAGTAAAAATGCTCATATATATTGCAAACGTCCAGTTTTTTTTTAAAAAAGATTTTTTTAATTCAACCTGGGGTTGAAGAAATTTAAGTTAGTGTTTGGGAGTTAAAGTTTTTATTTGGTTTTACTCTTTTTGATTTTTTTTGCTATTATTTAAAAATATATAAATTTTTAGATTTTGGCAAAATATATTTTTCATATTTTTGGTTTGAATAATTTAAAAACGCTAAGTATTTTAAGAACATTGTTGTGAACTATTTAAAATGCAAGCGCGCCCTCTACCTGATCAAAACGCGTTAAAAAGCGCTAAAATTAAAAAAATTTGATACGAAAACGCGCTGGTCATTTATATAAATAAAAGTGAAATGTTGAGTGTTGAAAGGCGCATCACTTCTGAACAGCAGGCCCGATTTCGCTCATTTTATTTGCAAAATTATTAGAAATTTAAAAATTAAAAAAAAAATTTCGGAATATAAAAAAGTTCGAAAAAACCATTAGTTGTGATTTTCTATACAAAAGTTGGTCGGGTGTGCACTAGCAAGGCGGGACAGGTTTAGCTGGTGCTGAAATAAATAATACTAAATACAGGGTGCCCGCCGGCTACTTTGTTTTGCCGCCATTTTGGTAAACATTAGTCTTGACAGTTCATGTTTGGCAGTCGTAAAGTAAAGATTTGTAAAATTATTTATGAAAAAATATTCGGCAAGCCAGCGTGTTTTGATCGTTAAAACATTTAATCCAAATCAATCACCGATTACTGAGAAAGTTACGTGAAATTTTTGGGAGAAACAACGTGCCAACCAGACCAATATTTGTCGTGTAGTGAATGATTTCAAAGAAAGAAGATGGACCACAACGTACTGCTGAAAACATTACTGCTGCTCAAGAAAGTGCTCAAAACAATCCATCAACCTCAATTCGACGCCGTGCTCAGAAGCTTTGTCTTCGAAGAACAACTTTGGCCAAAATTTTGCACAATAATTTGTATTTGTTTCCAAGGATGTTACAGCCAAGGTTGGCAGCCATTACCGTTACCGATACCGTTTAAATACCGTTTAAATTTGGTTACCGGTTTTGAAACCGATACTGAAATAATTTGTTTCGCAAAATACCGATACAAAAACACCGTTTCCTTTTATACCGGTAGCAAAACACCGTTGCCTTTGATACCGGTATTGCGATTATATGCTTTGGTAAAAAAATCTAAAAAATAATGCAAGTAGCAAAAACTTAACACATGTAAATATGGCATTATATGTCACATGAATTTACACTGTTTCTTAAAAATAGTATTGCTAACTTCACGTTCCACAATTGCAACGCTGTTATTGTTATGTTTCCTAACAAAGCAAACTCATAAAGATGATTGCATTATACTTGCAGTTTCTTTTTTCAACAACATTTCGTCTTGTTACTTTGTTAACAAAAAACTAGGTGTTAGCTGTACCAGGTACACAAGTTAGTGTAGAAAAATTATTTTCAGGGCTAAAATGTATATTGAAACCTGCCCTCAATAGGTAAATGAGGATAGTTTAAATGCAGCCATTATGATTCTATTCAACGCGGAGCTGTTTTAATCAACCATATATTGTGTTCCTTTTTATAATGCATCTAAAAAAGGTTATTAAATATTCCAAACATTAAACTTAAATGTATTTTTCAAGGCTATAAGTTATTAATGAAATTTTAATTAAAATTTTGTTTCAAAAAATTGACTTTGATTTAGAAGCTGAAAAAAATGTTTTTGATATAATATTTTTTAAACATTTTATCATAAAAAAGTATAAGGTATTTACCAGGGTATACTAGTACAGGTAGTATCAAGATGAATTCAAAAATTTGCACTGTGCATTTCCTTTTTGTGTTTGAAAAAGTAGATGTGAAAAAAATTTAAAACTTAATACAAAGGTATCTATTTAATTTGTTATTCACTTTCTAAAATATTTATAGTCAGCTAGGCTATTGATATAACCTGTATAAGTATACCCTGGTATTTACATATATTCATGAATACTGATTTTTTATTTATTTTAAAAATATTTTTTTATTATACAAATGTTTGTTGTTTGAAATTCTATTTTATGATCCTTTTAGTTTTTAAAAATGTTTTTAAACAATGTACCTACTTCTACAAGTCAGCAATTTTTTTTTTCATTAGCTTAATAAAAAGAGAACATATAAATAAAAACTTAACTGTTTTTATATTGAATATAGTTTTTTTTTATTTTTTGTAAATACCATTTAAGGTGGCTTCAGACTATAATACTGGGTAAAAACACTTGTCAAAAAACTCAAATAAAATGAGAAAATATAATAGTGTGAAGACATTATGTTATGAAATGTCAAAAAATACCTAAAGAAATTTGACAGTAGTATGGCTCTCTTCATTTTTAGAAATTTTTCTAAACCATTAGATTTTGCATGTATTAGAGTTGCATATTTACAGCACCCATAAAGAAAATCAGGCATGGAAAGTTTATATAAAGTTTGGTATTGTAAAATAATTTTTAATAATATTTTTATGAAATTTATAGTTATTTATTAGGAAATAAAATATTTTTAATTGAAATTAAATTAAAAAGTTGTAAAAGTAATTTTTTTTTCATTAAAAGTGTTGTAAAATTCATATCCAATGCATTTTTCTATGTTTATGCGGCAAACCAATAATCACCCGAAGAATGTGCAGAAGTTTAAAATATTACTAAAAATTCCATCCCTGATGAACAGCTGTTTAATGATTTAGCGCTAGCAAAAATTTTTGCAAATAGTAAATATTAAAAGTGAAATTAAGAATTTATTGCAGAAATTAGTTAAAAAAACATGTCTGATGAACTAACTGCAAGTCTGAACGTCACTTTTTATTGCCTAACAGTATTTTTTCACCCTTTTGTTAAATTCAAATAAAAAAAATACTTGCTTTAAAAGTTAAAGTTTTTTTTTAAGCTCAAAAACAGATGTTTAAGTACTACACAGATTTTAATTTTATTTCAGATGTGATTGTGTAAAGACAAAATGTAATGCGCATTATTTCTTATTTGATTTTTTGACAGTCAAACCAAAAATCATTTTATTTGGCTCTCTCAAAATCCAATGAAAATCTAAACACTTGTAGAATAGTGTGATGGTAGCTTAAGTAAGTATCTATACCGATACTGATATAACCTAAATACCGATACCGAAATTAAAGAATTAATACCGTTACCGATATAATAAAAATACCGTTACCGTTACCGAAATGACAAATTTTAATTACCGTTACCGATACCGTTATTCGTTTCGGTTGCCAACCTTAGTTACATCTAATGAAAAAATCATTATGAGTGGCGTGGCAAATTTAAATTTGAATGGATATGCAAATAAAAACTAAAAGGGCTCGCATTTGTGAGGATAACAGAGGCAGACATTTATCTGATATTGTATTTCATACATAATTTCCGACATTTAATACGAGTAAAACATTTAAAAATTCAGGTACAAATAGTATTAACAAATTATGTTACAGATTTATAATATTTTATAAAAAAAAATATTAGCGTTTCTTAGGAAATTAATTATAAAGTATGTTCATATAAAAAAATTGATTGTAATCAGAGATCAAAAAATTCAAACATTGTTATTTTGCTGTTTAAATTTATGAATTTATGTATGTATGTACACATAAATATCCAGAGTTGGGCAAAATACATGCTTTGCTGTATTTGAAATACAAAATACTTCTTCCGCTTGTATTTCAAATACAAAATAGGCAAATACTTTCAAGTCGAGTATTTCAAATACAAAATACAAAATACAGTATTTTAGTATCTTTTATTTGAAATACAAAATACAAAATACATTTATAACCATTAATCATGAACCCAAGTTTTTTAAAAGTTTAATCATATAAGCAGCCTCTTGTTGAAGAATATATAAATCTTTCTGCAGGTCCTGATGAAAACAGACTGGTGTTTAATTTTATGAAAACAGTTCTCTGCAAGGCACATTCAACAAGGTTAACCCAAGGCGAATATAAAAGATTAGCCCTCTGCATTTCCTTTTTGTATTTGAACGGTAGAATGTCAGAAAATTTAAAAATTTCATACAAAATTAAATTTTTATAACGTGAAAATGTCAAATTGATTTTAACCAGCTGGGCCCTTAATATAACCTGGTTAAATGTGCCTTGGTTCTTTGTATGTGCCAAGGCACATTCAACCAGGTAATATTAAGAACCCAGCTGATTAAAATCAGTTTGACATTTATACATAATAAAAATTAATTTTATATGGAATTTAAAATTTTTCTGACGTTTTACCATTCAAACACAAAAAGGAAATGCAGAGGGCGAATTTTTTGAATTTACCTTTTTGAATGTGCCTTGGAATGTGCCTTGTATGTGAAAAACAAATTAAACAAGTAAGAGCGCTATATTCGGCTGTGCCGAATCTTATATACCCTTCACATTAGTTTTTAAATATACCCAGCAGAGTAATTTTGTACTGCAAATAATATAATAAAAAACCTTGTGCGAGTTTTAAAGCCAATAGAAAAAATAACAAAATTTTAACGTTTGTATGAATAATAGAAATAGATGAAGAAGATTTGAGGTCGAGGGTTTTAAAAGTTTTCGACATTATTCATATTTAAAGGTTAATAAAACTTATTAAATGTTCTAGTCCCCCTGCTCTTCTCCAACTTTTTCACCAAAATGTATGAATTATTTGATTATTACTTTTTGTAGAATATTCGAAGTCGATAGCTGCAATAGTTTTCCAGAAGTAGCGTATCGAAAATTTTATAAAAATTGTTAATTTGTATGGGAGCTACCCCTTCTTCACCCCCCATCCGTAAATCTTTTTTTTCAGAGCGTAGCCCTTGATGTCCAATCACTTTTTGTAGAACATTTGATTTCGATATCTGTTATAGTTTCCGAGATATAGCATATCGAAAATTTAACAAAAATTGTTAATATGTATGCTACCCCTTTTTCTGCCCCCACTCAAAAAATTTTTTCTTAAGAGCGTAGCCCTTGATGTCCAATCACTTTCTGTATTATAATATTTGTTAATTTGTATGGGAGCTACCCCTTTTTTTGCCCCCACTCAAAAAAAATTTTCTTTAGAGCGTAAGCATTCTTGCCCAATTACGTTTTTTAGAACATTTCATTTCGATATCTGTTATAGTTTCCGAGATATAGCGTATCGAATATTTTATAATAATTGTCGATTTGTATGGGAGCTACCCCTTTTTTTGCCCCCACTCAAAAAAAATTTTCTTTAGAGCGTAGGCATTCTTGCCCAATTACGTTTTTTAGAACATTTCATTTCGATATCTGTTACAGTTTCCGAGATATAGCGTATCGAATATTTTATAATAATTGTCGATTTGTATGGGAGCTACCCCTTTTTTTGCCCCCACTCCAAAAATTTTTTCTTTATAGCGTAGGCCTTCCTGCCCAATTGATTTTCGTAGAACATTTTATTACGATATCTGTTATAGTTTCCGAAATATAGCGTGTCGAATATTTTATAATAATTGTCGATTTGTATGGGAGCTACCCTTTTTTTTTGCCCCCATTAAAAAAAATTTTTCTTTAAAGCGTAGGCCTTCCTGCCCAATTACTTTTTGTAGAACATTTCATTTCGAAATCTGTTATAGTTTCCGAGATATAGCGTATCGAATATTTTATAATAATTGTCGATTTGTATGGGAGCTACCCCTTTTTTTGCCCCCACTCAAAAAAATTTTTCTTTAAAGCGTAGGTCTTTGCGTACAATTACTTTTTGTAGAACATTTTAAGTCGATAGCTGTTATAGTTTACGAGATATAGCGCATAAAATATTTCACCAAATTTGTGCAATTGTAGGAAAAATACCCCTTCCCCTGGTCCATTATATAGGTCCCTTCCTTAGGAGTATCCGTGCCAAGTTTTGTGGCAAGAGTGACTATATTTACTGAGATATATAGGGATATATGCACGGATTTTGTCCTAAAAAAAAATGGGTTACTCTGGTTTTTCGCTTATATCTCGGTCAATAGTGAACCGATTTTGCTGATTTTAAATAGCGATTGTCTCCAGGATATTTCTAATAGTTTGAGACCATTAACTGGTCTGTATCTTTTTATTTGACTCCGGAAACTTGATTTCAACAGACGGACAGACAGACGGACATCGCTAAATCGGCTTCCCTATCTATAAGGATCCAGAATATATATACTTTATGGGGTCGCAAATGAATAATAAAGAAATTACAAACGGAATGACAAAGTGATATATACCCTTATCGCTATGTGAAGGGTATAATTAAAAGTAAAGTACTATCACGGCGAATTCAAAAATTCGCCTTCTGCATTTCTTTTGTATACCCTTCACATAGTTATAAGGGTATATATCAGTTTGTCATTCCGTTTGAAGTTTCTTTATTTCCTATTGCGACCCCATAAAGTATTAATATTCTGGATCCTTATAGATAGAAGTTGATATAGCCATGTCTGGATCCTTATAGATAGAAGTTGATATAGCCATGTCTGTTGAAATCAAGTTTCCGTAGTCAAATAAAGTGATACGTACCAGTTATTGGTGTCAAACTTTTGGATTTATCTTCTGACCACTCACCCACAATAATTACTATTTGCATTCCTCACCAAATAGCAACTAGTGATTTTTTTCTTATCTAAAAGAATAAATTAGTTGAAATATAAAAAATATATTAGTGCCCACTGCTCGGAAAACCAACCGCTAAAAACTCCCGGAGACATAGATGATAGTCTGAGCGCCCTAAATAAAAACATTAAAAAAGCCGATGAACATGCGTCTTCTACCAGCAACATTTTTTCTGACGATGTGGGAAAACTTTTATCTGAAAAAAGGAGAGTCCGAAGAGAATGGCAAAAGCATAGATCGCCCCAACTTTAAACTAAGCTGAAAGAATATACTAACCAATTAAAAAGCTTGCTGGAGGTTCACAGAATGGCTTCACTTAAAAAGTGCCTCGAAGGTCTAGACGCGACTCCTCGGACAATTTATTTCCTATGGCGATCAGCCAGACGTCTTAAAAGACCCGTTATCGCAAAACCACCACTACGTAATCTCAGAGGATCCTGGGCTAGAAATGACGAAGAAAAATGTGGTCTGTTTGCATATCATTTCAAAAACGTGTTTACTCCCAATACTTGCACAGACGTGAGGGAATTACCGCCAGTTGTTGCTAGACGTCCTTTAGAAATACGTTTCCGATTTACAGATGTTGTAGAGGCTATTGCTAACCTAAATGGTAAAAAAGCTCCTGGCGTTGATAATATAAGCAACAAAATGCTCTTAGAGCTACCTTTTACGGCAAAAAGAATAATTCTTTTTATTTTTAACGCAATAATTCGGCTTGAACATTTCCCGTCTATATGGAAAATTGCCTTAGTAAAGATGATTCCTAAGCCTGGCACAGATCCTTCAAAGATAGAGTCTTACAGGCCTATAAGTTTGTTACCCACAAGCTGACCCCGATACTGAATGAAAACAATTGCATTCCAGATCACCAATTTGGCTTTAGAAGTCAACATAGCACAATCGAACAAACTCACAGACTGGTGCAGGTTATAAGAAAAACCTTTGAGGAAAAGAAGTACTGCTCTGCGCTTTTCATTGATGTCTCTCAAGCTTTCGATAAAGTATGGCACGAAGGCCTGTTAAACAAACTAAAGCTACACCTTCCAGCTAATATTTTCAACCTATTGGAAAAATACATAACCGGTCGACAATTTATGATCAAAGAGGGAAAACAAATAAGTTCTTCTCAACCAATAGGGGCTGGTGTACCTCAAGGGAGTATACTAGGTCCAATTTTGTACTTGCTTTACACAGCAGATATGCCAACCAATAGTTTTACACACACGTCAACATTTGCTGATGATACTGCTTTCCTTAGTATTCATAAGGACCCTAAAGAGGCTTCGAAACAACTGCAGCAACACGTAACCCAAGTTGAAAAATGGGCAAAGATATGGGGAATAAAAATAAATGAAATGAAAATGTACCCACGTAACTTTTACTTTACGCAAAGAAACGTGCTCCCCAATCACTATTAACAACCATATGGTGCCTCAACGAACCGAGACAAAATATCTTGGTATTCACCTAGACCGCCGCCTCACATGGAAGCCTCATATAGATGCGAAGCTGACGCAAATGAAACTCAAAGCTGCTCAAATCCACTGGCTAATGGGTAGAAACTCTGTGCTACGTCTGGATTGTAAACTTTTACTCTACAACTCGATTTTAAATCCAATTTGGTGCTACGGTATACAATTATAGGGCACTGCTTCCTCGTCTAGCATAGAAAAAATACAACGTCGTCAAAACAAAATTCTGAGAATGATAACTGGTGCTCCTTGGTATATTAAAAACAGCAACAACCACAAGGATCTAGAAGTTCCACTAGTAAAAAGCGAAATCATAAACTATGTGTTTACAAGTATTTAAACAAGCTGGAAACACAATTAAATCCGCTCTCTCGAAGCATCCTGCAACATAGGGGGCACACCCGCCTTAAAAAGGGATACTATTGCTCTAAGATGAAACTTTTGAAATTAGTTATCTTTATTGTGAGAACTTAAATGTTAGTCCAGTACTGACTGGACTAGTATTAATTACTTAGAATTAAGATTTGAATACTTTTTGTTAGTTTGCTTAAGCAAAGATTCAATAAAAAAAATTAAGAAAAAAAAATAAACATCCTGGAGACAATCGCTATTTAAAATTAGCAAAATCGGTTGACTATTGACCGAGATATAAACGAAAAATTAAAATAACCAATTTTTTAGGACAAAATCCGTGCATACATCCCTATATATCTCAGTAAAGGTAGTCATTCTTGCCACAAAACTTGGCACGGATCCTCTGAAAATAGGGACCTCAAAAGGAAAAAGTTTTTTTCAGATAGGATAAGGGGAAGTGGTATTTCCCTAACAATTGCACAAATTTTGTGAAATATTTCATGCGCTAAATCTTAGAAATTATAACAGCTATTGACCTACACTTTGGAGAAAAAATTTTTTGAGTGGTGGCGGGAGAAAGTGTAGCTCCCATACAAATTAACAATTTTTATGAAATTTTCGATACGCTATATCTCGGAAACTATAACAGCTATCGACTTCTAGTGTTCTACAAAAAGTAATTTTATGATAAGGCCTACACTTTAAAAAAAACATTTTTTGGATAGGGGCAGGGGAAGGGTTAGCTCCCATACAAATAAACACTTTTTATGACATTTTCGAAACGCTATGTCCCGGAAACTATAACAGCTGCCAACATCAAATGTTTTACAAAAAGTAATTCGATGATAAGACATACATTTTGAAAAAAAAGGTTGAAGAGGACTAGAAGATTCCATAAAAATTAACAAATTTTATTAACCTTTTAATACAAATAATTTCAAAAACTTTTATAACTCTCGACCTCAAATCTTCTTCATACATACATATATGTATTTCTATTATCCATACGAACGTTAAAATTTTGTAAAGTTTTCTATGGACTTTAAAACTGGCACTTTTTTTTTATTATATTATTTGCAGTATAAAATAACTCGGCTGGGTATATTAAAAGAGCAATGTGGAGGGTATATAAGATTCGGCAGAGCCAAATATAGCGATCTTACTTGATGCGTTTAAAAGTGTGAATGTCTAAAAAAAATTTTAACTTTCATACAAAATTTAATTTTTTTGACATTCACATTTCCAAATATCCGCTTAGCTCTTGATATTACCTGAATGAGTGAGACCTGTAAAAGAACGTGCCTTGCTAAGGTGAAGACGTGAATGAACACGAAGACAAAGTTTCCATTCTTTTTTTTTAATTTTAAAATTTTTCAATTTTTCTAATGACAAATATTTGTATAACAAAAAAATGTATTTTGAAAAATGTATTTTGCTATCATAAGTATTTGAAATACAAAATACAAAATACTTCAGTGTTGGGTATGTCAAATACAAAATACATTACAAGGTGGTATTTCAAATACAAATACAAAATACGTATTTGTATTTCAAATACAAGTATTTGAAATACTGCCCAACCCTGTAAATATCTATAAAAAAAAATATATCTAGAAAGATAATAAAAGAAGATCTGAAATTATTTTTTATCGGTATTAAATTTCATATATATTTTAGGAACATATTTTTAACACAAGTACAAAGGTATATCCCCGGAGCTTATTGAGGCCCAAGCCTCCTTGGATTTATCTTCTGACCACTCACCAACAATAATCACTATTTGCAGTCCTCGTCAAATAGCAACTAGTGATTTTTTCTTAACTAAGAAAGTAGATTGGTTGAAGTATAAAAAATATATCAGCACTGCTGGGAAAACCAACCACTAAAACACCCGGAAACATCGGCGATTGTCTGATGAACAGCCTTAATGAAAATATTATAAAAGCCGTTGAACATGCTTCGTCTATTTATCGTCATGCCAAGTACAACAAAATTTTTTCTGCAGATGTTGAAGCTTTTATCTGAAAAAAGGAGAACCTGGAGAGAATGGCAAAAGCATAGATCGCCTTAACTTAAAAAAAACTGAAAGAATGCACAAATCAATTAAAAAACTTGTTAGAGGTGCACAGAATGGCATCACTGAACAAATGTTTAGAAAGCCTTGTAGCTACTTCCCAGACAAATTATTCTCTATGGCGAGCTGCCAGACGTCTAAAAAGACCCGTTATCACAAAACCTCCACTGCGTAATCTGAGAGGATCCTGGGCTATAAATGACAAAGAAAAATGCGATCTGTTCGCAAGTCACTTAAGGAATGTGTTCACTCCCAACACGTGTACTGACGTGAGGGAATTGCCGCCTGTTGTTGCTAGACGTTCTATAAAAATACGTTTCCGATTTTCAGATGTTGTAAAGGCTATCGTTAACCTAAATGGTAAAAAAAGCTCCTGGCGTTGATAATATAAGCAACAAAATGCTTTTAGAGCTACCTTTTATCGCTAAAAGAATTATTCTTTTTATTTTTAATGCCATAATTCGGCTTGAACATTTCCCGCCAATATGGAAAGTTGCCTTAGTTAAGATGATTCCTAAGCCTGGTAAGAATCCTTCAAAGGTGGAGTCGTATAGGCCTATAAGTTTGTTACCAATCTTGTCAAAATTGTTCGAAAAGCTCTTTAAAAACAAGCTAACTCCGATAATGAATGGAAACAATTGCACTCCAGACCACCAATTTAGCTTTAGAAATCAACATAGCACAATCGAACAAACTCACAGACTGGTGCAGGTTATAAAAAAAACATTTGAGCAAAAGAAGTACTGCTCCGCGCTTTTTATTGATGTCTCTCAAGCTTTCGACAAAGTATGTCACGAAGGCCTGTTAAACAAACTAAAGCTAAACCTTCCAGCTAATATTTTCTACCTTTTAGAAAAGTACATAGCCGGTCGACAATTTATGATCAAAGAAGGAAATCAAATAAGTTTTTCTCAACCAATTGGGGCTGGTGTACCTCAAGGGAGTATAATTAGGTCCAATTTTCTACCTGCTTTACACGGCAAATATGCCAACCAACTGCTTTACGCATACGCCTACATTTGCTGATGATACCGCTTTTCTCAGTATTCATAAAGACCCTAAATAGGCTTCGTGCCAATTGCAACAACACGTAACCCAAGTAGAGAAATGGGCAAAATTATGGGGAATAAAAATTAATGAGCAAAAATGTACTCACGTAACTTTTACTTTACGCAAAGAAACGTGCTCTCCAATCCTTATATGGTGCCTCAACGATTTAAGACGAAATAACTTGGTATTCATCTGGACCGTCGCCTTACATGGAAGTTCCACATAGATGCGAAGTTGACGCAAATGAAACTATAAGCTACAAATTCATTGGTTAATCGGCAGAAACCCTGTGATTCGTCTTGATTGTAAACTTCTACTCTACAAATTGATTTTTAAACCAATTTGGTGCTACGGTATACAATTATGGGGCACTGCTTTCGCCTCTAACATAGAAAAAATACAACGTCGTCAAAACAAAATCCTAAGAATGATAATTGGTGCTCCTTGGTATGTTAAAAATAGCAACATCCACAAGGATCTACAAGTTCCACTAGTTAAATGCGAAATCCTGAACTATATGGACAAAATCGGATAAGTCCTTATTGAGCTATGATACAATCCATGAAGCAGCCTCTTTAAAAATATTTACGAAAAGAAAATGAAAAACACTTATCCATAAAATTTTTACTGTTTTTGTACTAAAGAGACCACCAAGTGGTCATCAAATATAATCTTGCTTGTTGCATAGTATTATTAGATGCAGCAGCTTTATTTTTAGTTAACTTCTGAGCCTATGATTCCTCTGCTTTAGCTAAATATATATCTCATTAAAAAAATTTATTGGGCGGTGATTTGCAAATCCCCACAAGCGTGTGCGTGCTCTGTAAGCATTGAAGAGAGTAATAATAACAAATAGGTTTTGTAGTCTCTTGCGCCAGACGAACAGTGTGACCAGTTAGGATTTTTAAAATGTTTAATGGACAAATTTTTAAATTACATTCAATGTTTAACTTACATACATACATATATCTTCATGTTTTCATTTTTTGTTATAAAATATAATTAAAATCAAAAATAAGCTAAGTAATAGACATGTAAAGATTATCCGCATGAAATATTCTCAATATACACAATTAGCATTTATGAGATTATGCAAAACTAAGTAGTATGGCAAAATTATTTCGCATTTATGAAACTTTTGCTTTAACGTAACTGGCTTAGTTTTTAATTAATTTTCCAAAACTTTTTATATACAATTCTATCACATTTTCAATACAAATTTTTGATTTTTAGTTTTGCTTAAGTTCATATAATTTCTTTTTATTAGAAGAAATTATTATTTTCCGTTAATGTTGAAAGAAACTTTAATTGGAAAAAAGCAAATTTTTCTACCGCTACTAGCCGAGTAGAATGCATTTTCGAAAGCAGCTACCCAATTTCATCATCAGTACTCTTTGAACGGTAGTAGTGTATTTGGTTGTAAACATCACCTACTTAACTTACATGTAACATGGAAAGGGATACGGCATGACTGTTTTTCTTTTGTTTTTACTTTTTAAGTGAGGACGAAGTTTAATTTTCATATACACTATGCTTTTTTCTATTAAGTCTCTTCGGCAACACTTGACTAACGCTTGAGCACTATCCATCTCTCAGATGGAATGAAACGCTTTTTATTCTTTTATATTATATACAAGGGGGGTAAATCATTTTTAATTTCTTTTTTGTCAACGACAAATGAACAGAAATTATTAAAGATCATTTTTGCACCGTGCCATGTGTGAGTTATGCTAGTTTTTATTTATTGTTGAACTAATTGTTTCTTAATACATATTTTTAGTTTGGCTTAAGTTCATATAATTTCTTTTTATTAGAAGAAATTATTATTTTCCGTTAATGTTGAAAGAAACTTTTAATGTTTTAACTGTGCAACAAGAGACAAATAAGTAACAAACAGCCAACTCAATCAAAAAATAAGAACGATTTCGTATGCCGATCACTGCTTTAGACGAACCTGCAGAAATAAACAGCAAAATAAAGATGCAAATCGTGAATTTTACGTAAGTATCTGTAAAAACATAAGACTTGTTAACTTTTAATATTAAATTCTTTTAGATTCGTTGTATGTCATCTCTACTTAGAAACCAACTTCAAAAATCATCATTCGAAATTTTTTCGGAGAATATAACTATTGATTCCAATATCGACGGAGTACACGGCAAAGTGTCATTAGAAAAATTCAAAAAATATTTAATGCTTTAAGAGGTAAGTATGTCAACATTCATATATGTATATTTAATTATTGTATGTACAACGAACGCAATTCGGAATTTTAGAGAGTAAAATGCTGAGAAAGCATTAGGAAATGCTTTTAGAATTATTAAAAAAAAGACATTCTCAAGCCGCTTGCGTAAAAGGGAAAAGACACTGGAAATTTAACCGAAACCGACAGTCCTGCCAACCAGTAAAACTCTAATGTAGTTTTGCACCTTTTTTTTATCGATTTCTGCGTTTGTTTATTCTTTTTTAATGGTCAACGAAGGCATTTTTTTAATTTTAAATAACAATAAATATATTTGTAATAAAAATGAAAGCCATTCAAATATGCGATTGAAATCGCAAACGAATATTTTTTAAATCTCCCTCATAAAATTATTTTTAGTAGAAAAATATAATATATTTGTGATAACCTATTTTATTACAGAAGAAGTATTATTACTTATGGTGTTTTCTTTTCTGAGCATAAATGTTGCCATTTTATTTTGTAACACTTTTTCAAAACTACCTAAACCTTTGAAAAGTGGTACATTTTCAGTGACTACAACAGAACAAACAATCACTATATTTTTAGATGAGACCTCGTTTTTAACTCCATTTTATGATTTCTTTACAGAAATAAAATTTTTTTATTCAACGTCAAAAAACTGATAGCAAAAAAATAGATCTTCTTCTTTTTAAAAAGGCAGTGAGTAACCCTTTGATTATTTTAGGGGCAAAAATGTAGCATTTTTTCATTTTTTTAGGGCAACATTACCAGAAAAGAACTTACAACTCTGTAGCAATGCTGCCTTGCTTTTCAGAAAAGAACAGAAATGAGTGCATAGGGCAGAATAAAGGCAGCATTTCTGCCAGAAAAGAAAACGCCATTAGTTAATCTTCTCTAACTCACCATTAGAAAACTAAAAATGAGTTAACTTGTGGTTATCAGAGTGGGTGAGTACTGACTTGTTCTGCGGACACTCTGTGGAAAAATCAAATGAAACAAGTCAGATTTTAATCAGCTATCAGTTAGTTTTAAGTTAACTTAATTTCCGACATGGTTTAGTTGTTTTTGTAGAACTGATCCCACCTGATAAACATGCGCCTTGAAAGCAACAAATACACAAAACGTGTACTTCAAGGCATCAGGTGATGGTTATTCTACACAACAAAATTTGGCGAATAAAATTTTCGTTTTTATTGGCTCAGGTGTCAAAAAAGATATGTAAAAGTAAACAACTTTGACAACCCAACCTCGCTTTATGCATGAGAAAAGTAGATCAGCTGTGTACGTAAAATCCACTGATACACATTAGTTCACCATGGTGTACTTTTGGTTGTTAAAGTGTTTAATACAAACCAGAGAAACAATTCTTTCGGCTAAAATTCGGCTAAGAGCCACCGCACTGTGGACCATTCTACGAAAAGGCGGCCAAAACTCATTTTTTTATGGTCACCGATTGACATCCATTAGAATGAAGACACTAGTGTACGTCGTGAGCCAAAAAATTAAAACTTTATTTCAGATATATTACAGAGAACAGGGTGATTCAAAATGGACGTTCTCAGCATTTTGCTTAAATGGGAAGTTTTTTAGTAAGATTTTGATTTTTAAACTTAAACGAAATAAATTTTGTGTAATTTAATAATTTTTTATCTATGAGTACAAGAAAAATAAATTTTTTATGATGTTTAGAAACAATTTTTTTTCTTTTTTTTTAAAGTCCAAATTTTCTAAATTTCCATTTTCAATAGAGCATAACTTCTAGAGAACATTAGAGAACAAAAGGAAATTATCACTGTTTAGTAGATAATACTCTCCCCTATACACTATTGTATACCCGGGACGATCCAAACGTGAGCACCAAAACAATTTTAGTGACACAAGGTCAAATATTTTTTGCATAATTTGAGTGAAAGAGCTAAACTAATTTTTTTGTTAGTGCTTTTTATTAAGTATTTTAGTTTTTTTTATCAAATTGCTTTTGTGAGAGACGGTTTTAAGATGGATATATATATGCATATATATATGTATATATAAAACAAACAGATCTCAGCTAATTATGGTAAACACCATTGATATGTAACAAGCGTTCTTACAGGTAGAAGTACAAAATCAGAAAAGATAGCCAAAACTTATAGACTTTTTAGTAAGCAAAATACTTTTGTAAGCAAGCAATTTTTAAGTTATTAAAACAATAAACAAAATCATAAACGACCTGCAAATATTCGTTGTTTTTTATAATAATATCATTAAATAGGGTATGAATTATCTTTTGCCTAAAATGTTTTGTAAACCATTAAAAATTAATATGGAAATTCCTGGAAAACCCATGTGTGAATGTCTATTGCTTCTGTTGTGATTTTCCCATGTGCGCATGGGATAGTATTGCTTTTTGTCTACAGCGTTACGGTTTTGCGACTAAAGTAGCATTTTGACCCTTTTTCCTCAAATATCTCCTTCTTTTGCCACTTTTTTTTTTGATAATTTCCTTTTTGTGTCCCTTTTAAAAATTTTCAACGTTAGCGCTATCTGTCTAGCTGTATTTTTTTGTTGAGTAAGTGTAATTAAATTAATCTTTTTAATTGCTATTCTTTACAATTTGAAAAACGGAGATCTCGCTGATATTTTTTTTCCAACAAATGAAGTGCGCGATGTGAAGTTGCATATACTAAGCAATAAATTTTTTCAAAATATGCAATACAGATGAAATTTAACTACACATACAAAAAATTTAAAATTTTGCAAAGGTATTAAAAAACGGTACGTTGAATGCTCTTGTAACAAGAAAAGGATGTACGAACGTCACCATGAATGGTTGTCAAAGGAACTTGTTTTCGAATTTTGTTTACAAAAGCCAATAAATGTGGAAAACAGGGTCGACGAGAAAAACCAATTGACCATGGTGAAATTATGTGTACCAGGTGGTGTTACGAGCACAGCTGATCTCCTTTTTTCATGCATAAATCGAGGCTGGGTAGTCAAAGTTGTTTACTTTTACATAGTTTTTTTGACAACTGAGCCAACGAAAACTACAACAAAAACGAAAATTATATACACCAAATTTTGTTGTTGTAGAATCACCACCACCTGATACATTATTGCGCCATGCAATTGACGAATGTTGTGAAAGAACTCGAAGACGCAAACTTTAGAATATCAATGAAGTATTTTCTCCAGTAATTATCAAAGACTAATTTTTGCATCAAATGTAACCAACACAAAATAAAAAAACAAAAATTCATCAGATGCTAATTTATTAATGGTATCTTTCTTTCCATTGCGCTTAACAAAAAGTTATACCGGCTTAGAGCCTTCAACTAGTAGAGCAACAAAACTTGATGTGTGGAAAAATGAAATATAATAATAATAATGTATTGCAGACCAATGAAATTTACATTCCAAAAAGAAACAAAAGATGTTATAACTGAAGAAGTAAAAAATATAAAAGATCTAATTAAAGCCCTTCAACCTACAATATTTTTAATTGATGACGAGGAAGTCGAAGTAAATTTTAAAATGTGTCTCACAATGATTCATGGAAAAGTTGCACAACTAATACAACTAATACAAAAGCAACGTCATGCTGCATTATCTGCCAAAAGACATCAAGCGAACTAAGCCATCCCATTCCAGAAGGTTACAGTTTTAAGGCAGCATATGAATTTGGATAGCTAGAATACGTTTTATGGGGCATATTCTTAAATTAGGTTTTGATTCGGATTTTGGTCTGTAAGGTCAAACAGTGAGAAAAAATAAGGAAAATAAAGAAATAAGAAAGCAAAAAAAAAAAAAACAAATTCGATCAGCCAAAGCAAGGAGAAGGAAACACAAATGATGGCAATACTGCAATGAGATTTTTTTCAGATCCAGAAACTGCGGCATCTTTTACCGGTGTAGATTTGAAACTAATAGAGAGCTTCAACATTATATTACAAGATCTAGCGTGTAGCAGAAAGATAAATGCAAAAAAATTTGGAGAGTATGCAAAAAAAAACAGCTATACTTTATAACGAGAAATACTCTTGGAGATATACATATGCCATCCACAGTTCATAAAATTTTGTACCATGAGGAACAAATAATTAAACACGATATGCTACCAATAGGGGATCTATCTGAAGAAGAGTAAGAAACAAGGACTACAGATTCTTTCGCGAGCACAAAACCAGAAAAATTTCCAGATGTTGTACTAACGAAGGCCTTATTACTATTTTATTATGCACGTCAGATCCCTATATGTCCAACATCCGGCAAAAATGAAAAACTAACTATATTGAATTAGAAGTAAAATCTAAACTACTTCTAGAAGATGAAAACCAAGGCTATTTAGAAGAATAGCATAGAGAATTTGAGGTATGTAGTTTGTAAAATTACATAAAAACAAGTAAGAGCGCTTTATCGGCTGTGCCGAATCTTATATACCCAGCCGAGTTAATTTGTACTGCAAATAAGTTTACAAAATTTTAACGTTTGAGGTCGACAGCTATAAAAGTTTTCGACATTATTTATATTAAAAGGTTAATAAATATTGTAAAATTTTATGGGATGTTCTAGTCCCCCTGCTCCTCTCCAACTTTTTTTCCAAAATGTTTGAATTATTTGATTATTACTTTTTGTAGAATATATAACAGCTATCGACCTGTTATAGCTTCCCAGATGTGGCGTATTTAAAAGTTTCATAAAAATTGTTAATTTGTATAGGAGCTAACTAACCCTTGTTCACCCCCCACCCAAAAATTTTTTTCTTTAAAGCGTAAGTTTTGTTGTCGAATTGCTTTTTGTAAAACATTTGATTTCGATATCTGTTATAGTTTCCGAGATATACATAGCTTATCGAAAATTTCATAAAAATCGTTAATTTGTATGGGAGCTCCCCTTTGTTCACCCCCCACCCAAAAAATTTTTTTCTTTAAAGCGTGGGTTTTGTTATCCAATTACCTTTTGTAGAACATTTGCAGTCGATTGCTGTTATAGTTTCCGAGATCTAGCGCATAAAATATTTCACTAAATTTGTGCAATTGTAGGAAAAATGCCACTTCCCCTGGTCCTATCTGAAAAAAACTTTTTCTTTTATTTAGGTCCCTACTTTATGAGTATACGTGCCAAGTTTTGTGGCAAGAGTGACTTTATTTACTGAGATGCACGGATTCTGTCCTAAAAAAATGGGTTACTTTGGGTTTTCGCTTATATCTCGGTCAATAGTGAACCGATTTCGCTGATTTTAAATAGCGATTGTCTCCAGGATATTTCTAAAAGTTTCACACTGTTAACTGGTCTGTATCTTTTTATTTGACTCCGGAAACTTTATTTCAACAGACGGACATTGCTATCTCAACTTCCCTATCTATAAGGATCTAGAATATATATACTTTATGGGGTCGCAAATGGATAATAAAGAAATTACAAACGGAATGACAAACTGATTTATACCCTTACCACTATGTGAAGGGTATAAAAATGAATAAACTTGCTGGCACTAGGTCAACAATGTTAAAAAAACGTCCACAGCTTTAACCCACTCGTAACAAAATATTTTTGTATTTTTTAACAACTTTGTTAAAAATGTGCACTTTTTATTACGAGCTAGATGACATTTTTGGTGGAAGACTTCTTAAAGCTGCCACTGTTTAAGACACGGCAGATGAGACTTACTTCGAAGTAATAAACTGCATAGAGCTCGAGGAAGGGGACAATTTGCCACCGCCGCAAAATTGTGAAAACGAAGCTTTCACTAGCCGCAAGGTAATTTATTCCTGAACTGGCTTATCCGATATTTTGCAAATGCAATCAGATTTGCTAAAATAAAAAAAAGAAAAAGCTGGCCAACAATTGGAGCTAAAACAAAAGAAGCTTGTTTTAAAAGAAAGGGAGATAGAGCTAAAAGAAAGGAGCTAAAAAGCAACGAAAGATTGAAAATAATGGAGCTAGAAATGAAGAAGAGGATTGCCATGGCAGACCTTACGCTTAAATATAAATAAAACAAATACAAATGTGCCTATAACGATGCTGTGAATTAATTTTTTTTAATTTTTGTTTCCTGTAGTTTAAAACTTTGCTTTGAATTATTTTTTTTTTACTTTTGTTCATTGTGATGTTTGTATTATTTTATTATGGATTTTTTTTTCAAAAGTCAACCTTTAATGTAAAAATTTAATTCTTTGTTTTATAAGTGTCTTCCTTTTTTTGTGAAATAAAGTACAAATTTATTTTTAAGTACGTACATATGTATGTACGTCGGATTAAAATGTGAAATAAAGTAAAAATTTATTTTTAAGAACGTATGTATGTACGTCGGATTAAAATGTAAACCTGCAACTTCGTGCAAGTTTTATAGCGCGTATAGAAAAGAGCCAACAATTTTTTCGTCTTTGCTGTAAAACGAAGTAAACTAAATTAGCAGGTTTACATTTTTAGTCAGCTAAATAAGAAATGTACCTAAGTTTAAGATAAATTAATATGAATTTTTGTTGTTGTTTATTTTGTTTTTATCCATTAATTTTAGAAAAACAAATATATTTTTATACATTTTATTAAACCTACACTTTTGAATAAATTGAAGCAAATTAGCTCTAGTGTTACTTTCTGAAGGTAAGTCAATATTAGATTCAACTATATTAGTTAAATTTTCATTTTTGTCGCAAATTCTACTAAAATGATATGGAAAATGCAACAAACAACAATGATGAAGAATGAAGAGTGCCAAAACAATTCTCAATACGGACTCTATATTTAGAAATGTGTTTGCTGAAAAGCTCCCGTTCTTCTTTAGTACCTTCAATGCTATTTCCTCTAAATGGCGTTAATAAGTGGAAAAATAGTGGATAAGCGCTATCTCCGGCAATCCATTGAGGTGGTGTAAAAAACCTTACAGGATGTTTCGCCAGTGGGCAGTTTAAAAATATTTTTGCGTCATGCACACTACCTGGATAACCTACTGTTAGTTGTATCCGTAATTTCTAGTCACACACTGCTTGTACCATAATAGCATATTGGCGTTTTCGTGAAAAGAAAAGTTCATAGTTTTTGATAAGTGCTTCCGCTAACTTTATTTCTGAGCCTTCAATATATTCTATGCACCCAGGCATTTCGCCTCTTGTTGCAGACATCAATTCCACTCTTTCTCTTTCATTTGGCGAGAACGAAAATCTTTTTTTTATGTTTTAAAATTGCTTTAAAAACGCGTATTGTGATATTTTGGATAGTACTACCATCACCCACACCAAAGAGCGTGGCCTTTTTTCGAATTGAAAGCCCATCGCCAGAGGAGCCTAAAGGGTAAAGTAAAATTTTTAGATGCATTTCGATTGGAAGCTGTGCATTATTTGTCGTAAAAATATCATTATCTTTAATTAAAAATATAAATAAAAACTTATCGGGACGAACACGAAATATTTGGTTGAATCGATTGTCGTCAAATTTCTTAAGAACGTTTTGCTGCCACTTTTCTGGTTTTGGAACTAAAAAGTGAACACTTATTCGGTTACTTAACAAACTAGCAATATTCATCAGGAAATTTGCAGGAGTTTTTTCTTCCTCATCTTCGTCGCCTAGAAAAAGTTAAACTCAAACCTTAAAAGTACAAAATATACTTGTGCGAAAACCATCTATTATTTTATTTTTCTCACTTTTTGTCATTACTGCAGCAAATTTGTATAATTACTGTTTTATAGTTTTGGTCAAGATTTTACTGATACTAGCCGAGTAGAACACACTTTTCAAAAACAGATACGAATTTCAGATTCAGTACCATTTAATCGGTTATTTGTAATTCGGTTGTAGGCATCAGCTATTTTACAAACTAGCCTGTGTACATATGTAAAAATATATATTTTTAAATGGCTGTCTAAGTTAGAATGGCTTACTTTTGTGACAAAAATTAATACTTCTTACATTCGAATTATAAGTTATGCTCAACAGCAAAACTACTTACATTGAACGCGTTTTTAACTGTTAATACTTATAGTCAGCGATGCCAATTTAGTGCGTTCCGCGCTAGATTTAGTGCTTTTTAACTACCAAAAAGGCGCATTTTTACTCCTCAGCGCGTTTTTCTGAAAACGTGCGCTAAATTAGCGTGTTTGTTAAAAAAAAACTGAGGCAATCGTAGTATTTTGCCTATATCTAGGTCCGTGGTGAACCGATCTTGGCCATTTTAAATAGCGATCCTCTCAGGAATATTTGTAAAAGTTTGACACCAATACCTCGTCCGTAGTGCTTTAATTCACTCCAGAAATTTGCTTTCAACAGACGTACAGAGTGACAGACGGACATGACTTCCCTATCTTAAAGGATCCAGAATGTACTTTATGGGTTCGCAAATAGATAATAAAGAAATTACAAACATAATGAAAAGCTGATATATACCCTTATCACTTATGTGAAGGGTACATATAAATATAATATCTACATTCTACAAAATTTTAACATACCTGACACAATGGTAGAAAAACTTCTCCTATAGAGTCATCCCTTGAGAACCGGTCGTAATCAAAAACGTGCAGATGTAAGACCTGTAAGAAGAAAATTTATCGAGAAGAGAATATTATTAAATATCTTTTTGTTTATATTTATAACTTAATACCTAGTATTCACCCTTATTGTGGTTGGCGTTGGCGTAGTCGTTTTAAGCTTTTTGGTACCGTCTAACAAATACGCCAATGTTAAATGAAAAGCACCCCTGTCGTTTATGTATCGATTTCAACAACATTCGACACGACAACGCCAAACACAATAAGGCTGATTATATCATATTTTTAATTATGCTATATTGATAACTTGCACAACATTGACTATGTAGTTTGATTTTTTTCAAGCGCACGTACTTAATTTACAGTGTCTCTTTTGCAAGAGTTCACAAAAATTGTTGCCATTTGAGTTTTATATTTTCGCAGTTAGGTTAGTATATTGATTGTCCAAACTTATACAAACTTACCCAAAAGCGTTCTAGGTAACAATTTTTGTGCAAAAAGAGAGCGTATCAAAGTGTCATTATTCTTTATTTACTGTACAAATTTTCCCAAACTTTTTCTTTAGGTAAGTAAGGATAAGAACTTAAAATTTTTAAAATCAGAAGATTTTTGTTTACCTTTAAAATTCAAGAATTGAATGGACCTTTTCCAGAAAAAATATATTTTGTTTATACACTTCTTTTCATTTGTGTTGAACTAATTGTTTTTACTACAAATTTTTGCTTTTTATTAAAAAAAAATTAATTTTCAAGCACAAATGTACTTTAATTAAAAAATAGATAAATACATAGATATACCGCACATAAAGACAAGGTAACAACAATAACTTAATGCTGCTTAAGGTACCTTCAGACTAAAATACTGAGTAATAAAACATGTCAAAAATTAAAATAAAATGAGAAAGTGTGAAGACAATATGTTATGAAATGTAAAAAAATACGTAAAGAAATTTGGCAGTAGAATGGCTCTCTTCATTTTTAGAAATTTTTCTAAACCATCACACTTCGCATTTTATTTAAGTTGCATACATACATACATACATACATACATACATACATACATACAACAGCACGAACAAAATCAGGTATGGAAAACTAAAAATTTTATTTTGTGTTAAAGATTCTCAAATAAATAAAACACAAAAATTGTGATTTACAAATGTCTTAAATAAAATGTTTTGCTAAAATTGTTTATTTTACTGACACATTTTGTAAGCCTAAGTTAAGACTAACATGAAATATTTAACGCAGTTTTTAAAACTGTTTTTTTGTTTACTTATTACTGCAATATTTGTCCTTATTTATTGTTTAAAATTAATTTTTTCATTTAAAATTGCTACATTTATGGTAAAAACCATAGATATAATCACAAAGGGTGTGCTAAGCTTAAAATGTGGCAAATTAAATTTTTATTATGTCTAAATAAATAAAAAAAAGAGTGAGATTAACATGATTTTTAGGTTATCAACCTAATGATTAATTTAATTTACTTACAAAAATAAATTTAAAACTTGTCAAACTATTTTTGAGCATTAAAATTTAAACGTCACAATATTGAGAAATATTTTATTACGCTTTTGTGAACGATTCTAATATATTTTTTTTCATTTACAGACATTTTAACCAATTTTTTTATTAGACAATTTGCGAGAAACATCTTATGGACAAACAAAAATTACAATATTCTTTACTTTATAGTCACAAGTATGCAGAACTTAATAAAGATAAGATAATGCTTTAAACTAATTTAAAGAATCGGTTTGTAATTTTGCGGTTAACCTGTAAAAGGACAATATTGTCTCTTTTCAAAGAATATATATGACAAATTTGACAAATAATTAAAAATATTAGAAAAACAAACGTGCATGCAAAATATTTGATTCTGTTAATTTCGGTGGCAGTAAATTTTTGATAAATAATTTATCAGGTGATAGCAATTCAAAGAGAATTTTCCCCTCATTTTTGCTTTTTTATATAGGGAGTTTGCCTCTGTCCTGATCATAAAAGAAAACATTTGAAACGTGATTGTGTTAAACTTCATATATAAAAGTAACAGTGACAAAAACTCTTATCTTCTACGCCATGTTTAGTTTTTTTAAGCAATGAATGAAAATGATTTTGTTAAAATATAATACCTGACAATACCTTTAACAGGCATAAAAATTAAAATAATCTTAAAAAATAATTAAAATTTTATAGATTTGTAACTTTACGAAATAATAATAGTAAAAATAATTTTAAAAAACATTCAGCTAATGCGAACGATTTTTGTGATTTTTTAAATAAACTGTAAAGTTTTACCAGAGCTAAATAGTTTATTATTAGTACAACATTAGAATAAGTGTTACAAAATGGCTTTCCATTTGACGTTTTATATGATGAAATGTATTTAGTACTTATTTAATTTTATATATTAACGGCTGTATTCATAAAAATTTAAACAGCATTTTAAACCTTTATTAAGCAAATTTCAATAAAGTTGTATTCATAAACGAATTTTAGCCTAAAAAACTTATTTTAAACCTTGTGTAAATACACAAATTTTAAAATTGGTTCGACCTTATTTTAAGCCCATTTTAAGCATATTTCCGAACCCTTTTTTGGTATTTTTATTGCGTTTTACCCAATTTCAAACCCATTTCAAGCTAATTTCCTAACCTTTTTTTTTGTTTTTTGTTATGTTTGAATTTTTATTTTGACAACTATTACAAACTATTGGCCTTACGGCCCTTTGTTTGAACTTGCAACTGTAGGAAACAAAACATTTGCATTATATGGAGAGAACATGGATGTTTTATAAATAAATATTAGGCCTTGTAGTTATTTTTCATTCATATTTACCATTTTTCAAAATTCAACTTAATTTTTTTCAGTAATGTTAATATTTTTATTTTTAGTGATGTATAAAAAATCAAAGCAAATAAAAAAAAAACTCGTTATTCAAATATTATTTTACCTTCAATAAAAAAAACTTTTAAATTTTACTCTTACCTAACATTTTGTTTTTACAGTTCTCTTTTTTATTAAATCTACATGTTGTCATACACTTTTTATTTTATAAAAACAATATTTTGCTCAAATTCGAAAAAAATAGTGTGCATGCATGCGATTAATGTATGAGCTTATAACCATTGTTTTACATCACCATTAATTAAGTGACAAATAAAATTAATAGCGTTGCCAACATAAGCCTTAAAAAATCCTTAAAATTGCTTTAGTTAAAATACGGTTTATGAATACAAAATTAAAAAACAGCATTTTTAGGCTTAAAATGTTGTTTAGCTAAAATGTATTTAAAACTTAAATTTAGACTTTTTTATGAATACAGCCGTAAACATTTAAAAGGCAAACACATTTTAAGCTTTGGGGAAATTCATTGCTTAAATTATTTATATTGTTGAACATTTAACTATCTGCCCCTCAAAAAGCTAGGTTTACACAGTACACTTGTTGAAATATGCACATTTAGCTTTTATGATTGGCAACACGATTGCATTGTTCTTTAAGTATAAATAATGTCAACTCTGTAAATAGTAAGAATAAGCTTGGCATAACTTTGTTTTTCGTTATTTTATGTACCTAGCGTTAGTTTAGTTTTTAGTTCAATTATACTTAAATAAACTCTTGAAGCAGAAGGTTGTGTTTTATTCAGAACGGTGAAAAGTGTAAGTGCACTGCGCAATAGTAAAGACCACTGCGCAATATATTTTAACATAGGTTATGGGCCCAGGACACAAGAAAAGAAATTAATTAAAATAAAAAGTGTTTAATTAAAAAAGTAAAGTGTAAAGATTAAACTCGAAGATAAAAAAAAAAAAATTAAAAATTTTTTAAGAAAAATTTAAAAGAGAAAAAAAAATTATATTAACTAAAGCATTAAAAATTAGTTTATATCAAATTGACAAATTAGACGAAAAAAACTATGATTCTTGGTGCATACATATGAAAAGTGTTCTGGTGCATTCAGGTTTTTGGGATATTGTGAATGGTAAAGACACCAAAGAAAATGCTGTTGATGGAAACAAGTGGTGTACGCAAGACGAAAAAGCTTTGGCGACGATTACACTTTGCATACATGCATCACAGCTAAATCATATAAAAAAGTGTAAAACGTCATTAGAAGCTTGGAACACATTGCAAGGCGTATTTCGTCCAAGCGGTTTCAGTGAAAAAGGTGTACCTATATAAGCAACTTTTAAATGCTCGCATGGCTGAAGATGGCAACATGTCTGAGCACATCAGAAATTTCTCCAATATAGTAGATAAGCTGGCAGAGGTTGGTATTCAGTTAAATGAAGAATTAATGACCATTATACTACTCTCAAGTCTGCCTGTGCAGTATGAGCAATTTGTAGTAGCTATGGAGACGAGGGACAGTTTGCCTACTCTTCAAAATTTAAAAGTAAAACTATTAGAGGAGTCTGAAAGAAAGACGCAAAAAGAAGGAGAAGTGAAGCAGAATATTGCTTTTTCCGCAAAAACTAAGTTTCAACAAAGCAACAACAACAATCACTTCAAGAAGCAAACTTATGAAAAGAAAAGAGAGCGTCAAAATCCGAAGAAATCTACTGGCTGTTTTATTTGTGGTAAACAGGGGCATTACGCAGCGAACTGCTATGCAAGACAGAAGCCAGATAATAGAAAGGAGCATGGGCAGTTACAATTTACAATGTTAGCAGCAGCAGATTCAAATGCATTACAAAGCAACATTTGGTGCGTCGACAGCGGTGCGACGGCTCACATGTCTGGTGTTAGATCGTGCTTTACAACATTAAAAGAACACAAAGAACGAATCACGCTTGCTGGAGAAAAATACATTTATGCAGAAGGGGTTGGTGATGTCAACATAATAACTGAAAGGGGTGATATTCTTTTACGCAACGTATTGTATGTGCCAAACATTGTTGGAAATTTTGTGTCTGTGAGCAAAGCAGTTAATGAAGGTATTTGTGTGACGTTTGATAATGAGAAAGAAGAGTTTGTGTACAAAGACAACAGAGTTATTTTGTGCGCAAAAAACCAAAATAATTTGTTTTTGTTTGAAAACTAAAAACTCAACAGAATGTTTCAAATGAAAAGCAGCGAAGAAATCAAATGGCACAACAGGTTTGGACATCTTAATTATGATAGTTTGCGTAAACTGCAACAACATGAAATGGTACGTGGGCTAGAAAAGGTATGTTTTAAAGATAATTTGACTTGTGTTACTTGCATGAAAACTAAAGTTCATGTAAAGCCATTTAAAAACAATAAAGAAATAAAGTCAAAAAACATACTGGATTTAATTCATACGGACGTGTGTGGACCTTTTAATATTAAATCCCTTGGTGGTTCGCAATATTTCATCACATTCATTGATGACTACTCACGACGTATATTTGTATATTTCTTAAAAACAAAAGATGAAGCCTACGAGAAATTTATTATGTTTCAAAAAATGATAGAACGCCAAACAGAAAGAAAAATTAAAGTATTGAGAAGCGACAATGGGGGTGAGTTTGTTAATAAGAAGTTTGATGAACATTTAAATAACTGCGGAATTAAAAGACAACTTACCGTCCCATACACGCCACAGCAGAACGGCGTAGCAGAGCGTGCAAATCGAACACTAGTTGAAATGGCAAGAAGTATGTTAGCTCACAGCGGTATGAATGAAAATATGTGGGCAGAGGCTATTTCGACTGCGGCTTACATCAGAAACAGATCACCAACAAGTTTAATTGAAGATGGAACCCCTTATGAAATGTTTACAGGTCGCAAACCAAGTGTGAGTCATCTGAGGGTGTTTGGTTCAACTGCAGTCGCATTAGATAAAACTCAACATAAGAAATTTCAACCAAAAGGCAAAGTATACAGAATGGTTGGTTATTCGCTTACATCAAAAGCCTATCGTTTGTTTGATCCTGATACAAAAAATGTTGTAGAAAAAAGAGATGTAAATTTTGACGAGTCTGAAGAGAAAATCAGCACTGTAAGCGGAGAAATAGTGGTTGATTTGGTTGCTGAGAATAAATCACATGAGCAAGTAAACAACAGCAGCAATAGCGAAAAAGAAGAAGGAGATATTAGCAGCGAGTATGAGAGCGTTGAAGAGATGCAAAGCGAGGAGGAGCAACAGCAAAAGGTTGGACGCGGCAGACCGAAGATACTGCGAACTGGTAAGCCTGGTAGACCGAAGAAGATGTACAACACCCTAAATGCGTTTCAAGAAACAGAAGAGATAGACGTCCCAAACTCAGTTGAAGGGGTAATGAATAGTAAGTATAGAAAAGAGTGGGAGAGAGCTATGCAACAAGAGTACAATTCTTTGTTAGAAAATAAAACGTGGACTATAGTAGATTTGCCTGACGGACAGAAAGCAATAGGTTCAAAGTGGGTTTTTAGTTTAAAGAGAAACAAGAATGGTAGCGTAGATAAATTTAAAGCATAGGTTGTCAAAACTCTGATTTAATGAAATGCGTCTGTATTGGATAAGAGAAAATTGCCCAGCAAACAAAAAACTAAGCATTGCAAATGTGATGAATTTTACTTTTTAAAGCAAAATGGAAATGAACTTAAAAAAAGTTATTAAAATTAAATACAAAATATGCCTCAGTTATTACAGAATTAGACAATTTTTTTTCACACATATTCCATTGGGCGAGTTTAATTTAAAGTTAAAATTTAAAAAATTAAGTGTATTTAGGTATTATAAATTAAGTTTTTCTTGTTTTCTTTGTTTTAAATGTTTGGTAACATAAAATGTATTGCATGTTACCAAAAGCATTTTTAATGGCAAAACAAAAATTTGTATCTTCCATTATACTATTTTGTTTGCTGGTTTATTTTAAAATTAAATCAAAGCTGAAAAAACAAGAAAGCTGAAAAAAAACAGTAAGCATCCGCACATGTGCACTCGTTAACACTCAATTAACGACTGAAATCAAACTGAAATAAAAGAGAATAAGCGTCGGTGTGAGTTTTTTTTATTGTTTTTGTAGCACAATTGTGCACTAAAAATGAATTTTTGACAACCTATGGTTTATATTTATATGTTAAGGGCGCTATATTAGTAACTATTATTTTTATAAAAAGAACTGTGCTAACATCTTATTAGTGCAGAAAATGTCTTCAGATACTGATTCTGCGAAAGACAGCCAAAAGAAATATAGAAAGCAACGTGTTCGCAAGTGATAGTTTGTTATTTCCTTTTGTTCAAAGTAAATAAAATTAACTACATAGAATTATTAATTAACTTTGAGTTTTACTGATAAGTTATTAACGTAGGGAAAACTGAGGATTTTTTATTAAAACGAAGTAAGATACTATGTAATATCATGAAATAAGGTTTTTTATGTAAAACAAAAAAGTGTTGTCAGAGAAAATGTTTGTACATTTTCGGCCCACCTTTCTTTAACCCTCAAAATATTGCTACCAAATGAAAGGTCCTTAATGGCCCGCAGCCTTAATAATCTAACCTAAGCTATGTGGACAAGTATATAAATAAGGTGGAAACATATCCAAATCCGCTCGCTCAAAACAGCTTACAACATGAGCGACAAGTCATTTGAAGAGGAAGAATACTGTTGAACTTAGATAAACCCTTTAGAAATGTTTTATACTTTAATTTGAGAACTTAAATTTTAGTCTGGCACTGGCTGGACTTATTTTGTTTTTTTACCTTTAAGATTCGAATACTTATTGTTAGTTCGCAAAAGCCGAGGATTTAAAAACAAAATATGAATAAAAAAAATTTTTTTAAATAAATAAGGTAGGCTTATTAAGGGCTTGTCTGACAGACGTCTATGGAATAATTGTCAAATAAGCCCTAATAAACCTCTTTTGTTTTTTTTTAATGAGCATATACATATGGTTTTTCGGTGTTCAGTTTAAGTTCATCAGTGTTTATATAAAAATTATTAAAATTCTTTTAGTAAGATTACTATAAAAAATATATGACACCAGAAATATCGATATGTCATGGTGTCATATCCTAGTATAAATACATTTAAAAACTTAAAGAAAAAATTAGAACCGTACCCTTGACTGCAATTTTTGAATTGGAAATCCTTCAAAGTAAAAAGTTTCATTCCATCGTGGATTTAAAGTTCGTCTTTTTATTTTTGTTTCCAGACGATGCTTTTTGTCTGGCAGCAGCGTTACCCGTACATATGGATCTGATGTTCCGCTCAAATCTTTTGCTGGTAGTTCTTTTCCTTGCAATACTTTTAAAACAAATGTTGTATTCTGTTGATCATATTCTACCGAAAAATGTATTTGTCCCACATTCTCACTATTATCTGGGGCTTCAGCATACATGTCACCTATCTTTAAAAAACATTTAAAAAACGTTAAAAATAAAAACAATAAAAGTAGGTCCAACTTACTACCTCTCCTTCTTTTGTTGTGTCAACATTTCCGCCACCGCCTACAGGAGACTTCGACTGGGTAACCGGTGTTGACGATCTACAAAAAATAATATGTATTAAACAAGACACTGCTCAGTGGGGCAGAATTGAAATTTTTTTGGAAATAGTTCTGATATTTCCAAACGGCTATTCTGATTGGGATAAAATTTTTCATGGACATAGCAGAGGAGTATTCGAGATAAGACTTTGAGAAAAAAAAAACACCCACTTTAGCTCAGGGGCGGTGCTATGAAGTCGCAAAAAGTGGGCCTCCGTTTTGAATAAATTTTCAACACTTGCCATTTTTTTGTCTTTCATCCAATTTCAAATAGTTTTGCATACTTAAAGCCCCAATAAAGCTCTACATCTGCAACTTAGCATTATTTTTTAAAAATTTAAGTTTGGAAAACAATTTATTTATATACTTATATAGTTTGGCCTGGGACCTACGGGATTTGACCTATATATATATATATATATATATTAATATCGTTGCTAACACGCAACTAACTAACAAAAAATCCAAAATCGGTTTTTTTTAATCGATTCCAAAGCATCGAAATACACCTTCACAAATAAATTAGGACTTATGTGACCAAAATAACCAATTTTATTAACAAAAAACAAACAACCCTATCTACAAAAGCATTTATTTCATAAACGCAAAATGTGTAGATAGGGAGGGCCTTTGGTTTCATAAAATTAAAGTAGATATTTTTAAATCTTATTTTATTTTGCAAGCACTCAATTTCTCACACTATTTTTATTAAACTGGTTAAAATGATGCTGATCGAAACTATACCATTTGTTAAAAGCATTTTTTGCTTCTCCTGTAAAATTTTCAAAATGCTTGCATTTGTGCTTTTTTCAAAATAATAAGTGTTTCACAAAGCAAATATGTATTTAAATATGTACCTACCCAATTAATGGCGACCTTAAATTTAGAAATCCATTTAGCTTCATATTAAGACTAGTTTGGAGAGGTGTTGTTAGCGGTTGTGCTGTTGGTTGAGGCTTTACTTCTGCGTTTCCAACATCTAAGTCTTGGGGCCCAGATTTTCGACTACAAAAAAAGTTTTAATGGTCAAACATACTAATACTTGAACAACATTTAAAAATTTGTTTCATTTTATTTGCTTTAGCCCATTAATACTTATAATGACGGTAATAGGGGCTAGTTAGGACTATTAAATTTAGAACAGTGACAGACACACCTAAACAAGCGCGGAAGCCGATACGTTTTTTTGCCGCTAGGCTCTAACGCTTAACTTGCTCTAACGCTTAACGCTTAACTTACTATGCATTAAATATGCATTGTACACGTAATTTTACGTATTTCAAAAGTTTGAGTGCGTTTGTAAAAAAATAGAGAAAATATGTGTGTATTGACGTTTTTTGCATTGTTATTTGCATGTGTAAGCAAGTCGCTAGTAAACAATAGCGGCAGACATTAGGTATTTCATTTACAGAAAATTATCAAAAATGTTCGATAATTATTACTAGTAAGTGTTCACGTACACAAAAAATTAGCAGCTAGAGAGCCAAAAAAGAGCGTAATATGTTTAGAAACAAAAATGTTTCTGATAATTTCTACTAGTAAAAATTTTACTATCAGTTTTGAAAATATTTCTTTTTACTCTCTCGTTGCTAGTAATTACTGGAAAGTTATTGAACACAGCTAATAACTTTCCAGTAATTACTAGCAATGAGAGAGTAAAAAAATATATTTTCAAAGTTGATCTCAAAAATATTTAAAAGTAAATGAACACTTTTACAGTCAAAACTTGCAAGCAAATGTATTTTGTTATTGTAAACTTATAAAAATTTAAAACTTAAATTTTTTTTCAAAGCATAATGACAGAAAGACTGTTTGAATAATTTCTGATAATAAAATTTTTACTAGCAGAAATCGTCAGAAATATTTTTGTTTCTAAACATATTACGCTCTTTTGTGGCTCTCTAGCTGCTAATTTTTTGTGTACGTGAACACTTACTAGTAATAATTATCGAAAATAAGTGATAATTTTCTGTAAATGAACACACCTATAAAACACAACTACTGTTGAAATGTTTCAATAGTGTTACCGAATTAAAAAAAAGGAAAACTTTCTAGTAAAAAATCCAAAATATGAGAACAAAAATTGAAACAAGTTTTGTAAAAAAATTTAAAACTTCCAATTTGACTTAATTAATATGGGGTTTACACAATACACTAACTTCAATGCACTCACATTTCTTAGTTACAACTTGGAGTGTATTTTTTTCGTAATTAGTACATAATAAAAATTCAAAACTGTTTTTTTTTTCTGTACATACAAATGTTTCTGTTAATTATTTGGCAACTCAGTTTGTTTACTGGAAAATGAAAAAAACATGCCTTTCGCAGAAACATGCTACAACTTGCAGAAAATTCATCTTCTTAAAATTTTTATGTTATAGTACGTACATATGTACATATGTATACAAAAATGTTATGATATTAAAAATTTCAAATTTTAGAAAAAAAAAAATTTACATAGAATTTTGAATTTCTACTTCGGGGACCATAGCACTTCAATTAAATATATTTACCATGGAATGTGAATACTTGTTATCAGACAGATATAATTGGCCTTTAATTAAAAAAGGTCTTTTAAACCCTTTTTTATATAAAAAAAAAGAACTCGTTCAGTTTGCGTTCGGATTCGACTAAACAATAGAAATTTGGTCAGGCTATAATATTTTTTCTAATATGATTTGTTCTTCATTTCTGCATTAACTTGACATAAACACTTCATAACAGTTTTAAATGGTCAGAGCATGTAAGTTAACGAATCTAATCCTACTTAGGGTTTAAAATTACAACAACCAATTTTTTTTTTAATGTACGCTTAAATTTTGTCTTTTCAAAGCAATAAAGAATTGGTTTAAAATATTTTAAATTTACCTTAAGCTATACGTGCTAGAGTCTTCATCTTCATTAGGTTCTATGAACTTTAACTGAGATCGTTTATGATGCCACCACATATAACCTCCAATAAGAAATAACGATATCGCAATTATTAATCCCAATAAAGCCAAACATGCTATTAATATAATATCTGCCATTGCTGTAAAAAATTTACTAATTCATTTTAAATACGGTGTATACATGCAATTGCATATGTATATATATCTAAATAGGTATATAAAAATATATTTATGTGTATAGATATGTAAATATATTTGTCTTCTCCCAGTTTAAGCTGTCTTTCCTCCTCTTAATTTTAATCTAGAATAAAAAAATAAACTTTTTATTTTTAGTTGAACGAATAGTTTTAAAAACAAACTTGGCTATTTTACTTATCATATTTTACTTAGACAAATTAATTTTTTTTCAGTTAAAAAGTTTTTTATCATAAAAAATTACCTTTAATTCGCGTTAAATAAAAAATAAACTGGTTGTAGTACCAAATACAAAGAGTGTTAACGAGCAAATCGTAGCTTATTTCGATAATCCATTATACTCGGCCAATATCAGAATAATATAATTTTAAATAGAAATTTCGATTCTTAGCTATCACAGTTTTAATAAGAAGTTAAGGCCAAGTAAATAGAATTTGTAATAAAATATAAAAAGTTCAAAGAAATACTTAACTATAAAAAAAGGAAATCTAATAAAACATTAACTTAAGCCATAAATAATTAATACAAAAATGTAAGCTTTTGTCGTCACCTTTAATAACCTTTAATAATATATATATTTTTTTATGTGCTATATGTTATGGATACGTTTTGGTATTTTTATATTTTTTTTTGTCTAAAATTTGGGTTTTTTGATTGGGTTTGTTTCATTGTTAATTAAAAAAAATACGTGCCACTTATGGCATTACTGCGAGGTAATTAAACACCATAATAAATATATTGTACACATTTAGGTATATGTATGTACATGTTAGAGCATCTATCGCATTTTTCTTACTTTTGTTGCTAATTCAATATTATTTTGTGTTTGTATTTATAATAAGCCACTTTTTATCTATTGGTTCAAAAATAATAATTTGATTAGCAAATTAAAGTGTCAAAGATGTACATATGTGTTTAACTTGTTTGTGAGAGCAGATTTGTGATATAAACTAAATAAAGTAGGTCTTTCGAGAAGCGTGTATTATTCATTTTTTTTTTGTTTGTTTCCAAAATTAAAAAAATTTTGGAAATGCATTCAAAAATACAAACGGTATTGCAAGTGAGTTGATGTTTTGAGGTAGCGCTGAATTGCTGGAAAATATGAGGGGGACCTTCCCATAAAATTTAATGCAATGTTAGTGTGACCGCAAAAAATTTTTTAAAATGCTAAATTCTTACGTTTTTTTTGTAATACCATACCCTCCTTATATCTTTGTTATATTTAATTTTTGTGCTGATTTGCGTTATTTAAATGTCGTTAGAAGTAAATTATTAAACAAAAAAATGGTTCAAAAATTGTGATGTTATAAATTTAAAGAAAATTTGGAGCTTGATATCTTTCAGTATATTTAAGATATGTACCAAAAAATGTAATACGACAAATTTGTTACCCTTTATCTAGCTTCAAAAACTACTAAAAAAGCTAAATTCAATTTCTAAAAAAGTTAAAAAAAGCTTAAATCTAAATGTAAATATTTCAGGCTAAATTAAGAAAAATAGAGCTAAATTTAGCTCGAAAAAAAACTAATATGGCCACACTGATCGCAACACACTTAAACACAACACATATTCGAGCAATTGTCAGTATTTTATTACCTCTGGTAATTCTGGCAATTTTACAATAATATGAAAAAACGATATTTGCCTATAAATTTGTATAAAACAAATATAAAATTATATATGTATATATATATATATTTATGTATATGTAATAAAACTAGACAGCTTTTACTAAATTCTACAAAATTTTAATATCATGGCGGTCCAAATAATTCTGAAACCTTTGGCCCTAAATATGCAAGTCTTTTAGAGTTAATTATGACAAAATCTAATAACTACTTCCTGAGCTATGAAACAAAAATCTCAAATTTTAGAAAGAAATTTCAAAAAATCTTACTTAGAATTACCGTTTCGACTGTTTTTGCATTTATAAAACCATAACACATCAAAAAATTTTGTAGTCATTACAGGTAATTTTTCTTGTTGCATAGTGTTATTTTAAATACATTTAAACGCACAAAAACGTTTCCAAAACTTCTTTGTTGTTGATGTGAAGTCCAAATTCTTTTGAGGTACCAAATCAAAGCTCAAAAAGATTTAAAAAATTAAAATGTTAAATAATTTATATACATTGTTTGTATGAATTTATGTAAGTAGTATACATATGTGCATTAATCAAATAAACAAAATTATTAACTTACATAAATCGCAAACTTGTTATTTATGGGGGAAAACATCCTGCCACTCAAAAATGTATGTATGAATGCCATTAAATTGTTATTTTTCTAGGCACGCCTGTGTTGCTACCAAAATATATTGAAAGTAATTAGAAAACATATTAGTACTTTTTTAATTGCCATAAAAAAAAAATCGAAATAAAACTGAAAACTAAAAAATGTTTATCATTTTTAAATATTCAAGTCTAATAATTATCATACTTATGCTTAAAAACTTTATTTTGTTACACCAAAGTGTTATGACAAAAACACCAAAATACCTTTTTGACCGCACAAAATTTGCTGGATTAACGAAAGGAAACAATATTATTCAATTCCAACATATGTATGTAAGTAATAATAAGTATACGTGAGAAGTTTTGTGACAACATTAACTATGTTTTCTGAGATACTCGTATTAGGGACATATTGTACATATGCATGATGCGTTTTGTCTAGAGATTCATATATTTTTGGTAGCTTAACACCAAAACGTTTTCCGTCCGACTTTATTTCGCTCCGGAAACTAACCCCCTTATTTCTTAAAACGCAACGCCCTAAAACAACAACAAAATGTATGAAAAATTTTTTAAATTTTAAATTTTTTAAAATTAAGTAATAAGGCCTTTAATTTAAACAAACGATGGGCAGACGGACAGACAGCAGACAGGATCATCCGGAAAATGGAAGGGTTTACTTTATGGTGTTGTAAATGAAAATTAATGAAATTGCAAATTGAATGACCCTTAAAACTAGATGGAGGGTATAAATATGAAGGAAAGGCCCAATGGATCATCATTGAGGCCAAAAGTCAACTTAGTGGGATAATAGTACTTTTTTGACATTTCCCCTTTTTTTGGGTTTATGAGTTTACAAATTTGAAACCAACGACTTTTGACGTGGATTGAGGTGGTCGAAAGTCAGCAAAGTGGATAAAAATTACTTTTTTCCTATTATTTATCGTATTTTTTAACCTATGACTAAAATCAATTTAAAATTAAGGGCTTTTGACCGAGAATGAGCTAGAAAGTTAGCAAAGTAAACAAAAAGTACACATATAAAAGTGATTACTTTAAGCCCAGATTAAGGTTGAAAGTCATCTGATCCAGCCGAGTTATTTCGTACTGCAAAAATGCTGTTTATATTTATGTTTGTATGTATTTACATTTAAACATACATATATACATACACACATGCATATACATATGTGTGTAATAACATATATATGTACAAACATACATACATACGTCCATATGGCAATACAAACCTAGTTCCAAGCATAAAAGAAACTTTTTGCATATTTTTTGGTTCCCATCCATATACATGTTTAACACCGTTGCCAGTCGATTACATTTGTTAAATTTTTTGTATGGATTTTGTGATTTTGCTCTAAAAAAAGTGAGACAATCGCAGTTTTCATCTAGTATATATCTAGGTCCATCACTTATGTGTAGGGTTGTTAACCGGTCTCTTTTTTCCGGACACTGAACTCTTTTTTGGGCATCCATCCTCGAAAAAAATCGGCATCCGGAAAAGTCCTACATTTTTTAACAAACGCTAATTTAGTTATTTCGCAAAATGCAACGACTAAAATAATATTAATGGTATTGAAATATGTGTTTGGAAACAATCCTTTTTTTATTTTTCCAAAAAGAACCTATCTTTTATTGTAAAAAAAAGATTCCAACCTCGTAAAAATTGTGTTCTAACTTTTTATCATGTTTTTTTTTCTTACTTACTTGAAGAATGTGTGTGCAATACATAATTATGTGTATATGTTTGTAAGATTTTGTTAAAAATAAAACAATTTCAAAGTTATTTGGGATTGATCCAAACTTACATAAGTTTTTTTATAAGGGAAAAACAAAATCAAAACATTTGATAATGAAAAATGGTTTGTTGGGTTTTTGAACAAGTTTATTGTGACTTAAACCTACAACAGACACTGTAAATAAATATAAAACTGTTTGAAACTATTTTTTTTGTTGATGTCCGGAAAAATCCGGGTTTTTTGCGCTGGCTGTCCTCTTTTTTTGAATTTGAAGATAACAATGCTACTTATGTGAAGGGTGTAATTAATATTGTTTATTATTCCCAACTTTTTTTTAACTTAGTAACTCTTACTGCAATCAACTTTCAGTGTTTTTTAAAAAGTAACAACAAACATCTTTGTTTGTATATGTACAACAATTTCAAGAAATCGCTTTCATTTGTAAAGGCGTAAAATCGGCATAGCTTACAACCCTGGCAAGGAAAAGATATTTGATGACTTGGTTATTTTATATTTTATAATTTTTTTTTAATTTCATAATTTTTTTTTAGGAACAAAACAATTTTTAGAAAAAATATTTAAGAGATTACAAAGGAAAATTTATCTTTTAATAAAAATTAAATAAGAAACTGGACTATATTTTATTTTCCCTATTTAAATAAACAGGGACAAGAAATTAGCCCAAAATCTCAGAATCACTCTTATATAATCAATTTAGATTTTCGCTGCTCTTCATTGATTTGTAAACAACCGAATGTAAAAGGCTATGTTTGCAATAATTAAAAAATATTCTCTGTAAGTTTTAAGTTGTGACTGGTATTGATTTAGTCTGCGATATTTATTGTTAATGAAAACTGGTTAAATCAAATCATACATACTTACTTATTTATACCTTTTATCTGCTACAATTTGTATGTATACATATACATATGTACATACATATGAATGAATGAAAGTGCGTACGAATGTATATATATATGAATATATGTATGTGTGTATGTATGTATTGATGTCTGCATGAAAGTATGTTTTCATATTTTAATATCCACTCTAACTAAATTATTTTGCATGAATGTGCTTAACACACTTAATATGAACATACCGCAAATAATTATCTGAATTTTTGTTACTTAATTTGGTTAGGTAGGTACATTATTTAAAAACATGTATTTGTTTTTTGTAATTTTTTTGCACATTATTCTTAAATTTTGTATTGATATTTTTATAAAATAACATTTGTTTTAAAGTGTTTATTATTTCTTGCAGACTGTTATATTTACCACGCACCATGGATAACATATTTATTCAAACTAAATGGATACATACGTTTTATGTGTCCAATTCACCCTTAAGAAGGTGGTGAAAACTAAGAATAATTTATAAAAGACTAGGCCTTGCGCATGATTTTCCAAGATTTGCTTCTAAGGGGTAAAAAACGGGAGTTAAAACAGTGTTGCAAAGTTAAATTTTATGAATGTATGTATATCGCTAAATCGAAAAAGCAACTAACCCCAAATTTGCAATAGTCCAAAAACAGAAAACCCCAAAAATTTTTTAAGTGTTATTACAACACATTGGGTCGTGGGAATAAAAAATAAGCTAATGCTGATAATTCAAAATGTTAAGTTTAAACTAGCTTAAAGGTGAATAAAAATTTTATTTAAAACTAGTACCTTAAAGCAGTGGTCTTCACCCATATTACCCAGCTAACGAAGACTTTCGGGGTTTTACTTACTCTCTTCGTGAATAATACAACCAGGGGCCAAATTACGGCAGTCGTGAACGAGTAAACTTTCGTATCGAATGAAATTTCGTCACGTATCGAATTAATGGATTACCGCATTCAATAGCTCACGTATCGAAATTCAAATAGGATGTAATAGATTTTTTTTGCATTGTAATTGAATGAAAACATATGTTTTAGTAAAAAATTACAACATTGTTAAAAAAACGAAACACAAAATTTTGCTATTATATTGCTTTTAAGTAATTAATAAAAAAAAAACAAAATAAAAATGACTTCATTAGTTTTGTTGTATTTATCTTCTGACTCAGAGGAAGCGTATAAGAAGACAAATACGGGTTAAAAGTGATCCACTGTCATTGTCAGCTACTGAGTAAGCAAACTGCACCATTTAAACAAAATTTCGTCTAAAACTTTATAATTTAAGGCTTGTTAAGCGTTTTGAGTTTCAAAACAGGCATTTCATTTTATTCTTTGTGAGCTATATTTTGAAGGACATATGTCTACTGCCTTACCACCAAAGCTGCAGCTGGACGTAACATTATCACTTTTAGCCAGTGGATCTTTTCAACATACCACTGGAAATGACTATTTAATTGGAATAAGTCAGAGCGGAGTTTGCAAAACGGTTAACAATGATAAAAGAAATAGATAATAAGCTGCGTGCAAAATCAAATAAATTTTTACCAGAAGAGTCTGCTTTATGCTCGGAAGCGTTAATACAGAAATTTAAACTCCCTGGCGGCAAATATAAATTCGCAATATAATGCTAGCTTTATGCAACATTTCCTTTATTTCTTAGTGATTGGTTGAGTTGAGCTTTAGGGTTAATTGTTCCCACAATCTTTTTGAAGTTGCTTTTCCTTGACTGCAATTTGGTAATTTATTTTTGGCCAAGTTAGGGTGATCAACCATAAATTGAGCCATAATATCCTTTTGCTTTCCATTTATTTTGTTAATATTGGTCCTAAAATGTTTATTTTTTTATTTATTTATAGCTTCAACTAAAATTTGTATAAAAACTTACATTTTGTCTACCGTCACTGTCTATTGTTGCACATAAAATAAATTTCGAATGCTGTTTATCTCACGAACAACTTTTCGTTAGCCAGCACTCGATAGCGTACTCGTTAACGAATGCTATCATCTGAAATTACGATAGCTCTTCCTCGATAACGAATGCGGTAATCTCAAAAGCAAATATTACGAACAATTTAACTCGATCACGGATGCCGTAATTTGGCCCCAGGGTTTTCCAAAATAAATTGTTTTCCTACCAAAATGTTTCTTAAAATATGCCAACAGCAACTGAATAACTAATCCTGATTAAATTGTATTTTAAAATAAATATCGTATTTTGTTTACTGATATTGCTTTTATAATTCATGGCGAGCTAATTTTATTTTATTTTTCGATCGTAAACTTAAGAAAACATAATAAATTATTAACATTACACAATCTTTCATAAATAAACAATCCATACGCTTTGTTTTCATCATTGCAAACGGTAATCATAATCAAAACAACAAACATATGAAAAATAAAAAATTTCAATTAGTACTACTAATTTAGTAGCTTGTTAGCTTTTAAACAGAGTAGGTGTATGTCGCATGTTTTTATTTTTCAGAGAGAGCTAAAAATGTTTTTTCTGCACTGCAGCGTTGCCAATTAGTGTGTAAATATCCAAAAATAATTTGAAGCTCTTTATGTGTGCAATATAGGTAGAGCTAAAATTTTTTTTTTTGCGATTTGATAACTTTTTCATAATTCAGGTAAAAACCTACGGACATACATATAAATTTTTTTACAGCATTTTAGAAAAAAATATTTATAATAATTATGTGGGATATTAAGTGGGAAAATCTTTTTTGTTTTCTTTAAACATATTCAAAGAGGCTGAGTGCCTTGTATGCAACCAGTTACTAAAAAATATGTTTGCATCGCACCTTAAGCGGCATACAATGCATATTGAGTTTCATTCAGGAAAGAAGAGAAATCAATTAATAAAAAAACTAAAAGAAGATTTTCGATTTAAAAATCTTTGTATCCAAAATAGATGCTCAAATAACTCTACCAATACAGATAGCCAAATCAAGGCTTCATATATCATCAGCTTAGAACTAGCTAAAAAAAATATAGTTAGAATAAAACAAAATATTAATTATTTTATATTTTGCCTTGAAATAAAAAAAACATAAGCTTACAAAACACTGATAACCAAAAACATATATAGTAAAAACAATACTTTAATTTTTTTTTATAAAAATGAATTATTTTGGTTTTTTTTACATTTTTCAGTTAGTACTGTATTACTGAATGAGCGCGATATGTTGTGCTATGTTTTTATTTTTTTTTATATATTATTTGTTATGTTCTGTTTTTTCACTAAAAATGCAGATTTGTTTTTTTTTTCAAATTTGCAGTTCTTATAAAAAAAAATAATGGCAACGCTGACAATAATACTCTCATTTTAGGTGCGTTTCTCTTTGTGAAGACCACTGCCTTAAAGTGACTAGTAGAAACTAAAAAATAATAATAAATAAAAACCAGTGAATGCTTAAAAATATTATTTTATGCTTTAGTTTTTGTAAGCATATGATCAAAGTGCTTAAGTTTGCGTTTTGCTGCTATATTTTAAAAATAGTTATTTTTCATTTAAAAAGTAGTATACCTGCGTTTATGAACATTAGTCAAAGAAAAGAATACCGCATTAGGACACACTCTCATCCAGCCGATTATTTTAATTTATATAGGTTTTAAAAAGAAAACGTAAAATGTTTAGCGGAAAATTTTTAGGAGAAAAGTGATAAAAACAGGGGAGCATCGCTGTCGCAAATTAAAAAAGATGGAAATTTTTTTCGCTTTCTTAGCAAAGACATAAAATCATATTGTCACTGTGTTTCTCTTTTTTGTTTTAACCTATGCATGCAGGGCAATACATTTTTGTTATTTTCTATACATTTTTGTCATTTGTTGTCAATAATTTTCCCATCTACTAGTAAAAAAATATTTGTGTTCATACAATTGTTGGGTAAAAAATATTTAACATTTAACACTTTTAAATTTTTTAATTAAAATTTTTTTTGTTTCGTATATTAATTTCAAAAAAATGTAAATGTGTTCACATGCAAAACATTTATTTCACATAAATCTAATGAATTATTTTTTGCTCAGGAAAATACTGTCGGTTTTTAGAAGCGAAAAAGTGGTAGCTTTACACACATTTTTTCCAGCTGACTTGGCCGTCATATTTTTAAGCTTTTGCTACTACATTTAAGCACTAGCTTTCTAGAACTAGCAAAGAGTTATTCACACTTTTTGCAGTTTACACTTTTTAGCATAGCTAGTACTGAAGAGTTTAAGCTAGTGCTAGTACTTAGCACTATGTAGTATAAACTACCTCTTTATTCACTCGACCCATTAATACTACTATTCTGATATATGTATGTACCAGTGTTGCCACCTTAGGTGTAATTACACATTTCATGTGTAATTTTTCGTTTCATGTGTAGCCCATGTGTAATTAGTTGCATGTGTAATTCATGTGTAATTTAAAATTTTATCGTTTTTGATAATTATTGTTTTTTTTTATATATTAGTATTTAAAAACAAGTAAGACCGCTATATTCGGCTTTGTCGAAACTAATATACCCTTTACGTTGATCTTTTTATAGCCATCTGATCTGACCGAGATATTTCGTAATGGCAATATTATAATAAAAATGCTTCGCACTGGGTTTAAAGTCGATAGCTATTCTAATTTTAAAAATAGAAAACTTTTGTATGTATAATAGAAATACCATGTAGAAGGTTTGGGGCCAACATTTTTTAACTTATTTTGTATTAAAAGTTTAATAAAAGTTTTTCATTCGTATTGGTGCTGCCCCTCCATTTGCTCCTATCAAAATATTTTTTTCCAAAATGTATGCATTATTGTCCAATTACTTATTCTGGAACATTTGAAGTCGATAGATGTTATAGTTTCCGAAATATAGCGTATCAAAAATTTTACAATAACTGTTAATTTGAATGGGGGTTGCTCCTCTCCCTGCTCTAATCCAAAAAATTTGTTTTCCAAAATGTAGGTATTATTGTAAAATTACTTGTTGTAGAACATTTGACTTTTATAGCTGTGATTGGTTAAAATACTTCCCAAAATTTGGGCTTCTACATGAATAGTTTTTCCCTTAATTTAGGTCCCTATCTTCAAATTATCCGTGCTAAGCCTTGTGGCTAAAGTGGCTGTATTTACTGAGATATAAAGGAATATGGATTGGGTCCTAAGAAATTGGGTTATTTTAGAGTTTTGCTTGCATTTCGGTCAATGGTAAACTGATTATGCCGATTTTAAATAGCGATTAAATCAGGTATATTTCTGATCATTTTCTGAGCGACTTTTTTATTTTACGTCTGGAAACTTGATTTCAAAAGACAAACAGATAGACAGACATGGCTTTATCTATCTATTAACGGGGTCTAAAATAAATATTTTAAAAACTAGAAATGGAATCACAAACTCATATATACCCTTATCACTATGTGAACGGTATAAAATTTAAAAAAAAAATCGTTTTTTTTTAACAAAAAGTACATATATGTTCCCAACAAAAATTTTAAAGTAATTAGTCATTACGAAATTCTTACTTTTAAGTTACTATTACATACCATCTGTATAACTAAGCAGTTTTTAGATAATGAGTTCGCTCTTATCCAAAAATAAGGCAATTAGTTTCAGTTTGACAATCACAGAAAAGCACTTTAAACGCAACAATAAGTAACTGGGGGCAACAAAAAAAGATTATTATAATGCCAATAAAGCAATAGCTTATTTAAGTTTCTCTTTGCAATCGAGCATGGTAAGTACTTATTTAAATTCCTTTGTAAGCGAGATGGTAAGTACTTGCCTCCAATGTCATCGCCATGTTAAATAATGCGTTAATATGCTACTGAGTAAGTGTTTTTTGGATTTTTACTAATTTCAAAGCAAGTTTTGCTGGGTTATTTAATTTAGAACAAAAAACGCGTTTTTTAAAAAAGTGCATGTGTAATTTGTAATTTCATGTGTAATTTTGGGTTGATCCATGTGTAATTTAACATTTCGTCGGTGGCAACACTGGTATGTACATACTTACTTTTGTAAAAAATAATTTTTTAATTAGCTGTTGCTTGTCGAGTACATATGTACACACATACATACATTCATATGACAATGCATATGTACCAGAGACTGGCTCACTCAGAATAAAATTTGCTCATGATTAAATCATGATACGAAAACCTATTCAGTTTGGCTATTTTGTTCAAACGTATCACATGACACAAACCAAGGCATGATTTAAAATCATTTCATTCGAGCTGTTGTTGTTGGCTTTTTGAATTTATTCAACGTTCAAAAAAATCAACATAAATTCAATCGTATCAGCATCAGTGAGTGAAACTGAACAAAAAATCCTAGCATTTAAGGGATGTTGAACTTACTGAAAATAACAGACAAAAAAGTGGCGCCATGCTCATGGTTTAACGTTAGGTGACGTAGTTATTTCTCTTTAACTTTGCCGGCCGTGTATAGCAAAGGCTTGCCATAGTTTTTGTCATATTTCTTGTTTGGCACTAAAGGTTTCAAAAACAGTGCTAAGTGTTAGTAAAAACTTCTCTTTTGGCGAAAAATGCTTAAATAATTGTGTTAAAATTGTCAAAAATTAAATGTTTATTCCTTTTTATATTAAATCGATTCAGCATTATGCATAATTAATGTCAAGTTAATATTATTTTAAACGTTTATGCATATAAAAACACTTATTTTTTGTGTAAAATTTTAATTAGCTTATGTAAAGTGATTTAATTATTTTCCAAATATGTTTTTAAGCAATTAAAAATTTTGGAATATTAACTCAGAACAGTGGTCTTCTACCCAGCTAACGATGATTTTCGGGTTTTTACTTACTCTCTTCGTGAATAATACAACCAGGGTTTTCCAAAATAAATTGTTTTCCTACCAAAATGATTCTTAAAATCTGCAAACAGCAACTGAATAACTAATCCTGATTAAATTGTATTTTTAAATAAATATCGTATTTTGTTTACTGATATTGCTTTTATAATTCATGGCGAGCAATTTTTATTTTATTTTTCGATCGTAAACTTAAGAATACATAATAAATTATTAACATTACACAATCTTTCAGAAATAACAAATCCATACGCTTTGTTTTCATCATTGCAAACGGTAATCATAATCAAAACAACAAACATATGAAAAATAAAAAATTTCAATTAGTAGCTTGTTAGCTTTCAAACAGAGTAGGTGTATGTCGCATGTTTTTATTTTTCAGAGAGAGCTAAAAATGTTTTTTCTGCACTGCAGCGTTGCCAATTAGTGTGTAATTATCCAAAAATAATTTGAAGCTCTTTATGTGTGCAATATAGGTAGAGCTAAAATATTTTTGATAATTACAGTAAGAAATTGATAGCAAGCTACATAAATTTATGCAATTTAATAACTTTTTCATAATTCAGGTAAAAACCTACGGACATACATATAAATTTTTTACAGCGTTTTAGAAAAAAATATTTATAATAATTATGTGGGATATTAAGTGGGAAAATTTTTTTTGTTTTCTTTAAACATATTCAAAGAGGCTGAGTGCCTTGTATGCAACCAGTTACTAAAGAATATGTTTGCATCGCACCTTAAGCGGCATACAATGCATATTGAGTTTCATTCAGGAAAGGAGAGAAATCAATTAATAAAAAAACTAAAAGAAGATTTTCGACTCAAAAATCTTTGTATCCAAAAAAGATGCTCAAATAACTCTACCAATACAGATAGCCAAATCAAGGCTTCATATATCATCAGCTTAGAACTAGCTAACAAATATAGTTATAATAAAACAAAATATTAATTATTTTATATTTTGCCTTAAAATAAAAAAAATCATAAGTAAAAACAATACTTTAATTTTTTTATAAAAATTAATTATTTTGGTTTTTTTTTACATTTTTCAGTTAGTACTGTATAACTGAATGAGCGCGATATGTTGTGCTATGTTTTTATCTTTTTTATATATAATTTGTTATGTTCTGTTTTTTCACTTAAAATGCAGATTTGTTTTTTCCAAATTTGCAGTTCTTATAAAAAAAATAATGGCAACGCTGACAATAATACTCATTTTAAGTGCGTTTCTCTTTGTGAAGACCACTGACTTAGAACAACACTGATATAGCATTGACGAAGGTACAAAAAAAAACCAGAGGGCAAATTACGGCATTCGACTCGAATCGAAATTCTATTCGATCGATAGAGTTGTCAACGCTTTAAATATAGGAATTCTTATAAAAATTTTTAAATTTCGATTCGAATCAATTGCAACCCAGATACACAATTGTAACAGAAAAAAATTCATTAACGTGCAGTGGACAAATGCAAGCGAAGCACATAATATAATTTGTGCATTATATACGATTTTTAAAACACCTAATCATCCAATTTTAAGAAACGCGGTTTTTAGCTATTTAAGAGATGTTAAAACAGCCAGATATTTAAAATTTAAATAATTTTCGGAAACCGCTAGCACCCGCATCCGCAAAAAAAGCCCAGTACTGGAAATTTATAAAAGATCCTTAAACAATATACTTTAAGCTTTTAAAATAGTCAGCACTGTTTAGTTCTTTTAGGTTTATTTTAAACAGAGTGAAAAAATTTAGTTAATTTTTCTCTAAGCTTGTTATATCATTAGACCTGTAAACTTTTTATAAACACTGATTGCCAATATTGTTACAAAGGATCAGTTTTTTTGAATAAAAATTTCTTTGCAAACCTTTTACAATAGCTTTCACAGTAAATTTACAAATTTAAGGCTTGTATTAACAAACTTATTAAAAGGTTAATTTTTATTTTATATAGCTTTGGTTTGTTTGTAAAATAAACAGAAAGCGTTCACGTCGATGACTTTAAAAAATTTAACGCGAAAATACATCATAAAATACGTAGAAACTTTAAAAGAGAATTAATTATAGTGTAATAAAAAATAATTATGTAAATCTGGAAATAGTTAAATAGTTAATAGTTTATAATTTTCCCTTTCTGAATTTACAATTTTCAATTCAAAATGAGTAAAAAAAATTATAACTACTTATTTTACCTGTTATTTGTATAAAAAAGTATCCTAAAAAATTTACTAAATATATGTGTCGTTCAAAACTTATACGACGGCAACTCTGGTTCTTGCACAGTTTAGTTTACTCTGATTTATTCACTAGCAACCGTTTATTTGTTAAATTCAATCATGTGAGTAAAACTCACACAATGAATAAATTCACAATGAATAAATTCATGCTTTGACCAAATGAAGCTGATTTTATTCAAGGCAGATTTTTATTCAACTCATTCAAATCACTTGAAATTTTAGCATCAGATTAAATCAAGAAAAAATGTGATTTTGCTATTCTCTGATATGTACCTACGTCCATGCAAACAAGAAACTACTTTCATATTTGTTTATGCCCATCCATGATACATGTTTAACAGCATTGCCAGTTTTCATTTGTTACATATTTTGTATGAAGTTTGTGTTTGTTCAAAAAAACTGAGGCAATCGGAGTACTTGGCCTATATCTAGGTCCGTGGTGAACCCATCTTGGTAATTTTAAATAGCGATCATATCAGAAATATTTGTAAAGGTTTGACACCTTGTCCGTAGTGCTTAAATTGACTCCGGAAACTTGATTAAAACAGACGTACAGAGTGACAGACAGACATGGCTTTATCGACTTTCCTATCTATAAGGATCCAGAATATACATATATACTTTAGGGGGTCGCAAATGGATAATAAATTAATTACAAACAAAATGAAGAACTGATATATACCCTTATCACTTACATACATATGTATGTGATGGGTATAACTTTTTTGTGAAACAATCATATTATTTATATTCTCTATTTTACATATTTGCGTTTTTGAAGGTGGTTTTTTGGTTGAACTTAAAATGGACTTATGAATGGGGTATGTCTGGAGGGACATGCCGGCATTTTGGGAAGGGTCGCGGATGGTCGACTCCTGGGGCAGTCAGGTGTGACGGACTACATGGTAGCGGAACTTGCCTGCCCCAAGTAGTGTTTCCGGATAGGGAGGCATGGAAGGGAACAGAGAGGCTGTATGAGGGGAGTGCAGTCTTTACTGACGGGTCGAAGATGGAGGCAGGCATCGGGGCTGGTGCCTATATAATGGACACTGGGGAAGGATGGTCTTATAGACTTCCGGACGAGTGCAGCATCTTCCAGGCTGAAATTCTGGCGGTGATGAAGGCCGCGGAATTAATAGGGGAGGACGCGAGTGGGAGAGGTGACGTGACAATATACATTGATAGTCAGGGCGCGCTTAAGGCTCTAGAGGGACATTTTGTCAGGTCTAGACTCGTGGGCGACTGCAGACGTGCTCTTAAAGCGATCATGGGTACACGCAGGGTCAGGGTCATTTTGACATCTCCGGGAACGAGATTGCCGATGAAATGGCGAGGAAGGGATCGGCCCGGAATATTGAGCTTTGCTGTGAGCCGGTGAGGGCACCACTGAGTTTATGTTATGGACTGATAGGGACTTGGATAACGGACAGGGTGGGCCAAACCTGGAGGGACAGGGGCGATTGCAGGATCTCCAGGCTTTTATGGCCCAGGCTGGACAGGATGGGCACTAACCTCCTGCTCAGGGAGGCAGGGGGTTTCTGAGGCGCATTATTGGGACTCTCACAGGGCACTGCGATGTGAGATACAGGACGAACAAATAGGACAGGAACTCTCCAGATTTCTGCAGGGTATGCGGGGACGAGGAAGAGATAGAGACGGTGGAACATCTTCTCTGCCACTGCCCTGGGCTGCAGATTCGCCGACAGAGGTAGTTTGGTGGACGCTTCTTGGATGGACTTCGTGAGGTCCCTGGCAGTGGGCGAGGGAGCATCATAGGCTTCATTAAGGAGGTTGGGTGGCTGGGAAGCTAGGTGATTCAGAGCCTAGGACTACTGACTTTCTTAGACATCTTGCGGACGGTACTCTTGCTTCTTTATCCTTTTTTCTTACCTATGAATCGCTTGACTTACTGTTTTTCTTTTCTTCTCGACTCTTCTGAAGGGATTCACAATGGGCCTAAGAGCCTCCGAGGTGGCGGGCTTTTTGGACTCGCCACTACCCTTCGTAACCTAATCTAACCTAAGATGGACTTCTAACTAGGGATGCCAAACTAAACTTTTTTTTTAAGTCCAGGGATTCGGTATTCTGAAATTTTGTATTATAGGGTTTTTTCGGGATCCCGAAAGCTAATTCCATTGTAAAGAAAAAGCAGTATATACATAAATGATTTATTACTTATGCGCACAAAAAGTGCATACGAAAAAAAACCAACTTATTAAATTTGGCAAGAATAAAATATATTTTATATCTTAAATAAATATGTATATGAACAGTTTTGGATATACATACGTACAAACCTACTTACCTGTATATAAAGAGAAACAAAAGTCTTAAAAAAAATCTAATTTATATGCATCGATTACAAAAAAATCCAAAATACATTATATAAGGATTATATCAGGGAGTGGTAATATCTTTTACAGTTGGTGTAAATATCTATGTACATCGTTAACTTTAATACAAAAAGGAATAACTAACGAAAAATTTAAAATCGAGTTTTTGATTAATCATTATGAATGCCTGAATGCCGTTAAACTACATGTCTTGACGAAATTTTACACTTCTGTAATAATAATTACGCTTTTATAAACAAAAATTTAAAGGACATAAATACAAGTGTATTTAGTTAAATTTTTTTTCTAACAAAATATAATAAATGGTCTTTTTTTTTAATTGTTTGAATAATTGCGTAGACGACTTATAAATACATACATGTTTTCTGAATGTTTATAGTTTTCACTTTACGAAGTTTGCGTAAATTAGATTTTTTAAAAGTGTGTGAATATTTTGACTGTTTATAGTATGAAAAAAAGTCTACCTCACATAGATAGGATACGATTTTCCCCTTGGCAAACGTCAAATTTAAACTCAACAAGTATTGTTTTACGTCTAGTACAAGCTGTATATTTCTTTTTCAGAGAATAACATTGAATTTTTAAAAAACAGATTTCCCGTTATTTTTAAGTCTATATCACCAATCCCGAAAAATCCCGGCATTTTCAGGATCGGTACACCGGGATTGGCTTCCTTACTAAGAGGGTAGAACTTTAGCATTTTCTTTCCGTCACTTGATTTTTACTCAGATGTAAACTCCGTCTTACGTAAGAAAGTTATTATAGTTGCGATAAAATTCGGAGCACGGCAGGGCTCTGACCTCATGCGAGTAATTAGGGGCTGGTAATGTATGTATATAAAGATTTACATTGGTTTTTTTTTGTTACCACTGGACATTACTAAAGAATAACCAACATGAAAACAATAAAAATTTCAAAATACTGATGTTTTAATGATTTGTTAATAAAAATAAAGTTTATTTATAACAAAATAATTCATACTAAAATTTTTAGTTTATAAAACTACAGCAAATTCATAACAAAATTTAATAAACTGAGAAATATCCATTAAGATGCATGTGTATATAACAAACAAAACGCTTATATATTCATGTATGTGTATGTGTGCATATACGTGTGCTAATTTACAATACATATAGACGTACACATACCGACATATACATTTCAAAATCATAAATCTTTTTATAGCAAAAAAAAAAATTGTATTTGAACCTTCTAAAAATTAAAAGATTTCCAAATCGTAAAAGGGGAAATGACAAGACAATTTTTTTCTGTAGTGCGATCCAGAAATTTATTTTAACGATATTCGCATCGGTTTTGTTCAGTAAACAGCAAAGCTTTTTAACAATGTTCACAATCGTTATACTTCCCTCTTTAACGACAATAATCACCCTTATTCTATTTATCGTCGTCGTCATCGTCATCAATTCAATATCAAATTTTATCGACATCGTCATCAATTCAATACAAAACTAGTATGCTATGAGAGCAGTGTTTTTTAAAGCACATCTCTAACAGTTTTTATATTTTTTTTTTTGAAGGAGAGCGAAATATTGACAAGAATATAAAAAATAAAAGGACCTACAGTTTTAATATAAACTATTATTCATATAACTTTAAATAATTAAAATGTTTTTTGTTCCTGATTGTAATTCTGACCCGAGTGATGTGGAAAAGAAAAAAGAATTGGTGTTACAAAGAAGATTAATAAGATAGAAATCAAATATATTTCAATTATCCGATGAAAGGTAAGTAATAAATTTCTTTCTATTTGCTAAGAGTTAACTTCTTTGAAAGTTTAGAAAGCTTTTTCGCTTAAATAAGGATGCATTGAACTATGTGCCGAAGATTATAACACCACATTTAAAATCTCGAGTCAGGTCGACACATATTTCGAATACAATAAAATTGGCTGCAACGTTAAGGTTTTAAGCACAAGGATCCTACCAGCTCAGTGTCGCTAATGATTTTAACTTAGGATTATCTCAGCCAGTGGTGTCTAAGATAATTTCTGAAAGTGTGGATGTTATAGAAAGGAAAATTTGTCCACTATGGATAAAATTTGCTATGTCAGAAAGAAGACAGAAGAAAAAGCTGAAGCAAAACTGTATTTCTTCCAGAGATCTGATGTGTCTGGTGTCATTGGGTGTGTGGATGGCACCCACATAAAAATATTGGCTCACAAAGAAAGAAAATCAGCATCTATACTTAAATCGCAAAGGGTATTGCAGCTTAAATGCAATGATTGTGAGACTGATTTTTTGTAAGCCCTTGGCAAGTGGTGGATTTTTGTTCATTTCCTCCACTTATTAATTAAATAAACAATTTGTAATTTTTTTTCTTTTCCCATTTTTTTTAACTTAAAATTGTGCTATTGCAAAAAAATTCAAAAACACTAAAACTGTTTCGACACAAACCAGACCGACGATAAAATCATAGCCAATTTAAATCGATGCCGTTGTTAACGTTGCGTACGGCAGACGAAAAACGCATTGATGCTTATCGATAAAATTTGATATTGATGATGGGCATACCAATTTACAACAATCGACGTCAAACGACATCGTTTCGTATTGATGACGCTTTATGGAATAAGGATGAATGTCGCTGTTGCTTATTTAATCGACAAAAACTAAATTTGTATTTTATAATGATGTTTAAATATTAAGCATTTATTATTATTTCTGTCGTTTAAAAGTTCTAAATGATCTAACCGAAACTGCAAACGACAATTTCTGTCGATAAAAATAAGGATCGTCAAATCGTTAAAAGTTGCTGAATCGCACTACTGGTTTCAGTGTAATATAAAAAGTAGAAATTAAACTGTATTTGCGTTTTTAATAGTAGAAGTAGTTTTTAGGTTCATTTATACGTGACATAACCATGCCACAGTCAGGGATGGGCAGTATTTCAAATACTTGTACTTGTACTTAGCTGATTAAAATCAATTTGACATTTTTACGTTATGAAAATTTAGTTTTATACACATATGAAATTTTCAATTTTTCTGACATTCTACCGTTCAAACACAAAAAGGAAATGCAGAGGGTGAATTTTTTGAATTCACCTTGGGTTTACTCTGTTGAATGTGCGTTGCAGAGAACAGTTTTCATAAAATTTAACACCAGTCTGTGTTCATCAGGACCTGTAGAAAAATTGTTTTCTTTAGCAACATTTATATATTCTCCAAAAAGAGGCTGCTTATTTGATTAAACTTTTAAAAATCTAGTGTTCATGAAAGGAAACTCATGTTTTACCGATTGATTAATGGTTATAAATGTATTTTGTATTTTAAATACTCGACTCGAAAGTATTTGGTATTTTGTATTTGAAATACAAGCGGAACAAGTATTTTGTATTTCAAATACAGCAAAGCATGTATTTTGCGCAACTCTGACCACAGTAAACAGCTATTCGAATCAAACTTATAGGCAACACTGTATTTGATTAAAGGTGATTTACCATTACGCCATAGCCATAACCATGTAACCCAATTGAGTTTTGGTTTTTTTTTGGCAACGGTTATAGTTATGGCGTTATGGTAACTCACGTATAATTGAACCTTTAGAAACAAATAAGAAATATACATACACACATATATATGTAAAGCCAAAAAGTAGAAAAATTAGTCTACATTATGTCTATAACGTCTTAAACGTGCGGTATTTTCTATTTTTGGTGCACCAGGTGGTGGCGTAATATTATTACGTTTGTTTCCTGTTTCTGCTTCTGAATGTTCAGTTTGGTCAAAACCTTTAACCAATTGTTGAAGCAGTATCTCATTTTCAGTACAGCCATTAGATGATTCAATGTTTCCTGGTTCTATTGCATCAATACAACTACTTGTGCCGAAAGATTTCACCCCTTTTTTTATTGAATTAATTGGGTGATTAGCATTAATTTGCTGCTGATCATCTGATGTATCTGTTGAATTGTCTTCGAATTGTCCTAATAGAGTAGTATCCACTCCTCGTGATCTAAAGTAGAAGCAAAATATGTTTGAAATTTATTATTAATTTATTTATTATTCATAAATTCAATATACACATTTATATACATAGCGACAAGAAAAAATAGAAATGTACAGCTAGCTATCAGGTTTTGGATAAATCGTTAAATGAGTGCTAATTAGGTTAGTCACTATTTCTTCGTACCCGAAATGAAAAGAAAAAGAAATTTGTTTGAATATTGTCAAATATTACCTAAAACTCGTTCTTTGAATAACAGTAGTGTTAGTCTTCAGGTACAAATGATTTGCTATTCGAAAGCTAGCCTTTGGTTTGTATGTCTTAATGTTTCTTTCTAACCTCTAATGCTATAATCACATAGACGACAACAGGCAGCACAGCTACACGACTAAAAGTTCAGCTGGCTGCAATCGTTACTGTGTTGTCAGCTACTTAATTATATTGAAGACGGCGCCATATGCTTCGACCAATACACAAAAATATACAAAAATGTTCAAATTGTGCTTTTAATTTTTTTTAAAATATAATAAGGTATTTTAAATAAATGTTAACAAAATAATTAATTCTGATTGATTTTGCAACCACGAGAGGGCGCTATACCCAGAGAGTTTTAAATGCAGTGTTATAAAGCCATAGACAATAAAGCCATATGGCCTTATTTCTCAATGGAATGAGAAATGAAACCATATTGCTCTATTGCCTACACCCAAGTGAAATATCACCATAATCGTTTAGTAACGAAAGTAGAAATAACGCCATAACAGTGTAATTGCTACGGTTACAAATTGCCAAAAGAATGAGTTTCCATTCTCACACTAGGCTTTTATAGACAGCTTAATATGAAGCTTCCAAATCACGACAATTTTTATAGATTTCTTTATTGTTTATGCGATTTAGATGTGGCTAACTCAAGTGATTTTTTAAAATCCATTTCCGGATGCACATCTTTATACAAAAAGAAAAACAGTTACCTTGAAAAGCGAAACAAATTTATACAGAAGCGTTATCAGCTACTGAGGGAGAAGAAAATAACACTGAATACTTTACTCGGGCAGTTCTCTAAAATGAAGAACTATATGCATTATTTGTTGTGGAAGGGAAAGGCAAATTCTGTTTGATTCATGCAAGGATCACAAATCTTGTGCCCCATTTATCGTACTATTATCACGAATGACACATTTAAATATTGTTAATTATAAAAAATTTATAAACATTCCAATTGTGGACTAAACTTTATTATACCCTTCACATAAGTGATAAGGGTATATATAAGTTTGTCATTCCGTTGTAATTTCTTTATTATCCATTTGCGACCCCATAAAGTATATATATTCTGGATCGTAATAGATAGGGAAGCCGATTTAGCATTGTCCGTGTTATGGTTGAAATCAACTTTCTGAAGCCCCCCGCTATCGCAAAGACCCATAAGTGGTATCAAACTGTCAGACATAGTCGCGAGAAAATCGGTACTGAAATTCAGCAAATCGCCCCATAAATGACCGAGATATAAGCAAAAAACCAAGACTACCTCCTTTTTTCCGCCTACAACAACAACAAAAAACATACTTTTGTATGTAATAACAAAAAAAAACAACAAAAAACAACAAAAAAAGAAAAAAAAAACAGAATCAGTCATGTTGATATTATTGAACCACACCCAAAACAAAAATTTTATTAGTATTAGTATTCATACATATAACAGGGTTGCCATACAAAAAACTTAATTTAAACATTTTTAAAATCGATCCTACGGCTTTCAGGGTTCTCCTACAAAGGTATTATGTAAGACCGACCCGAATTACTTTATCCATCCAAACATTTTTGTGAAACATACTTACCCTCTATCTCCAGCCCCTAACATGGTTGCCATACAAAATTTTAAAAAATAAGGTAAAAACCGCTACAACTTCCCCGGAGTCGTCCCTAGAGCAAAAAATGTATTACAGACCCCATTACTTTTTCCTCCCAAACGTATTCCTAGAGTATACTTACCCCCTATCACCACGCCCTAAGGGGGCTGCCATACAAAATTTACAAATATGACGTAAAAATGTCCACAACTTCTTCAGAGTTGGCCTTAGAGCAATTAAGTGTACGACCGACCCCTATTAGTTTCTTCTCCCAAACATATTCCTAGAACATACTTACCCTCTATCTCCACGCCCTAAGGGGGCTGCCATACAAAATTTACAAAAATGACGTAAAAATGCCCACAACTTCTTCAGAGTTGGCCTTAGAGCAATTAAGTGTACGGCCGACGCCTATTAGTTTCTTCTCCCAAACATATTCCTAGAATATACTTATTCCCCATTTTCAAGCCCTAAGGGGGTTGCCATATAAAATTTACAAAAATTATATGAAAATGCCCCAAACTTCTTCAGAGTTGGCCTTAGAAAAATAAAGTGTATGACAGACCTTCATTAGTTTCCCCTCCCAAACATATTCCTAGAATATACTTACCCCCTATCTTCACGCCCTAAAATGGGTTGCCATACAAAATTTACAAAAATGATGTAAAAAGGCCCACAACTTCCTCAGAGTTGGCCTTAGAGCAATAAAGTGTACGACCGACCCCCATTAGTTTTCCCTCCAAAACATATTCCTAGAATATACCTATCCCCTATCTCCACTCTCTAAGTGGGTCGCCATACAAAAATTTTAAAAACTAGGATAAAAACTCCTACAACTTCCCAGTCACCCGTGGAGCGTTAAAAAATGACACCGACCCCTATTTAAAAATTTGAAATATTTGATAAGTAAAAAAAATGGATAAAAATAAAAAAAGTTTGGATTTCGAAAGGTCAATGTGAAGGGTATATAAGATTCGGCACAGCCGAATATAGCGCTCTTACTTGTTTTTTTTGTTAATTTTCTTGTAAATAAAAGAAATGAAATAAATTCGAATTGTATGAAAAAAAATTTTAATGAGCAATAACACCATAATGGTTTTTTTTCATTCCTTACATGGAAATAAAGTCATATGGCCTTATTTCTTATTCCATTGAGATATAAGGGTATATGGCTCTATTGCATATGGTTTCATAACACTGCATCGAGTCTTATGAAAAAATCACTAACAAAAACGGACTTTAGTGGCTTATACAAAAAAATCATCAGGACCTGTAGAAAAATTTTTTTCTTTAGCAGGATTTATATATTCTCCAACAAGAGGCTGCTTATCTGATTTAACTTTTAAAAATCTAGTGTTCATGAAAGGAAACTCATGTTTTACTGATTGATTAATGGTTATAAATGTATTTTGTATTTTAAATACTCGACTTGAAAGTATTTGGTATTTTGTATTTGAATACAAGCGAAACAAGTATTTTGTATTTCAAATACAGCAAAGCATGTATTTTGCCCAACTCTGTCTATTACGATATATATTCCTTAATAAAATGCGAAACTTTTTTTGCAGAATAATCCTTCGTATGCTAAATTTCTAATTTTTAAACTTAATCATCTTGAAAAAACTCTTGCCTTCAGGTTTTTGTTACAACAAAACTATAACTTTATTTTCAATAGTACAATTTTTATACCCTTCACATAAGTGATAAAGGTATATATAAGTTTGTCATTCCGTTAGTAATTTATTTATTATCCATTTGCGACCCCATAAAGTATATATATATATTCTGAATCCCTGTGTTGGATGAAATCAACTTTCTAAAGCCTTCCGATGTCGCATAGACCCGTAAGTGGTATCAATCTATCAGAAATATCTGCAAAAAAAACTGTATTGAAATCTAGCAAAATCACACTATAACTGACCGAGATATAAGCCAAAAACCAAAACAACCTCTACAGCCGGCCCGGAGTTTCCGCGTACAATGTGCAATGTAAAACCGATTCCCAATAATTTTTTCCCACAAAATTTTTTTGGGACATACACCCTAGCAGGGTTGCCACACAAACTTTCATTTTTTTAATTTTTTTAAATCGTTCCCACGGCTTCCAGGGTTCTCCCACAAAGGTAAAGTGTAAGACCGACCCCAATTAATTTGTCCTTCCAAACGTTTTTCCAAATCATACTTATCCTCTATCTCCAGCCCCTGACATGCTTGCACTACCAAACCAGAACATGGTTTCCTTACAAAATTTTAAAAATTTGGTTAAAGAACAGAATGTATCAACGACCCCCACTAGTTTTTCCTCCCAAACGTATTCCTAGAGTATACTTACCCGCTATCTTCACCACCTAAGGTGGCTTGCCATAAAAAAATTACAAAAATAATGTAAAAACGCCCATAACTTTCCCAGAGTCGGCCTTAGAGAAATAAAGTGTACGATTGACCCCCATTAGTTTCTACTGGCAAACATATTCCTAAAACATACTTACCGCCTATCTCCAGGCCCTAAAAGGGATGCCATACAAAATTTAAAAACAAGTAAAAAGCCCTAAAACTTCGCCCCCCTAAATGTATTCCTAGAACATACTTTCCTGCTAAAATTTACAAAAATGTAAAAATGCCTTCCTTAGACTCGGCCTAGGAGCAATAAAGTGTACAACCGACCCCCGTTACTAAGTTTCCCCTCCCAAACATATTCCTAGAACATACCAACCCCCTATCACCACGCCCTAAGGGGTTTGCCATGCAAAATTAAAAAAAAAAGTAAAAACCTTACAACTTCCCCGGCGCTGCCCCTAGAGGAGTAGTGGGTATAGCAGACCCCCATTAGTTTTCTCTCACAAATATGTTCCTAAAACATACCACCAATCTATATAACCAAAGGGGGTTGCAATCCAAAATTTTAAAAAATTAGAGTAAAAGTCCCTAAAAAATTAAAAAAAATTGGGTAAAACTTCCTACAGCTGCTTTTATCACCCTTAGAGGGTTAAATACGACACCGAACCCTATTTAAAAGTTTTCAAAAAAAAAAAGGTTAAAATAGAAAAAGGTTCGGGGTTTCAAAAGTCCAATGTGAATTTTATCTAAGATTCGGCACAGCCGAATATAGCGCTCTTACTTGTTTTAAAAACTATTTTTCAAAAATATTTATACAACTTTAAAAACATGGTACAAAGAACCATGTTTCTTGTACCATGTTTAAAAAACTCTAGCTAAATTTAAGCAGACTCTGCTTGAAACGAAACATACAAGATTAATATTAGTCCAGCCAGTGCCAGACTAAAATTTAAGTTCTTATAATAAAATAATTTGTTGACTGCTTAATTTTCTGTTTGTACGTTGTCTCTGAGTCGATGCACAGTGAACCATTTCGGGAGAAGACGGTCTAAAATCTATAACTTTTGACTGGATTGGAATTTTCAAGCGCAGTTTTTTTTTGTTTACTAGGTGAGACTATTAGTTTTAGGTTTAAGACATAAAACTTAAAAATCGACCGGTTGGAAAAATAGTTATGATTCGTTTTAAATGCATTTTAAGTTTTAGGTGATTTATGGTAACAAAGTGAAGTTTAAAGCTTGTTAAAAACGTTCCCTTTGTACAAAGTCCTATATTTTAGGTCACATTTGCAACTTAAACTTATTAAAAACTGAAATTTTGTAAGAAAGTGCCAAGGTTGTTTTTTTAAGGAGTTTGAGTTTTAAATTGGTTTATTAAGTCTAAAATAAACTATACTAATAATATATGTAAACTGTTATTATAAAGTTGTAAATTTTAAATTGGTTAATGTACATAAAATGACAAAATAACGAACATCCAAAGTTCTGAAAAATTACTATAAATTTAACAATTTTAGTAAATATTTCTTATAAAAAGGCTTGATTTTAATCTTCTAGAAGTAGCTTAGCTTCAACGTCTAATTCAATATAGTTAGTTTTCCCTTTTTGCCGGATATTGGACATATAGGGATCTAACGTGCATAATAAAATAAGGTCTTCGTTAGTACAACATCTGGAAGTTTTTCTGGGGTTGTGCTCGCGAAAGAACATGTAGTCCTTGTTTTATGAACTGTGGATGGCATATTTCTCCAAGAGTATTTCTCGTTATAAAGTATAGCTGTTTTTTTGGCACACTGTCCAAATTTTTTGCATTAATCATTCTGCTACACGCTAGAACTTGTAATATAATGTTGAAGCGCTTTATTAGTTCCAAGTCTACACCTGTAATAGATGCTGCAGTTTCTATATCTGAAAAAAATCTCCTCTCAGTATTGCCATCATTTGTGTTTCCTTTTCTTTGCTTTGACTGATCAATCATTAGGCCTAGTTCAAAACATTTTTCTTGAATTTGCTTTCTTATTTCTTCATTTTCCTTATTTTTTTTTACTGTTTGTCCTAACAGACCAAAATCCAAATCACAATCTAATTTATGAATATGCTTCATAAAACGTATTCTAGCTTGAAGAGGGGACAATCCAAATTTACATGCTGCCTTAAAACTGTCATCTTCTGGAAAAGGATGGCTTAGTTGGATTGATGTCTTTTGGCATATAATGCAGCTTGACGATGCCTTTGTATCAGTTAAAGCTTGTTCAACTTTTCCATCAATCATTGTGAGACACATTTAAAAATTTACTTCGACTTCCTGGCCATGAATTGAAAATATTACAGTTTGAAGGGCTTTAACTTGAACTTTTATTTTTTGACTTCTTCAGTTATGACATCTTTTGTTTCTTTTTGGAATGTAAATTTTATTGGTCTGCAATACTTTGTTGACGAAGTTATTTCATTTTTCCACATATCAATTTTGGTTGCCGGCTCTAAGCCGGTATAACTTTTAGCATCTGATGAATTTTCGGCATTTCATTGCTTGTATTGTCTCTGGCCTGATGACCCATCACAAACACCTTTTAGAAATTAAAGTAATACTGTCATTTCCAAGTTTTTTCAGACACTGAGCAATAAAAGTACTTTCAGACGATATGGATTTTACACATGACTTGCCAAATTTTGCAGTGCAAAATTGATATCTGCCGTCTGAACGCGTTTAAAGATTGCATGTGTAAAATACATATGTTAAAGTCATATGACAAATTTGTAATTAGAGCGTGTTCTATTTTTATCTGACAAAGCATGTGTCATCAGCTGTTTTAGGCAAAATAAAATTTTGGCGGTAAAACATAAGCAAACATAAAAAATAAATAAGTTACAAAAAATTACTCTTGGAAGTTTTGGTTGTCGATTAAACAATAAAAAAGCGGAAAAAGAACAAGGAAAAGTGAGTATTTTTACTTTAGTTTTTATCTACTTCACCTAATTTGTGTAAGTTCCAAGAACTTAACAAGCTTGAGTAAAATAAGATTTGTCAATTTATTTTGAATTTTATTAATGTTTTTCTTTTAATTGTTTAATTGCTCTAAAGAAGCAGTGTTGGAATTAATTAATTTATGGCAACAATATGAGTGCTTGTTTAGCCCCAAACACAAATTTTATCACAATAAACACTCCCGGTATGCCGCCTTAAATGAAATTGTCGACAACTTAAAAAGTTTTAGTTCTGCCATTGGAGTCTCTGAGATCAAGGTAAAACTTGCTTTTTCATGCACTTGTTTAAATATTTACATATATTGACTGAATGTATGTGACCGTAGAACAAAATGTCAAATTTACGTGGGGAATACACCCATAAAGTTACAAAAGCGAAAGAGAGCAGAAGTGCAGCAGGTGCAGAAGAAGTTTACGTTCCATCTACCTATTGGTTCAGCGAGTTATCGTTTTTGGAAAATTTTGTTAAAATACGAAAATGAACCTGTAATTTTTCTGTAAGTTTTATCTCTATGAATGATTTAAAATTTAATAATTTTTTATAATTTTTATTGTACACAGACACAAAACTATGATCAAGCTGAATACACTTCGGAGTCATCGCAGCCAGTTGAGAGTGATACATCTCCTCAACCAAGTAAAAGAAGCCGACCGATCAAAGACACTCCACAAACAAGTCGCACTATGAGTCCAGAAGATTCAGTGCTTACAGCAGCAACGGCTGTATTGCAAAACATTGCCTCAACAAGTAAATATGTGTCGTTCAATGAAAAAGACGAAGCCTTTTTGAATTATATAAAAACGGAATTAGCTGAAATTAAAAATGTTAACATTAAGGATCGACTAATAGAGAACATTACACAAATTGTTTTCGCCGCAAAAAAGGACCAAAGAATATTTAATGAACAGGACGAACAAACGGGCCATAATTTTGAAACATATTAATTAATGAATTTAATTTATTTACAATTAACAAAAAAGGTTTGAATTCCTAAAGCAGTTCCTTTTTTTATTTTTTAGTGAATAATGTTTTTTTTTGTGCTTTTAATTATTTATAGTTAAACTATTTGTTTGAAGATAATTCGTTATTATTACTTTAGACTCAACTTATTGTTATTTTTTTTTTTTTTTGCTGATTTTAATAAAATGATTAAATTCCCACAACAAATTTTTATTTCTTAGTAAATTTTTTTATATTTTTCATATTTTAAATCACTTCAGTTTACTAAGTGAACTTTTTATTTTTGCTGTTCAAAATTTTAATATGATATATATAAAGTTTTTCGTTTTGTGTATATCTGCTAAACTTAAAAAAAGAGATTAACTTTTAAAGTAAAGGAAATCTATTGAAATAAGATTGGATTTGTTTACGTTTTGGCAGTTTCTTGCATTTATTGAATATAAAAGTAGTTTTGAAATTAGGAAAAACACAATACAATTAAAAATTTTCTATGGCTTTATTTTGCCACGGATTCGAACCAACAGTATTTAATTGCAATTATTGCTACAATTCCGCACACTGTAGATATATTTGTTGAATCCATTAGATAAGCTTCTTAAAAACTATTTTTATCAAAACCCGCACACAAAACTAACTTCTGTAAGTAAATAAAACGAAGTTTGCGCACAAAGCCAGCTGTTGTAAACAAACCAAAAAGAGGTTATGTCAGATGTACTTACATACGTACGTGTGAAAGCAAAAATTATAGACCATCAATATGACAATTTTGACAGACATACGCAATTACATGTGGATTGCAAAAGTGACAAGTCATGTGTAAAATACATATCGTGCGAAAGCACCTTAAGCGTATTTAACAACCGCTCTGCAGTGTGTTCAAAAAGATCTTGCAATTTAATTTCTGCTAAAGTGGAAGTGACAGTTATAGCAGTTTTAGGAGGTAAACATTCTTTTTTGATAGCGACTAAATCTCTATACTTTGGAAAAATCTCAGAATTCTTTGTATTGGTTCGCTTCCGCAATTCCGTATACTTGTTTTTAGTTTAGTTAACTCTAAATCTAAAAATAGCGCTAACGCTTCTTCTGGAGTACATTTTTTATCTTCATTTGGTGTATGAATACTTTTCAAAATTCTCTTTGTGCGCCTTGGGCTTGCTGCTATTGCTGTTTCAATTATATCAATTTTTGTTTTTTTATTTTGTGTTCATTGCATTTGATGCAAAAATGAGTCTTTGATAATTACTGGAGAAATTTCTTCATTGATATTCTGAAGTTTGCATCTTCGAGTTCTTTCACAACATTCACTGGCATTTGTAGAAAAAATTTTTAACACAAGTTCCTTTGGCAACCATTCATGGTGACGTTCGTTACATGAGCATTCAACGTACCGGTTTTTTCAATACCTTTGCAAAATTTTGAATTTTTTGTATGTGTAGTTCAAATTCATCTGTATTGCATATTTTAAAAAATTGATTGATTTTTGCAAATTATTTTGGTAATTTAAGATTCATCGGGTTTTGTTACAACTTGGAGCGGGACATATGACGTTAAAATAAGTTACTATTATCCCAACTATTATTTTCAGCTTTCTGTTTGTATTTTCTGTGTCCCGAACTGCCATAAAACCTCAATTTTCTTATTAATGTAAGGCCGTTTACGGACTTATTTTAAACCTCTGTAACAGATATTATCTTATTTTATTTTTTTATTATTTTATAGCTCAGGAAGTTTATTTTTTTTTGTAATTTTTTCATTTAAATCGAAATATAAATATTTTATTGTCATTTGAATTTGTTTGCTTATGATTTTATATTTGTTTTGTTATTCACTGTAAATTCTTGTTCATGTTTTTATGTTTTGTAATGCAATCGACTATGGTATTTTGTTGTTATTTTATTCATTGTAATTGAATTATTTTGTCAATATATATTTTTAATATTCTTTTGCTCTTTTATTTATATAAATTATTCTTTATTGTATGTACAACACTTGCAATTATCCCGTTATATAATATTTTTGTTCTCATTTATATTTTTAAAAATAACTCAATTTCAATTTTTCCATTATTTGTTATTGATTTCCTATATGTTAAGTTACCTATAAGAGATGAAACATTTTTATTTTATTAATTATTACTACTGGGACCATCACTGAATAAACATTGTATCAAACTAATTCAAACCCCGGTGTTTTATTAATTTTTGTAGAATTATAATTAAATTTGATTGCGAATAAGACGATTACGTTAGTTCAAGCCACAAATTACTTACAATTACAAAAAAATAAATCAAAGCACTATACGGAACTAAGGGCGGTTATGACGGTATCGTCTGAATTGACCCTGTTCCAAACCTCATCTCATATACTCATCCTCTACACCTCATTAAGGTGCCTTCAGACTATAATACTGGGTAAAAACCCTTGTCAAAAAACTCAAATAAAATCAGAAAATATAATAGTGTCAAGACCTTATGTTATGAAATGTCAAAAAATACCTAAAGAAATTTGACAGTAGTATGGCTCTCTTCATTTTTAGAAATTTTTCTAAACCATTAGATTTTGCATGTATCAGAGTTGCATATTTACAGCAGCCATAAAGAAAATCAGGCATGGAAAGTTTATATATGGTGAATTCACAAGGTCTTGTGAAATCATATATTGTAAAATAATAGAACCAAAAAATATGACCGTTGTGAACAACTCTTCGTATATTTGTAGGTGTCGTATTTAAAATCTAAATCAGCTGATACGACCAAACGATAAAAAAACAAACACATATGTATGTACATAAATCTGGTGCTGCTCTTGGCTTAACTTAATAATTTGTAGATATTAGACCCATGAAAACACAAAATGGTCTATATCTAACCTGGTTAGAATCTCTAAAATCCATTAAAATAAGCAAAGTTTTAATAAAAAATTACAAGAATTTTGTTATTTTTTACGTAAACAAAAAACAGCTGATTTGTCAGAGAGCAGTGTCGGCTATTTTTGCCGGCGGAGGCGGCTTAAGAAATCTTCTTTGGCGGTTTTGCCTAAGTTTTTAGTATAGACATTTTTAACAGATGCAAGTGCTAGCGGCTCTTAAAATTAAATTAAAAAACTCGCCGTTTCGTTTTAGGCGCTTGGCGCATGACTTTGTATATAATATGACATCACAAAAAAACATATCAAACAAAGTTGTATTGTTTCACAACAAGTTTCGTATGAAAAGCAACAACAAAATTTTTATGCTATTGTGAAATTATATGACAATAATACAATATGCTATCGTATCGTACCTTGTGAATTCGCCAATAAAGTTTGGTATTGTAAAATAATTTTTAACCCTTTCGCTCCTATGTATCCATATGGATACATTCAACTTTGAGGGCGTCTCACAGCTTCGATTTGATAATACTGGTTGAAATTTTAATCAAATATGATTTTTTGAAGTCTTGGCTGTTATAAGAATTGATTTTTTTACATTTTTGTTTAAATTTGTCAAAAATATATCAATTTAAAAAAAACGTTTATTTCATTTTTTCATTTCTTGAAAAAATCATTATTTTGAATCTTAAATTACATATACTTTCGGATACATTTTTAATAAATAAGTGAATCCTAGATCAAGATAAACATTTGTTGCGTTGATCTCAATTATTGTTTTTTTATTTAAGTATTAGTATAGTCGCCAGGAATTTTTTGAACATTGTATGTATCCATATGGATACAAACTTGAGTTGTGTATATAAAGAGGGAAGAAAATAACAAACTAAACCATTTTACTGTTGATGCTGTTGTAATGCAGACGTAAACTTTAGTTCTGCTAAGTTATAAGTCGAAAAATTAAAAATGCCTAGAAAAATAAAAGATTCTGAGATTGAAAGAATTCTTACGAATTTTTCAGATTCAGACGATTCCGATACAGACGAACCGGAACAATCTGAAATTGTTAATGATCTTTTTGAAGCTTTTGATAATAATAGAAGTTTTTTAATACAAGAGCTATCCCGTGAAGGGGCGTACGAAATCAACATTAATGAGATAGATGTTCATGATGATGAGGATGATTATGTTGATAGTGGCACAGGTACTAAGAGTACTGGTTGTTTGAATGAGGATGATAGGAATGTTGTTGAGATTGTAGGAGAAGGGGCATGTGTAATAGAAGCCGGACGCTCAGGTAAAGAGACGTACGTAGGAGGAGAAACAGAGGAAAATAGTATCCCAATTCAAATAAAAAAAATGGATGAATTTCGTTGGAAAAAAGATTCTTTGACATCTCCGGAGGCCAATTTTACTGAAGAGTACCCTAAAAATATTGTTAAATTACCAGTTCAGTATTTTTTAGAGTACTTTACTGAAAACATCCTTGATGAAATCGTATCATCAACGAACCACGGTTCAATGTTAAACAATGGTTCATCTGTCAATATGACCGAACAAGAACTGATGAAATTCTTAGGTTTGGAAATATTTATTGGCACCATTGGTTATCCACGCCTAGATATGTACTGGACAATTAACTCTGTAATACCATCGTTTCCAAAAAATATGTCTAGAAATAGATTCCACTTCTTTCGTAACAATTTAAAATTTACAACAGAATCGACAGGTAATGACAAGCTGTACAAGGTACGGCCTCTAATAAATATGTTTCTTAAAAAATCCTATTCTATTCCAAAAGATGAAAATCTTTGCGTAGATGAAATGATGGTTCCATTTAAAGGAAGAACTACTATGAAGCAATATATGCCAAAAAAGCCCACCAAATGGGGAATAAAAATTTTTTGTCTATGTAGCTCAAAGGGAATGGTTTACGATATTGAGATCTATCAGGGAAAAAGTACATTATTAGGTGGCGCAAAGTTAGGATTTTGCTCCGATATTGTAGTTCACCTTTCGAAGACAATTCCAGAAAGAAAAAATCATAAAATATATTTCGATAATTATTTTTCCACTCTTAATTTAGTATTGAATTTACGTCAACGAGGAATTTGGGCAACAGGTACAATTAGAGGAAATAGATATGGTAAAATAAATTTTAAATCTGATAAGGAGTTAAAAAAGGAAGGCCGTGGAAGCTTCGACTACCGTGTAGAAAGATCCGATAATATATTTCTCCTGAGATGGTTGGATGGCGGGATTGTCCAAATGGTGTCATCAATCCATGGACATGAACCCCATCAACTTGTACGCCGATTCAATGCGGAAGAAAAGAAAAATGTGGAAATAATACAGCCAAATATAATAAAAGAATATAACAAGAACATGGGTGGCGTTGATAAGATGGATTTTCTGCTTTCTTTGTACAGAATCTCCATTAGATCTCGAAAGTGGACGCTTAAGATATTTGACCATCTTATTGACCTAGCAATTTGCAATTCGTGGTTGGAGTATAGAATAGATCATGAAAGCAATAACTGTACAAAGAAATATATGGATTTGCTAAGCTTTCGTAATGATGTTGCGAATGGACTTTTAGCTCTTTCTGATGAACAGGCTTGTTCTCGGAAACGAGGACGCCCAGCGTTATCTTTAAATGAGGAAGTTCCCGAAAGTCCATCGACTTCAAAGAAAAGACAAAAATATACTCCACCACTATCTGTTCGATATGATGAGAATCAACATTGGCCGGACCACACGCAAGATAAAGGCAGATGCAAATTTAAAGGGTGTAAGGGACAAACGAGATATAAGTGCTCAAAGTGCGATACTTTCTTATGTATTCCAAACGGGTCCAGGAACTGCTTCAAGGATTTTCATTACATTTCAAATAAATAAACTTGTAGTAAGTATATGAATATTTTTTTTATTTCAGTTTCAGCTTTATTTTTAAGGTTTTTATGTGAACTTTTATGTGTATTGTTTAAAGTTATGTAAAGTTTTAGTTTTATGCTTGTTTTTTATTAAAAAAAAATTATTGTTATGTACAAAAATTAAAAACTTAAAAGAAATAAAAAAGTTTTATATATGAATGAAAAACAAAATTCTTGCATTACACATTTAGGGTAATAATTTTTAAAAACCGGTTGTTGAATGTTGTTCCCGGACTTAATGATAGTAGAAATCCAAGAAATCGGAATTTTTCATCCATCCAGTAAAAACTTGTAGTGAAAGGGTTAATAATATTTTTATGAAATTTATAGTTATTTATTAGGAAATAAAATATTTTTAATTGAAATTAAATTAAAAAGTTGTAAAAATAAAAGTGTTGTACAATTATTACTTTTGATATGTATATTTATATATTTTTTAAAAAATCGATAGGTGTCAAAAAATGGAGTGTTTTAGCTAAATAAACTCACTTTGTATAAAAAAAACAAATTTTTTTGACTGAATTCATTATATACAAGCGTTTTATTAATTAACCCGGAAAAGCAAATCAAGAAAATTTTTAAAACATTGTTTATTTGTTTTAATCAGTTATAAAGTCTAAACAAATATTAAGCGTGTTTCAAAAGATGTCGATTTTGTTCCGACATATGAGAGTAAAGAAATTACTCTCTAAGCTTGCCAAAGTTGCTTAAAATAGCTGGAACGCAAAAAACTATAATTGAAAATTTTTTAATGCTCACATGCTGCTTAGTTAAAAAGTAAAATTTTATTTAGACGATTACACTCCATAGAATTTTAAAACATAGCATATACATCATATTTAAAATGTATCTAAATGTTCTAAATCGCATTTTATATTAAAGAAATCTACAGATTTTTATAAAAAAATGTACCTACAACAAACATTGTGTTGAAACCCTTGTACAGGAAAGGAAATTTATCTCAAACGTTCTCTTTGCTGTGGAAAATTTGTTACCTGAAACGCTTTTGGGTAGGTTTGGATTAATTTGTGTGAGTTTGGACTATTTTGTTATGTACCTGAAACACAACTTTTAATAAATTAAAATGCCTTTTTTCAATTTTTAATAAATTCTAACCTTATGGTAATTTTTGATATATGAAAACTATGCGAAAATACTTATGGTAGGTTTATCAACAAAATTATATGTAATGGCTGACAAATATGGTCTTAGTAAGCTTACGATAACTATTATAAATTTTTCCACTAGATTTTATAGCTTGCTTTTAAAAACCAGTAATATTATAAAAATATCACATAAAAACTTAAAGGCATATACACACATATGTAGTTTAGTTTAGTTTAGTTTATTTGTATTTATGTTTACCAGTGCAGTAAGATAAAATATCTTTTAGATTTAGCACTGGACATCGACAAGGCATTTACATACATTAGCATAACAAATTTAAAATACACAGATAACTTATAAATATATATTACATTTGACATATGCACAGTATAAACAAAAATAAAAAACAAAGGTTATTAAAAAATTATATGTATAAGCAAAATTGCATTAATAAAATAAAATAAAATATAATATTTAAAAAATAATAATAATAAAATAACAGAAAATATTACGTAGTAACAGTGTATGTATATTATTGTTGCTCAAAATGAATAAATATTTGCTTTTTAAACTGTATTGCGTTGCTAATATTTTGTATTTGATGTGGAAGTTGGTTCCAGAGTCGTATGGCATAAATAAAGAACTGTCGCTCAGAATTCAGGTATCGATATCTAGTGTGTATTAAGATTGTGCCTCTATTAGATCGTGCAAAAGTTAACTTTTGATACAAATAGGCTGGTGCTTTTGTGTAAATGATTTTATGCAAAAAAGTTAGACTGCGGCATTTCATTAAGTTATCAAAAGATACATTAAAAAGCTTTCTTGCAAATTGAGACACACTGTCACGTTTTTTTAAGTTAAATACGTATCTGGCAATATTATTATACGCAGTTCTTAGCTTGCGTTTCTCTGCAGAACTGCATCCCGAAAACAATTCACAGCCATATAATAATGTTGGAACAAGGTAAGTTTTAGCTAGAAGTATTCTAATTTTAAATGGTGTAAAGTATTGACTAGCCCATAGTGCTCTGAGCATACCATAAGTTCTTCCAGTTGCATTATTAATGTGATCAATCCATGACAGTCTGGCGTTAAAAATAATACCCAGAATATATATATAAAATAAGTTTTAAAACAGATTTTGTATAAAAGCGACGCTCGAAAACTTTTTTACATCTGAAAATTTATAATTATTTCGGGCCTAAGTTTCAACCTCCTTATTTAAAATAAATTATAAAACTGTAAGTACAAATACAAAAAAAAATATACAAAACGTCGAAGAATTATTGGTTTGCTTCATATCCAATGCATTTTTCTATGTTTATGCGGCAAACCAATAATCACCCGAAGAATGTGCAAAAGTTTAATATATTACCAAAAATTCCATCCCTGATGAACAGCTGTTTAATGATTTAGCGCCAGCAAAAATTTTTACAAACAGTAAATATTAAAAGTGAAATTAAGAATTTATTGCAGAAATTAGTTAAAAAAACATGTCTGATGAACTAACTGCAAGTCTGAACGTCACTTTTTATTGCCTAACAGTATTTTTTCACCCTTTTGTTAAATTCAAATAAAAAAATACTTGCTTTAAAAGTTGAAGTTTTTTTTTTTTTTACTCAAAAACAGATGTTTAAGTAATACACAGATTTAAATTTTATTTCAAATGTGATAGTGTAAAGACAAAATGTAATGCGCATTATTTCTTATTTGAATTTTTGACAGTCAAACCAAAAATCATTTTATTTGGCTCTCTCAAAATCCAATGAAAATGTAAACACTTGTAGAATAGTTTGAAGGTAGCTTTAATAACATCGCTCAGTAATTCTAAAATCCGAATAGCGGCATAGTCTAAAAGATTTTGAAGTTCAACTTAATCTCACAATGGCTGTTATTATATATTATATATTATTATTAGCTGGGTAAATTTTTTTTTCTCTCAAAATGCTATAGTGGCAGGGTAAAAAATTACTACCAAGTTTACTGTTAAAAAACTTTTTTAAATATTGATGTTTTGTTGAACCCACCCATACTTTTTGCTTTATAATAATATGTATAAATTCAGTTCCATTACAAAATTTAAAAAAATAACTACATCAACTTCATTATGATAATCGTTATGCCCCTAGCCATTTTCGTGGACAGGGAAATGGCAAATACATAAAAATGTCCATAAATAAAAATTTAAGTTATTAGCTTTAAGCAATTGGCATAAATCGAGAGTATATAATAAAAAAGGTTAACCCAAAACGAACAAACATAGATATTTAACTTTGTTTTTTTAAAGCAACAAAGGGGAATCACGAACGAAAAAGAACGCCCCTTTTAAAGGACAAAACGAAAAATCGTTATTTTTTTAATATAGTTGACGGAATTTTTGCAATAATGAACGCAGTTTGTAAAATTTCTTACATATTAGAGATACTGCATATCAAACAAGTTGAAAGATGTTTGAGTTTTAAAGCATTAAAGACTTTACTGCGGAATGGTGTGTATTTTTAGAAACAAAACAAAGACATTTATAAATATATTAAATAATAAGAAATATTACATTTATGGAGAAAAGTGAAAGCTTGGTAACATTTTTATATTTAGTAGTAATTTTGTTTAAAATCTTTTTCTATATTTGAAACACTCGGACAAATTAAGTAAAAGTAGTGCTGGGGACAGAAAGGAGGATGATTTTTAAACACTTCTAAAGATATTTTAAAGCTTTATTCAAAAGTAAGTAGGAAAGTGGGACATATTTTACTCTTTCCTATTTAACCAAAAAAGGAACAGCAAATTGGCCGGTAATCTCAGAACTATCCTAATATTTTTATACACAGAAAAGTGGATTTCCGGACAGAAAGCTTTTAAGTGCCAAACTATTAAAAATATTTCGAGGTTTATTTTAAACCAACAAAAATCCCATTTTTTCTATTTATATCTCAGATAACAGTGGCTAGTTATCACAAAACTTTGAACATACATATGTATGTATAGAAGTCAGCGATCTAAATTTTTGATACGCTATATCTCGAAGCAACAGCTATCGACTTCATTTATTACAAGAAGTTTTTGTGAGACAGTGCCTAAACGTAAGAAAAAATTAGTAAGCCAATGGTTGACTTCAAAGGTGAATGGGGGTACAGAGCAGAATTAAGGCACTGCCTTTGTCAGAATAAAACGACAATAAATTAACTGTTCCATAAAGTTTAATGCTCTCTTCAATATCATTCAAAACTTAAAATCTACCAACTTATCCAAAATAGTATTACACTGTGTGTAATTTTTTAAGTCATGGAAAAATAACCATATACGGACACCACTACGCGATAAAAGACTAAAAAAGAAAAGACCTGTGTCTCCCAGTTTTGCCCAAAGTCATGCACTTTTTTTTATGGGCCCCCAAAGATTTGGGGCCTTGGTGTCATTTTTGCAAAAAGTGATAACTTTCTCAGGCTCATATCTTTCAAACCGTTTGGAATTTTTATTTACTCTTTGTGGCAAAGTTGTATCCCTTTTTATAAAGAACAAAAATTGTGAACCTAAAGAATTAAAAAAAGGATAACTTTAGACCAAACTTGCAAAAAGCTTTAAAAACTTCAAATTTTTTTTTTTACCTTTTTCCCCCTGTACAAATCCATAGGTAGCAAACCGTTCAAAATTCAAGGAAACGATTAACTACAAAAATTTACCTAATATCCCAATAAACAACTTTTTAGAAGATATAAACGTCCTAGTAATGATTCTTAACAACGTTTAGGTAGCGTTAAGGTAACCGCAAAAGTTAAAAATTTTTCGAAAATGTATGTATGTACATACATACATACATGTTGTTATGAAGCTATCTCTTTCTTACGTTTAATCAAATTGCCTTAAATACATACATTGTATCTGTCTTTTGTGTAATAGAGAACTCTAGTGCATATAAATATGTGTATATGCATGTGTGATAGCCGCGAAAAATCTTGCAACCAGTTGCTATGCATGCGTTAATTACAAATCTTGCCTAAATCGACATGCTGAGAAGAACAAAATTTATAAAGCAACTGTAACAGCCACACTACCAGAGCTTGCTCCTGAAAATTTTGTACTCCCAAGGCCGCCAACTCCAGATCGTAGGACAGAATTTACCGAAATGACTACAGCAAGTGGTGTTACTTATCAAGATCGATTTGATACCGATTATGAGCCCCAACAGGGAAGAGATGGACCAAAACTAATAACACAAATGAAAATGGATTTCATTGTGGCCATATTGGGACTATCGCAGCGACTTGCCATATTTTTTTAAAGCAAAGAAATCTTACACATGCTAATGTTAATTCTACCGCGTACCGCAAATCGCAAGCTGAATTTCAGACCCTCTACACTCTAAATGTTGACAATTCGTTCGCTTCCTGCAACGATAGTGAGTGGAGATTATTTATTGATGGTTCTGTTTCAAGCTTAAAAGGAGTGTTGTTGCATGTGTCGAACCCAAAACCTTTCAATGGTATTAACATGAAAGAAAGCTATGAAACATTGAAAGATATAATGAAAAAAATCAAATACTACGAAAATAAATGGAAGATTTGCTGTGATTTGAAGGTCATCATTATTTTGCAAGGGATCATCGATAAAGGCGGCTATCCAAAATTCTTTTGTTTTCTTTGTAATTGGGATTCCCGCTCACCTGTAAATCAATTCCAATGTAATTCGGGGAGCCTAAGAGGAAGTGTGCAGGAACAAATGAAACAACATAGCCTGAAGAATGCACCTTTAATTGACAAAACTCAAGACATCTTGCTGTCACCGCTCCAAATAAAATTGGGAATTGTTTAAAAATTCATTGAAGTGACCGTTGTAAATTGTTCAAGCGTATTCGACTATTTGAAAAGCGTTTCCAAAAGCGTAGCGATGACAAAATTAAAAAAAGGTATTGCAGTAAACTTAGAACGAATCTTTGTTCACCTCGTTGTATAATAGCTATTTACACTATGATACTGTTTTCTTTTCTACCTTTATATTTGTCTTCACTTAATAAGCGTACTTAATGGCTCTGACATTAGAAAGCTATTCAAGAGCAAATTTGATTCATCGCTTAATGAAAATCGTTCAATGGCATGGATCAACCTTCAGCGTGTATGCACCAGAGTCTTGGGAGGCGATCGAGACGCGGAACCGCAAGCTAGAGAATGGGTGAAAAAAATGCTGTATTATTTTGAGAAAATTGGCATATCGATGATATTAAAGCTGCATTTTCTTCATTTTCATTTTGACGACTTTATTAAATAACTCCCTACCGAATCCGATGAGGAACGAGAACGCTTTCAATAAACCACAATGCTCATGCAAAAACGGTACAAAGGCAAATAACTCGACGCATTGCTTGCAGAGGTAATATCAATTTTATTAATGCATGGTTTTGCAACGTGCCTGTGGACACCATAAGTTCTGAATCAGAGTCAGATTCGGACGACGATTTGGATCCTCAACTTAAGAGAGCGCGATTTGCAAGTCCAGGGCCATCAACTTTATAAAAATAATACGAATATTTTTTTTATTATTTTTTTGTAATAGACAGCACAGTATCTCAATGTTGAAGAAAATAAAAAACAAATTAAATTCAAAAATTTTTGCGAAATTTTTAACTTTTGCGGCTACCTAAGCGCTACCTAATCGTTATTAAAGACCACTCCTAGGAAGTTTATATGTTCTAAAAAGTTGTTTATTGGGATATTAGGTAAATTTTTGTAGTTGATTGTTCCTTGAATTTTGAACAGTTTGCTACCTATGGACCTAAACAGGGGGAAAAAGGTAAAACAAATCTGAAGTTTTTAAAGTTTTTTGCGATTTTGATCCAAAATGATTCTTTTTTTAATATTTTATGCTCACGATTTTTGTTCTCCATAAAATAAATTCCTAACGGTTTGCAAGATATAAGCCTGAGAAAATAGGCGTTAATTTATATTTGAAATATCATTATTCCTAAAACCTAAAAAAAGTACCAAAAATGTTAAAGATATAGTTTTTAAATACTTAGTTGACTTTTGGCCTTAATGGGCGTCGAACATGGGAACCAACTTAAATTTAAGGCTATTACCTTAGGAATATAGTTACTGCCATTGTACCCTTTTTAAGGTAAATTTATACTATGTTTTTAGGAAATATAACCTATAGAATTTTTTGTGTGTTCTTTTTTGGTATTTTTTTTAAGGTATGTTTGTTTTTTAATAAAAAAAACAGAAATATGTTCAGCAGATGCTCTACTCTTTTGACAGTAGCATCTTTTTAGACACCCTACATTTAGGTCATTTTTACAAATAAAATAGAGCATATCTAAGAATGGCCAAAAATTGTCTCGCCCATATTTGTTATATAATACTAAGTTTGGCCACCACAAGTTGCCGATGTAGGTGAAATAAGAAGAACTGTTACAATCTCATAGCGAAAACGAGAGAAATTTTTTTTCTCATTTTTAAAGTATGTAACAAAGATGTGTGCAAAATGTGAAAAGAAATAATTAAGGCTTTCCAAAATTTTTTTCATTGCAGCAATTTCAGTGTAAAACAAGTAAGAGCGCTATATTCGGCTGTGCCGAATCTTATATACCCTTCACATTGGCCTTTCTAAATCTCAAACTTTTTTTTTTATCCATTTTTGTACTCATGAAATATTTCATATATTTAAATAGGGGTCGGTGTCAGTTTTTATCGCTCCACGGGAGACTACGGGGAAGTTTTAGGGGTTTTTATCCTAATTTGTTAAAATTTTGTATGGTAAAATCTTTAGAGGGTGGAGATAGGGCTAAGGCCGACTCTGAAGAAGTTGTGGGCATTTTCATGTCATTTTTGTGAATTTTGTATGGCAATCCCCTTAGGGCGTGGAGATAGGGGGTAAGTATGTTCTAAGGATATGTTTGGGATAAGAAACTAATGGGGGTCGGTCGTACACTTTATTGCTCTAAGGCCGACTCTGAAGAAGTTGTGGGCATTTTCATGTCATTTTTGTTAATTTTATATGGCAACTATCTTTAGGGCGAGAAGATAGGGGGTTAGTTTGTTCTAGGAATATGTTTGGGGGAAGAAAGTAATGGGGGTTAGTCCTACACTTTATTGCTCTAAGGCTGTTTCTAAAGAAGTTGTAGGCATTTTCATGTAATTTTTGTTATTTTGTATGGCAACTCCCTTAGGGCGTGGAGATAGGGGGTAAGTATATTCAAGGAATATGTTTGGGAAAACAAACTAATGGGGGTCGGTCGTACATTTTATTGCTCTCAGGCCGACCCTGAAGAAGTTGTGGGTGTTTTCATATCATTTTTGTAAATTTTGTATTGCAACCCCCTTAGGGCGGGGAGATAGAGGGTAAGTGTGCTGTAGGAATATGTTTGGGAGAAGAAACTAATGGGGGTCGGTCGTACATTTTATTGCTCTCAGGCCAACACTAAAGAAGTTGTGGGCATTTTCATATGATTTTTGTAAATTTTGTATGGCAACCCCCTTAGGGCGTGGGGATAGGGGGTTAGTATGTTCTAGGAATATGTTTGGGAGAAGAAACTAATGGGGGTCGATCGTACACTTTATTGCTCTAAGGCCGACTCTTAAGAAGTTGGGGCATTTTCATGTCATTTTTGTAAGTTTTGTATGGCAACCCCCTTAGGGCGAGGAGATGGGGGGTAAGTATATTCAAGGAATATGTTTGGGAGAAGAAACTAATGGGGGTCGATCGTACACTTTATTGCTCTAAGGCCGACTCTAAAGAAGTTGTGGGCATTTTCATATCATTTTTGTAAACTTTGTATGGCAACCCCCTTAGGGCGTGGTGATAGGGGGTAAGTATTGTCAGGGAAAATGTTTGGGAGAAGAAACTAATGGGGATCGGTCGTACATTTTATTGCTCTAAGGCCGACTCTTAAGAAGTTGTGGGCATTTTCATATCATTTTTGTAAACTTTCTATGGCAACACCCTTAGGGCGTGGTGATAGGGGGAAAGTATGTTCTATGAATATGTTTGGGAGAAGAAACTAATGGGGGTCGATCGTACACTTTATTGCTCTAAGGCCGACTCTTAAGAAGTTGTGGGCATTTTCATATCATTTTTGTAAGTTTTGTATGGCAACCCCCTTAGGGCGTGGGGATAGGGGGTTAGTATGTTCTAGGAATATGTTTGGGAGAAGAAACTAATGGGGGTCGATCGTACACTTTATTGCTCTAAGGCCGACTCTTAAGAAGTTGTGGGCATTTTCATATCATTTTTGTAAACTTTGTATGGCAACCCCCTTAGGGCGTGGTGATAGGGGGTAAGTATTGTCCAGGAAAATGTTTGGGAGAAGAAACTAATGGGGATCGGTCGTACATTTTATTGCTCTTAGGCCGACTCTTAAGAAGTTGTGGGCATTTTCATATCATTTTTGTAAACTTTCTATGGCAACCCCCTTAGGGCGTGGTGATAGGGGGAAAGTATGTTCTATGAATATGTTTGGGAGAAGAAACTAATGGGGGCCGGTCGTACACTTAATTGCTCTAAGGCTAACTTTGAAGAAGTTGTGGGCATTTTTACATCATTTTTGTAAATTTTGTATGGCAACCCCCTAAAGGCGTGGAGATAGGGGGTAAGTATAATCTAGAAATACGTTTGGGAGGAAAAACTAATGGGGGTCTGTGATACATATTTTTCCTCTAGGGGCGACGGGGAAGTTGTAGCGGTTTTAACCTTATTTTTAAAAATGTTGTATGGCAACCATGTTAGGGGCTGGAGATAGAGAGTAAGTTTGGATGGATAAAATAATTTTAGGTCGGTCTTACATTTTACCTTTGTAAGAGAACCCTGGAAGCCGTAGGAAAAAATTTTTAAATTAAGCTTTGTATGGCAACCCTGTTATATGTATGAATACTAATACTAATTAAATTTTCGTTTCGGTTGTGGTTCAATAACTACGTGAAAGAAGACCAAAAAAGAAAAGACCCGTGTCTCCCAGTTTTGCCCAAAGTCAGGCACTTTTTTTTATGGGCCCCCAAAGATTTGGGGCCTTGGTGTCATTTTTGCCAAAAGTGATAATTTTCTCAGGCTCATATCTTGCAAACCGTTCGGAATTTTAATTTATTTTTTGAAGCAAAGTTGTAGCCCTTGTTATAAAGAACAAAAATTATGAACATAAAAAATTAAAAAAAAAATAATTTTAGATCAAAATCGCAAAAAACTTTAAAAAATTCAATTTTTTTTACATTTTTCCCCCTGTTCAGGTCCATAGGTAGCAAACCGTTCAAAATTCAAAGAAACAGTCAACTACAAAAATTTACCTAACATCTCAATAAACAACTTTTTAAAACATATAAACTTCCTAGGAATGATTCTTAACACCGTTTAGGTAGCCGCAAAGGTGAAAATTTTACGAACATTTTTGAATTTCATTTGTTTTTTATTTTCTTTAACATTTAGATACTGTGCTGTCTATTACAAAAAAATAATAAAAAATATTCGTATTATTTTTATAAAGTTGATGGCCCTGGACTTGCAAATCGCGCTCTCTTAAGTTGAGGATCTAAATCGTCGTCCGAATCTGACTCTGATTCAGAACTTACGGTGTCCACAGGCACGTTGCTTCCAGAATGTCTTTCATCATTAGCTTTTTCTTTTTAACATACCTTATCAACATCATAAAAGGTTATTTTGTGACTCCACAAACATACCTGAAATGAATTAGAAAAGAAATCAAAAATAATGCAAACCATGCAATAATAAAATTGATATTACCTCTGCAAGCAATGCGTCGAATTTTTTGCCTTTGTACCGTTTTTCCATTTGATTTTTTATTAGTTATTAGTTTTGGTCCATCTCTTCCCTGTTGGGGCTCATAGTCGGTACCAAATCGATCTCGATTAGTAACACCACTTACTGTAGTCATTTCTGTGAATTTTGTCCTACGATCTGGAGTTTGCGGCCTTGGGAATACAAAATTTTCAGGTGCAAGCACTGGAAGTGTGCCTGTTACAGTTGCTTTATAAATTTTGTTCTTCTCATCACGTCTATTTGGATAATTAACGCATGCATAAGAACTGGTTGCATCATGATCACCTGGGCGATTAATCCAGTTTACCGGCTTACAATATTTCATACTATGTTTGCCTCCATTCAACCATGCTATGAGATTATTATAACATTGGCGACACACTGCGTTAGGTGTGTAATTTTCACTGATCAAATCTATTTCGTCGAAAAATGACTTATATGCTCTTTTGAATTCACTAGTTAAAAGTTTCTTTTCCTTTTGAAATCTTGTAGAATTATTTTTTCTGATTTGATGACCGCAAATGTAGCAAAAGAAATAAATCTTTTTACACTGCATATTGAAATTGTCAGTTGCCAATGTTGTGTGCGAATTATGCTGTAGAACTTTCTCTATAACTTTCACCGCTGAGATCTCGTTGACGTCGCGCTGTGTAATGCCTCGACGTGAGAGTCGCGTCGCTTTTATATTGTGATCTGCGTTCCTTGATGCGTGTGCGATCGGTGCGTGATCGCGTGAGCTGTTTACTAAAATCTTAGGTAAATTTTTGTAGTTGATTTCTTGATAGGTTTGGGTGCAATAATTTCTTCTTTTTAAATTTATCCAATTGCTATTTTATTTTGGATTGTCCTCACTTATTAAAAAAAATTGGTAGTAGGTACATATGTAGGTAATTTATTGTTGGTATAAATAATAATTATTAAAAAGTAATAACAAAGCAATAAAAAAAGTATGTACATAATTTAATTAAGGGCCGTTAACGATCATTATTGCGATTTGTGTATGATGTATTTTGTTGTTTAGGGTTTCCAGCAATTTTAATGTTTGCCTACCTGTTTAAGTTCCAAGACTTTTCGCGGCTATCTCACATGCATATACACATATTTATATGCACTAGAGTTCTCTATTACACGAAAGACAGATACAATATATGTAATTAAGGCAATTTGATTAAACGTAAGGAAGAGATAGCTTCATAACTACATGTATGTACTAGACATCTGCATGACTATATTCATTTAATTGCCTATACACAACAAAAACAATATTCATTCAAACATTTTTCATTCTATGGGAGATAAATAAAGTTAAGCCAGTAACAACACAAGAAAGAATATATTGTGTGTTACACTCAATGATACAAGAAGAACACATTCATTTTACAGTTTTCGTTTTGAATGTGTATAAAACACACTTAAAAATACAAAAACATAGCAAAGTCTCATTACAGTTAGAGTTTTTATAAAAACATTCAGGTGTTTTTTCGAGTTGATGAATGTTTAACAACAATAATAACGACAAATTTGCAAACACAAATGAACAATAATTTTTTACACCAATCATACAGCAATATTCACACATTCTATTCAGTATTTATTTATATGAATGTATGTGTAATATTTTGTTTTCGGTTGAAGTTGTTTTTTATTTGCTTTCGCTTGTGGGTTCATTCATTTAGTTTGTTTAACATTGAATGAAAAACACTATGTTGTTAAAAAACAAACGAATGTATTTAAACGGCATTTGGGTGTAGTCAAGCAGACCTCTAGTATGTACATACATTTTGGGGAAATTTTTAACTTTTGCGGCTACCTAAGCGCTACCTAAACGGTGTTAAGAACCATTCCTGGGAAGTTTATATGTTCTAAAAAGTTGTTTATTGGGATGTTAGGTAAATTTTTGTAGTTGACTGTTTCCTTTAGTTTTGAACGGTTTGCTACCTATGGACCTAAATAGGGGAAAAAAGGTAAAAAAAATTTGAATTTTTTAAAGTTTTTTGCAATTTTGATTTAAAATTATTGTTTTTTCAATTTTTTATGTTCATAATTTTTGTTCTTTATAAAAAGGGCTACAACTTTGCCTCAAAAAGTAAATTAAAATTCCGAACGGTTTGTAAGATATGAGCCTGAGAAAATTATCACTTTTTGCAAAAATGACACCAAGGGCCCCAATTTTTGGGGGCCCATAAAAAAAAGTGCATGATTTCGGGCAAAACTGGGAGACATGGGTCTTTTTTTTTGGTCTTCTTTCACGTAGTGATGTAATATCAATTTTATTAATGCATGGTTTTGCATTGTTTTTTGATTTCTTTTCTAATTAATTTCAGATATATTGGTGGAGTCACAAGATAACCATGTATGATGTTAATAAGGTAGGTGGAGAAGAAAAAGCTTATGATGGAGGGCAGTCTGGAAGCAACGTGCCTGTGGACACCATAAGTTCTGAATCAGAGTCAAATTTGGACGACGATTTGGATCCTCAACTTAAGAGAGTGCGATTTGCAAGTCCAGGGCCATCAACTTTATAAAAATAATACGAATATTTTTTTTATTATTTTTTTGTAATAGACAGCACAGTATATAAATGTTGAAGAAAATAAAAAACAAATGAAATTCAAAAATTTTCGGGAAATTTTTAACTTTTGCGGCTACCTAAGCGCTACCTAATCGTTATTAAAGACTATTCATAGGAAGTTTATATGTTCTAAAAAGTTGTTTATTGGGACATTAGGTAAATTTTTGTCGTTGATTGTTTCTTTGAATTTTGAACGGTTTGCTACCTATGGACCTGAACAGGGGGAAAAAGGTAAAACAAATTTGAATTTTTTAAAGTTTTTTGCGGTTTTGATCTAAAATGATTCTTTTTTTAATTTTTTATGTTCACAATTTTTGTTCTCTATAAAATAGGCTACAGCTTTGCCTCAAAGAGTAAAATAAATTCCTAACGGTTTGCAAGATATCAGCCTGAGAAAATTATCTCTTTTTGCAAAAATGACACCTATGGCCCCAATCTTTGGGGGCCCATAAAAAAAAGTGCATGACTTCGGGCAAAACTGGGAGACACGGATCTTTTTTTGGGTATAAATAAGTTTGCCATTCCGTTTGTAATTTCTTTATTATCCATTTGGGACCCCATAAAGTATATATATTCTGGATTCTTATAGATAGGGAAGCCGATTTAGCGTTGTCCGTCTGTCCGTGTTATGGTTGAAATCAACTTCTTAAAGCCCTCCGATATTGCATAGACCCGTAAGTGGTATCAAACTATCAGAGATAGTCGCGAGAAAATCGGTATTGAAATTCAGCAAAATCGCCCGATAAATGACCGAGATATAAGCAAAAAACCAAGACTACCTCCTTTTTTTCAGTCTACAACAAAGAACATACTTATGTATGTATGTAATAATAAAAAAACAACAAAAAAAGAAAAAAAAAACAGAATCAGTCATGTTGATATTACTGAACCACACCCAAAGCAAAAATTTTATTAGTATTAGTATTCATACATATAACAGGGTTGCCATACAAAGCTTAATTTAAACATTTTTAAAATCGCTCCTACGGCTTCCAGGGTTCTCCTACAAAGGTAAAATGTAAGACCGACCCGAATTATTTTATCCATCCCAACCTCTATCCATCTCCAACCCCTAACATGGTTGCCATACAAAATTTTAAAAATAAGGTAAAAACCGCTACAACTTCCCCGGAGTCGCCCCTAGAGGAAAAAAAAACGTATTCCTAGAGTATACTTACCCCCTATCTCCACGCCCTAAGGGGGTTGCCATACAAAATTTACAAAAATGATGTAAAAACAACTTCTTCAGAGTTGGCCTTAGAGCAATAAAGTGTACGACCGACCCCTATTAGTTTCTTCTCCCAAACATATTCCTAGAACATACTTACCCCCTATCTCCACGCCCTAAGGGGATTGTCATACAAAATTTACAAAAAATTTGTAAAAATGCCCACAACTTCTTCAGAGTTGGCCTTAGAGCAATAAAGTGAACGAGCGATCCCCATTAGTTTGGCCTCCCAAACATATTCCAAGAATATACTTACCCTCTATCTCCACGCCCTAAGGGGGTTGCCATACAAAATTTACAAAAATGATTTGAAAATGCCCACAACTTCTTTAGAGTTGGCCTAAGTGCAATAAAGTGTACGACCGACCCCTATTAGTTTCTTCTCCCAAACATATTCCTAGAACATACTTACCTCCTATCTCCACGCCCTAAGGGGGTTGCCATACAAAATTTACAAAAAATGATATGGAAATGCCCACAACTTCCTCAGAGTTGGCCTTAGAGCAATAAAGTGTACGACCGACCCCTTTTAGTTTCTTCTCCCAAATATATTCCTAGAACACACTTACCCCCTATCTCCACGTCCTAAGGGGGTTTCCATACAAAATTTACAAAAATGATGTAAAAATGCCAACAACTTCTTCAGAGTTGGCCTTGGAGCAATAGAGTGTACGACCGGCCCCCATTAGTTTTCCCTCCCAAACATATTCCTAGAATATATTTACCCTCTATCTCCATGCCCTAAGGGGGTTGCCATACAAAATTTACTAAAATGATATGAAAATGCCCACAACTTCTTTAGAGTTGGCCTTAGAGCAATAAAGTGTACGACTGACCCCTATTAGTTTCTTCTCCCAAACATATTCCTAAAATATACTTACCCCCTATCTCCACCCTCTAAGTGGGTTGCCATACAAAATTAATAAAAATTAGGATGAAAACCCCTACAACTTCCCCGTCACCCGTGGAGTGTTAAAAAATGACACCGACCCCTATTTAAAAATTAGAAATATTTGATAAGTAAAAAAATGGATAAAAATAAAAAAAAGTTTGGGATTTCGAAAGGTAAATGTGAAGGGTATATAAGATTCAGCACAGCCGAATATAGCGCTTTTACTTGTTTTAAATATCGTTTTCCTTTTCTTAAGGATCTTTTCTGTTTAAAGCATTTGCTGCACAAGCTAGTCTTAATCCCTTTCTGGTCAACATAAGAATTAATACCTTTAAAAACTACCTGAAGGCCTTTGGAGTTCCTAAGTTGGTACGTATAATTTTTTTTTAATTTTTCATAAATGTTACTACGTTTAATATTAGGCACATAACAATTATTTCCCCCGCTTAATCCGACTAAAAACTTAATTAGGTTTTTTTCTATCAAACAATTTTGGATGGCTTAAAGGCCTTTTTCTTAGTGACAGGGGCATAATTTCTCTTGAAGTGTGACAAGTCGGTTATGCGACGAGCTTGGTTTTTCATCTTTTGATATTTTCGCAGGTTGTTTTATAACTGCGGATTTTATTTCTACTTGGGTTTTTTTAGAAGCCACACTACTTAATTATAAACACAAAACTGACAAATATAAGTGTTTAAAATTCGGCAGAAATACTTTTTTGTCTTTCTTCGGTTAGATCTTAACGTTTAATATTATGTTTAAAAATTTAAAAGAACATTAAGTTTTATTAGAAACATACATACATATGTCTGTATTGATATTTTTTAATCTAGTGCGTATTTTGCCAAAATATTAATTTAAACGTTTCTTACCTCCGAAGAGAATATTAAGTCAGCTAATTTAAGCCCAAAATCGTTTAGAAGACGAATATTCATTTGGGATTTTCTTTACAAAAATTATTTTATGAGTCGAAATTTTCACTCCTTCGACACAAAAACTGTTCAGGCTTAATAAAATGTTATCTTTAGGTTGTTATGCAAATGAATATTTTTAATTTTTGCTGATATAACCTATAAGAATTTTGGCTTTTTCTATTTGTTTCCTAGGGAAATTACATACCTGTTCGAGTTCCTGGAATGCGGACGAGCAAAAGGTAATTGTAGCTGTGAAGAAACTGTTGCATATTTGTCTGTTGACTCTCTTCGGCGCCTCATAGCTGTTTAAAAAAAGTTCAAAAAAAAATTATTTAATTTTTAAGAAATACATAATAAAATTCATATTTAGTAATACATATATAATGTAGCTTAAAGTACTAAAAAATTATGCTTAAAAAATATGAAACACAGTTTATTTGTAACTTCCGCAAAAAATTGTTCCGTAGTAAAAAAAACATAAGAAGTTTTCGATATGTTGCACAAGAACAAGGTATGTCGAAGTTGCCCACAACTTGTTAAATTCATGTAAAAGAAATAATAAAGCCAATCAAAAAAGTTATGTATTTCATGGCCAACCTATAAAAAAGTAGTTAATAAAAAATCGGAAGAAAAAATTTAGAAACAAAATTAAAAACTAAACGATAAAATTAGTGTGTACTCAATTTTGCACTGTATGTAAACTTTAATAATCAATCCTTTTTTCATTAAGTAGTCCATAGTTCATTGTAATGTAAAATTATTTTTAAACGATTCGCAAAAAATTATACGAAGTTAGGTAGTTTCCAACTTGAAATAGTCTGCAGCCTCTACCGTAGACGCTGCTAGGGCTCCGCCTGTTTGGATTTTAGGAGACGATACACAAAAAACGCACACCAGCGACAATCACCAGTGAAATTTTAACGGGGTTCTCTTTGTATGTACGATACCACAATAACTTTAAAAGTTGGTGGGCAATAGGGTGGGTCGAAAATATTCAATTTTTTTTTAAAGGCTCAGCATTAAAAACGTGTCAAATAATAAAGAAAAACCCTATATTATATAATATTGAGTTTGGCTAAAGTCAACTCTAATTAAAGTAAACAATAAAGTGGCCTTTAAAAATTGTTATTACAACCTTACTTTAAATAAAACCGAAAATTTGTTTAAAGTATGGCAATACCAGTGCAAAAACAGACTTTTTGAATATTTAGGTATTTAGTAGTTGTGTTCAATAACTTTCCAGTAATTACTAGCAACGAGAGAGTAAAAAAAAATATTTTCAAAATTGCTCCCAAAAATATTAACAAGTAAATGAACACTTTTACAGTCAAAACTTGCAAGCAAATGTTATTGTAAACTTATAAAAATTTAAAACTTAAATTTTTTTTCAAAGCATAATGACAGAAAGACTGTTTGAATAATTTCTGATAGTAAAATTTTTACCAGCAGAAATTATCAGAAACATTTTTGTTTCTAAACTTATTACGCTCTTTTTTGGCTCTCTAGCTGCTAATTTTTTGTGTACGTGAACACTTACTAGTAATAATTATCGAAAATAAGTGATAATTCTCTGTAAATGAACACACCTAGTGTTAACCTTGATTTAATTTGTGTGCCAACAACAAACAAGTTAACAATAAATACGGCAACTTTAAATAAATAAACTTTACGTTAAAATTAAAAAGGCAAGATAAGCTTTCCTTTAGCTTATCGGACACTTTAGCTTAACACACACATACTCTTCTTTACTTTAGCCTATTAGAAAGATATACTAATAATGGGCCTATATAAACTATATCATAAAATTCTCTTTTTTATGTATGTATGTTATATAAGCGACTCAATGCATTTTAAAAACAAGAAGGGTTATACCCGTAGTTGCCAGTAGTATGAACAAGAGACTGACAACTAGAGTTGTGTCGGTCATGAACGAACTAGTTCAATTGAACGATTCTGTAAAAGGAAAGATGAGAAATAGTTCGTACTCTTTTCTTCAAACCTTTCTTCGTTCATCTTTCACCTTTCATGTTTCACACAGAATTGCGTCGGTTATGAAAGAACTATTTCAATTGAACGGTAGTCTGTCACTGTGGCCGAAAATAAAAACAGTTTTTCATTTGGCACACACAATTGTTATATAGTTATTTTCTTAATTAGATTAATATTATTTATCAATAATGAAATAACTATTTTAATTACAGACATCTCTTGTATTTCATGCCCCACACATTTATTTTTATTTTTTATTATTGACATACATATTTTTAACTTATTTATCACTAAAAATTTTCTTTTTTTGTTTATCAATTTACACTCAATATTACCATTTTCGTTAAATAAGAAAAAAAATCTGTCAACATATCTTGTTTCAGTCGGTCATTAATATTTCCCACAGAACATCTTTCATAAAAGAAAGATAAACGAAAAGAACGAACTATTTCCTTTAACCTTTCTGACCGATAGTGAACGATTCCCTGAAAAGAAAGATTATGCCCAACACTACTGACAACGAATATCACTTCGGATACTATTTAAAGTTTTTTTGAGAAAACATGCATTAAAGCGCTTACGTTTCACACAAGTAACTAAAATCAAAGTGCATGCACCAGTGTGGATAACGCTCAAGCCGTAATATATTTAAAAAATTTATTTTTGCCATTTTATAATTTAACAAGATATCTGGAAAGTGTGTAACTGTTTTGAGATCTTAAGTTTATTAATACTATGTAGTTTAAAATCCTAAATTCGTTTTTAAAGAGAAAAGCATAATACATTAAAAAAAATAATCAATTAAATAAAAAGTAAAAAAAGTTACTCCACTCTGAACACAAGCTTGAAAAAAAACATTTTTGGTAATGCCATTCAGACGGACGTCGCACGTTGGGTTGAAATTCCCAAAAATGACTCTTAATTAAAAATTGAAATTAATTTTTTTAAAAAGTAACACATTACATGTTATATTGTGCATCACTAACTATCTTTTTCATTTTCCTATGTTATTTACTTTTTGAGTTGTGCGTTGTGAAAATTGAACTTTTTTTAAGTTTTTTAAAACAGTGGTGAAAATTGAAAAAAAAAGAATTTTTTTAATGAATTTTTTATATTTTAATAGCATAAAAGAAATATATTGACAAATGGAACCTTCAACCTCAGGTATTTGGAAACTTAAAAATGTATCCCAGTTAAATGTTTTTGTTGTAGAAATATTTTTAATATTTTTTTGAAAATTGCTCTAAAAAACCATAATTTTTCACTTTTAAGTAGAAATTCAAATTCGGTTTGGGCAAGCTTGGGTATAAAATTTTTTTTATAGTTTTCTCTGATATGTCTACTTATAAATTGTATAAAAACATTTTGCGGGTTTTTTGCGATTAGACCGAAAAAAAATAGTTTTTCAATTTTACATCAAAGAAAAATTCGTGTATGCTTAGCAATGCACTCACTGTATTAATAATGTGTGTACATACATATGTTTGGTATGTAGTTTTGTTATTGTTTATTTTTGTTATTTTCTCATTATAAATATTCTTATTTTTAATATTATTACCCAGCAGTTCCAAACTAAAGGTCCGTCTCCAATACTGGTAAATTAGCATATGACTCATTGGTGAGGGTAATATGTTCGTTTGGAGCAACAGCCATCTAGCCTTTTAATAAGTATTGGAGATGGTTCTTCCATTTTGAACTTTTGGGTATGTATAATTTTAAGTACTTTTAACATAGTTAGAAACGGGAATAATTGTTTTTTAACTTTCTTTTTGTTTGCTTTAATTGTGACTGTTTTTTTTTTTTGAAACTGTTGTGTTATTGTCTAAAAGTGATTTGAACAAACACTACTCGTTACATGGTGCAGAAAAAAAAATCCAATACTTTAAACTTCTTATCTTAGGAACAAATTCTGGTATTTAAATTTCCGAACAGAGCTTTATAATATAATGATAAACGCAAACTCTATAAGAATTGATAATAAAAAAAAGTTTTTGCAGACTGAATTAATTAAAAGGTACAATCCTCAAGATATGAGACATTTTAGAAACAGGTTTTATATTTTCACTTGTCATATAAAATTCCAAACAAAAAATGGCAAGCAAGGTCCGAAGCAAAAAAAAAAAAATAGTGAATAAAACCAGATCAAGAATACAGGTCGTTTTCAGACAAAAAAGCGGACTTATAGTTGACCAGCGAAAACCAGGGTTCGGAAGCTCAAATGACGAGAATACAGCCAGACGTTTTTTCCGAAATCGCGAAGTTTCAGCGGAAATTACAAAAATTGACGTTGAACTGATCAAAAAGTTGCTTACTATTTTTGTTGCTATATCGTGTGCTCATCAGATTAATGTTGAAAAATTAGAAATTTTATTTTATCGACCGCAAAATACTTTGTTGCAAAATACCCATGGGTAACATGTCTCCCACTTAACATAAATTTTTAATACATGGTTCGGAGATTATTACTCATTCATTCAATGAAGATATTTTCAATAGATTTTTAATAAGTTCTGATCCTATTACAAGTAATATAAGCAAACATTACAAAAAGGAAAGTAGCGTGTTACCACAGCAGGTATTGGGCCTTCTAATATTACCTAAAATTTCTAAAGAAAATAATTCCGATGATATATATTTTAGTGACAGCGAACATGTTTATTATTAATAATATTAAAAATAAAATGTAAATTTATTATAAATATTAATATTAATAAAAACTTTTCTAATAAATAAAGATTAATATGGCCTATCTCCGGGAAAGTTTTGTATGGGAGCTATACGAAATCATTTACCGATTCCGTTGAATTTGTGTATTCTGAGTTACTAAACTTAAAAAATTATATGCGTCAAATTTCATTTATTTATCTTTAAAGGTGGAGTTTGAAAAGCAATTTCAATATTCATACAGGCAGACAAACGGATATCCCTGGAGTTAAAAAAAATTTTTTTTTCAAAAATGATTTTTTTTACCTACTAATGACCCATTTAATACTACGAAATGAAAAAATAAGTGTTATGTTTAACGGCTGAATTAAGAGCCGTTTTCAGCAATTTCAACCCAATGTGCGTCGTTCTTATGTTAAAAAATAAAAAATTCACGTCTGACCCAAGCGTAAGTCAAAAATTTCTGAGAATTAAATCTGTGCCAGTGTAGTAATTTAGAAAATTAAAAATAAATAAGTAAAAACAGAAAGCTTTTAATACAAGGTAATTGACCATTTTAAATGATATTTAAGAAAAAAAATCTTTGCTTTTAGTATTCCTCTTTTTTTTTTTTTTTTTTTAATTTATAGTTAATTTAAATCTTTTAAATGACTGCCGCTAGTGCTGGGTTAAATAGAAACTCAATTGGCAGCACTGTTTTTTACTCTTACGTGTATAATATCTACAATTCTTTTATTTGTCGCCTACTACAATAGAAATTAGTTTAATCTGGCCACAGCTGCAACGGTGGTCAATGTTGTCTTGTATAATTGTGTACATATAAATGAATGTATTCTATTTTTTGACAGGTAGTAGTCGGTAGCATGCTTTAGTCTATCTGTTTATGGCATAAAGCACTTTAGATGATTTTGATATTTTTTTTTATTTACCATTACAAAGCATTATACTAAATGTTGTTCTCATTTGGTTAGTTTAGTTTTAAGAAGTGAAAGACGTGTTATTAAAAAAAAGCAAAAACGTTTGGAATCTTTTGTTTCCGATTTTGTCTTGATATATGGAAGTGAAATGATCAGCTATAATGTTCACAACTTACCACATTTGGCGTTAAAAGCTTTGGAAGTGTTGATAATTTTTCAGCACATACATATGAGAATTTTTTGCAAACCTTAAAAAAAGATTGTCGGAAACCGTCACAGCTTAGCCAACAGCTAAACAAGAGAGAAACAAATGAAAACTGAAAAAGCACTACGCAAAATGATCGGCGAAAATATTTTGCTCAAATTAAGTTGGGATGGATCAAAAAAATATGATAGCCTTAAACAAATACAAATTGTTTAACTTTTTTTATTTCGGTAATTGCTGAATTTTTAATATCATGTCTTAATAATATATTACGTGTTATCTTTTCTTTAATTTTTTTGCAAAAGCACTTAAAAACATGTATTCAACAAACCCGGAATATGAAAAATCTTTCAAGCTGGCATTTCGTAAATGTAATTAAACTGTTTACCGATACACTAGTGTTGTAAACTTCGGTTAACCGATTAACCGAAACCCGGGTTTGAGCTATATTTTCGGTTTTTAAGAAACCGGTTTTCTCCCTCCAGTTAACCTATTTTTTATATCTTAGGAAATCGTCAATTTTCCTTATTTTATTTTTGTGGCAACTGCACTGTTATCAGCTAGTGCTATTATTTTACTGACAGTTATTGTGTTTGTGTTTAGTAAATGAAATTTGTAAGAATTTTGGAGAAAACAAGAAAAAGATAATATACATAAATATATAAGCGGTTTTTCTAAAAGTATGTATAATATATAAAGTCAAATTGTGTTTTTCTATTTTGATAAAATTCATATTTGGTCCTCAGAAATTTTTTCTAGTCACTATTTTTTGCTTTTCTTACCATAAACTACGACAGACCTACGCGTCAAAAACTATGACCTCGCCAAATCCAAAAAAAATCATTGATAACATTTTTAAAAAAATTTAAAAAAATAAATGAATATTTTCTGATAATTAATTGTATGTTCTTTACAACAGGCTTTCAAGGTCATTAAAAAGTATCTTTAATGAAAATAAAAGACTATATTTTCCTTTTTTAATATTTTCCGACGTTTCGTTGGTTATTTTCCAACTTCATCAGGGTTATTTTTGAATTTTATTTGATCTGGCAACATTATTTTGCTACAGAGAAAGAAGAGATTAAAGGAATACAATTAGAGTTACATATAAAATTTTTTTTGGTGTTACAAATTATTTACAACGATTTGCAAAAATTAAGAATCTACGTACGAAATTATATGTCTATTCATCATGTTACTTGCATTTGTCTTTATTAAAAATTATATGTCTTTTCTCTTAAAAATTATATCACAGTTTTGTAAAGGTGGACAACACAATACAAAACTTAACTTAGATCACATATGGGCATTTCCATGTCATCGTACGTGACATTTGTACGCCTACAAAGTGGTGTAGATTTTGCAAAAAGAGTGGTAACTTAAAAATTGTTTCGTCAATATGTTACATTTAGAGGGTACTACAATCTAAAAAAAAATCATGACTTTGAAAACCTTGCCGGCCAAAATATCGGGCGAAAAAGGTGCATATCGTACGTGACAAAAAACGGAAGTGATGTCGAAGTGCATGCACATATATACGAAAATCTGCGAATTGTAAAAGTTTTTTTCCTTTCTATAAGTTCTTACACCAAGCCAAATATTTTTCCTTGATAATCCATAATTTTTAAATAAAAAAAGATTTTTAAAAGATTTTGTTACGAACAAATCTTAATATCGTTCGTGACATACCGTATGTGACAGATTTTTCTCTTATAGTATTTGTCCGAAAAAAATAGGTTTTTTAAATATATGTATACATAACAAATTTAAAAAGAATTAAAAAATGTTTATTCGGTGATAATAGCAATAAAAACAATAAAAGCTTAATTTCATTTCTTACTATACACTATGTACTTGGGCGCTGCCACTTAATTATTAAATTTTAATTTTTTCTCTTACTGAATACGCAGTTCGAGACACATTTATATACTGACTATCATGATAAGTAAATGAATGAAGTTTTCTTATTTTTGGGATGGGCTGGACATTTTGACATTTTTCATGGAGATGAGCAGAAAACCCTTCAATCTCTTCGGTAGCAACATAAAACAAATTAACTTTTTCCACATATTTATGAGCACATTCATAAAATGAGAAAGCATCTGGCAAGATTAATTTATTTGCTTTTACAATTTGCCAGACCTTTCTTTTAACAGTACCACCTACTCCATCAACTGCACCTTTACCATGTGATGTGGCAAAGAAGTTCCATTTTAAATGTTGGCAGCTAAATTTGTTTACAAAAGAGGGAATAATTTTTAAAATGAATTTGTTTTTAAATTGAGCGCTACTCCAATCAGAAAATATGTATATAGACGATATATCTTCATATTGTTCGCTTATTTCAAGCATAGTTTTTGTAATAAAATAGTAAACATCAAACTTATTGTGTGTTAATTTGTCGTTAATTATTTTTTTTTGTCTTTTTTGGCTGCATCTGCGAACTTTTTTCGATAGATATGCTGTCATTCAGCCTCCTTTTTCCGGTACTTCTTTATTTGTTCTTCGTTTTTCTTCAAATCCTCCCTCCATTTCTTTGTAGTCTCATAGCTATTTTTACCCATCTTAATAAAATATTTATAATTATAAAGGAATTTGAAAGTATTAAATTGAATTATGTTACTTACAATATCGTATGCTACAAACTTTGAGAGACTGTAAAATTTTTATTGCATCAAATTTAAAAAAAAAATCGATTAATATTTGTTTGCGAGATTTATTTTGCTTTGCACTTTTATTTTTTAATACTTGCGACCGGTCGAATTCAAATAATGACGACAAATAACGTTTTTGCATTACGTACGTGACATTAGAATATCATTCAAAGCAAAATATAAAAAATACCGCTATTCGAACTCTAAATTTTTAATTTCATAATGGAACTTGGCCACTGATGTTGTAACATTATTTTTAAAGTATAATTGGAATATTACAATTACCTAAATTTAGCCACTAGTTAAGAGAAAATAGTTAATTTCAAATTCTAGAAATTGATCAAAGAGATTACCAGTTTAATCTGCTATTTTTGCTCTTTTAAAATTATAATTAGCTATAAATACTTTTACATAATAAAATTTAAGTGTTTTATTGCTCTTTGGTATATTTAAAAAAAAGTTGCGATGACTTTTATTTTTCCAGCCGTGGTTGACATATTCATGGAAATGCCCATATGTTTTAAACTAATATATTGCTAGTGTATAATTGGCGTTTGTATTAACTTTTTCTTTTGTATTTATTACACTCTTTGAATTTTGTTGTATTCGTAAACTTTATATATATATATAGATATAGATATACGCCTCTTATTTTCCCTTTTCTCTTTATTTAAAATTTTTACTTTATTGAAATTAGGTTTGTGTCCCTTGCCAATACAGTGTTGTGCCAGTGCAGTTGATTGTTTTCCTCTTCGTATGTCTGCTTTATGTTCGTCTATTCTGTTGCCAAGGTTTCTTTTTGTTGTACCAATGTAAACTTTTCCACATTGTTCGTTGTAGTTGCCCTCACACTCAATCTGATAGTCTTTGTTTTTGTAAATAAGTTTTGTATTGTTTTATTTGACTTGTATGCAATTTTTACCTCTTTGTTTTTTATTATTTCTCTTATTCTTTTGTTTTCAGTTAGGAGCAGGATAAATTGTAGGCTGTAATATTTGTGGTTGCCAGATGGGTTGTCTTTGTTACACTATATTTGGGAATTATTGTTTGCGCCCCTATTTATTAGGGAATTTATTAAACCCATTGGAAAGTTGTTGTTAGTTAATATTTGTTTAATTCAAAAACTTTTTCAATTAAATTTTTGGCAGTATTTATTTTCTGTGTTATTGGTTGTGTAGAAATAAAGTTGATAAGACGCCCAGAAGCTATAGGTTTCATATACCAGCTTGTTATTATCATGTCCTTTTCTCTATGTATTTTCATATCAAGATATGATATTGGTCTGTTCTTTTCCTTTTCTAGGGTAAATTTAATTTTGTTATGGTATGAGTATCTAAGGTATCTAAGATAATATCAGCAATTGTCGGTGATAGTGGATTTCCCATTGGCATACCAAAAATTTTATGATAAACCTTGTCGTCATAAATAAAATAATTATTATCGTTTAAACAAAACTGTAGTATTTTCAAAAATTGTGTTCTAAGTATATTCGTATGATTTGTAAGCAAATTCCACCTTTTCATTATGTTACTTATTGCTAAGTTATATGTATGTTTGTAAATAACGATACTACGTCCAGTGATTTTAGAATTTCATCTTCATCCAGTTTTGTAGTTTTCAGTTTTTCCTTTAATTCTATAGTTTCTGATATTATACTTGTCTAATATAATGCTTTTTAAAAAACTACCAACATATTTTGATAGTTTATAGCCAGGTACGCTTACAGATGATGACATTGGTCTTAAAGGAGTTTCCAGTTTATGTATTTTTGGCAGTCCATATAGCCTAGGAGCGGTTGCTGCACTTGAAGTTAGTCTACATTTTTCTTGCCTACTATTATATTCCTTTCTATACATATCCAAAACTAGTGATTTTTTTGCTTTTTGTAGTCTTTGAGTTGGATCCTCTTTTATAGTTCTATATGTGTTCTTGTCTTCTAGTAGTTTTCTCATTTTCTCTTTATAGTCTTCCCTGTATAGTATAACGGTTTTGTTTCCCTTATCTGACTTTGTTATAATTACATCATTTCTGTATTTTGTCAGTAGTCTCCTTGTGTCTTCATAAATTTCAAGTATGAACTTCTCCTTACCGTTGTTTTTTGTTGTTCTTCTATGTGTCAAAATTCTATTAGCTATTTTCGATCTAGCTACTTCCTTTTCTCTATCATCTGTAATAGTTTGTACCCATTGCTCTAAGTCAGCTAGCTATAAGTCCAATTGTAGTGAGTGTTTTACCTTCTATTGGCAAGGCACACTTTGATCCCAATGAAAAAAGCCATTTACTTTTTTCAGGAAAGCTCACTGCCGTTTTATTGACAAACCAATCTAGGTTGTATTTCAGATTGCATTCATCCAGTTTTACTTTTTTCAAATTTTAAATTTCTACTGAATGTGTCCTTTCAATATTTGTCTTTATTTCCTTATATCTGGAATTTTGCATTTTAAAAAATTGTTTGTACTCATCCCTATTTATGTATTGTGTTATTATACTTTTGTCATAGCGTACCTCCCTTTTTATTTTATGTAAATTATAGTTTGTCTCTTTTATTTCCAAATTAAGTATTATCATGTGGAACTTATATTCAACCTTATTAAGCAATTTTAGTATATTTTCTGATGTCAATAGTTGCCTTGCGATTTTGGTTGTATTCAGTAAATGCTTCGGCGTCAAACCCTTTTTCCTGCAGGTAAGTAAGTTAATACTTCAGTATTTCTGTTTGTTCAGCTAATCTCATTATATTCCTACAATATCTCTTTAGTACTGAACAAGTTTTCTCGTTGTACTTCTTTCTTATATATGTAAAAAAGCTCATCGTGTTGCTGCGTTCAATAATTCAAATCGGCGGGCCCTCCGGTAGTTCTATACGCATATTGTTTATCGAAATTTTTCTTTTTTATGATAATTAATTGTATGTTTTTTACAATAGGCTTTCAAGGTCATTAAAAAGTATCTCCAATATAAATCAATATTTTCTTGTTTTTGTAAAAACAACCAAATTTGTATTTTTTTTTTGAATGTTTACTAAATTTTTGATGGATTTTGATGCTTGGGGTTTCCAGCAATTAAAATGTTTGCTATTGTCTTCCTGCTTGCTATCTGTTTAGGTTCTGTGTACACATACATATGTACGTACATAGTCATAAGTTACTGCATGAGTTTTCGGTGTTATTTCATGTGCATATTTTTATATTTAAGAAAGTAATTATGAGACATATTGACAACTTTATATATGTATGTTTCAGAAATAAAACGGAAGAAAATAAATAAATACAAAAAGGACAGCTATACACTTAATACAATATTTATAAAAGTAAGACCAGAAACATTCTATGCAAAATAAAGAAACCCCTTGTAGTTTGTATACCTTTAACTATCAAATAATTCAAAATAATTATGTGTGCGCTTCACACAATGCTCTTAAAGCCAAAATTTACTTAAACTTGAATTTGTAAGACCATACCCACCACAGTCTAATTAACTTATCCAGCCCTGCCTTTTATTAATAAAAATCTACTTCTCATCTTAAGGTGAGAGACTTGTAAATGCATGTAGATGATATACAGGAACAGCGTTGTCAACCTTAGATTTCAAACATCGCCAAAATTGAGAAAATTGCGTAGTTTTTAATTTTGTCATTAAAAATAAAACCTTTAATTTAATTTTATAAAAAATTATTTTTTGAGCCTTTGTTTAGCTTCCTTTATCGAAAAAGGAAGCAAAACAAAGGCTCAAATAAATTAAATTATCGATTCAGCAAAACAAAAATATTATTAAGAAATTTTTCAATAACCATTATATAAAAAATTAAATTTATTCAAATATACCAGTAAATTTTACTTCACAGTTGCCAATGTAATCCCAGCTTTCTAAGAATGCACATCTTTAAATTTCCAGTTGATCTTTAGAATATTCTATTGTGTTTTAAAACTGGCAGCGAAACTCATGTTTGGTTGGTAAATATGTCAAATCACACAACAGCAACATTAAAAATTTTAAATTTACCTCTTTTACCATAAATACCAATCTTACTAGGCACTTTATCAACAAGAGTGAAAACCGCTTATAAAAACTGTTGAATTTTAAATTATGATGCTTTTAATATAAAAATTAGTATCTATGAATACGTTTACTTTATGAGGGACCAATTGTAAACTGAAAAGGTTTTGCATATGCAAAATTACGTTCAATATTTTAGTGTATTTTTTACTAATTGCAAAGCGCCTGATAAATTTGAAGCCTTGTTTACCTTTTGAAATCCCGTAACATTACAATTTTATAATAATTAGAAATTATATAACATATAAAATCCAGTAATAAATGTTTTTTAACGGTTGCTGGCTCGAAGCAGTATTAAGCTGCCTATTATTAACACTAATGATATTCCTAACTTATAATATTAATATTTTTTTAAATGCATAAACTCCCCCTTACGAAAATTGTAGCTTATGTGAACAAATTTTCAGTTTTCAATTTATTATTAGGTGTCACTGAATATAATTTTGCCTGCTGATGACTCATCCAAACATATATACATACACAAATAAATGCATGCGGCCTAAACACAAGAAATAAATATGGGGGATTTCATGTCAAGTGACCCAACTTTTAAAACCGATGTCTTTCGATTGGAAAGAAATTTGGACCAAAGTAAGTTCTTGCAGAGAGTAGTTTAGGCACAATTTTTTAACACGATCGGTCAAGAACTCTCTGAGCTAGAGGGGTTCAAAATTTGACGTTTTCGGCAAATAGGTGTTTTTTCTAATACATGTAGTTTATTACCTTTTGCTTTTAACAAAATTCGACCCAAATACTTTCGATAGATTTTTTTTCAATCTTCCAGACAAAAATATTTTTAAAATTAAAAAAAATATTTTTTTATTTTTTTTTATAAAATAATTAGAAAAAAATTTTTTTTTTCCAAATGTGCCCTTTTTTTTTTTTTTGCTCAAAAGAAAGCTTAGGTCTTTCCTTTGAAGAGCTTGGAAGTCGCTTAGTGGGATGCGAGTGGGATATCTATAAGAAATAATGTTTTCTAACTCAAGGTAGAGGTTTTCAAATTTTCGCGTATATTCTATTTTGATTTTTTTGCTATTTATGTAAAATTATCTCTTAAGCAAAAAAAAAAAATATTTTATGCTAAGATACAAAATAATTTAACCTTTCCGACGGTATGCAAGTACCAAATAAAGTCTCATACACTCGACTCTGTATTACCAACAAAATGGTAGGCCTCTGGAATAAAATCACTTTTATATGGCAATGTCAGAACACGTTTTGTAAATATTTTCAATGAATACCGTCGGAAAGGTTAAATTATTTTGTTTCTTAGCATAAAATATTTTTTTTTTGCTTAAGAGATAATTTTACATAAATAGCAAAAAAATCAAAATAGAATATACGCGAAAATTTTAAAACCTCTACCTTGAGTTACAAAACATTATTTTTTATAGATATCCCACTCGCATTCCACTAAGCGACTTCCAAGCTCTTCAAAGGAAAGACCTAAGCTTTCTTTTGAGCAAAAAAAAAAAAAAAAAATGGGCACATTTGGAAAAAAAAATTTTTTTCTAATTATTTTATAAAAAAAAAATAAAAAAAATTTTTTTTTATTTCAAAAATATTTTTTTCTGGAAGATTGAAAAAAAGCTATCGAAAGTATTTGGGACGAATTTTTTTAAAAGCAAAAGGTAATAAACTACATGTATTAGAAAAAACACCTATTTGCCGAAAACGTCAAATTTTGAACCCCTCTAGCTCAGAGAGTTCTTTACCGATCGTGTTAAAAAAATTGTGTCTAAACTACTCTCTGCAAGAACTAACTTTGGTCCAAATTTCTTTTGAATCGAAAAAAAAAAGTTGGGTCACTTGACATGAAATCCCCCATATGTATCTTACAAACAATTTGTATGTGTATGTATGTGTTGTTTTACATTGGCTGTTTTTATAACACAAGCCTAATAATTGAGTTAAAATTGTGCCTTGTTAATATAACAAAACAAATGAAAAATTGAAGCTCTCGATTGGATTATAAATCGAATACTCTTCTATCTGTTTTTTTTTTAAGGGATGTACATGATTATACATACGTACTTAATTCCAATTAGATATACACTGTACAGTATTGGGTATTTTCGCGAAAATACTTTGATTTCAGTTACTTGTGTATACTTAAGCCGAAAGTGAAACGAATATATTATGGAGAGTGTATTTTTTTAGCTGTGACCGTACGCACTTATGCATGTTTTTTCAATAATACCCTATGAGTATCCGAAGTAACATCCGTTGTCAGTCTCTGATACGTACATGTTAGTTGGTTAGGAACAGGGAATGGGAAGCACCTATACGAATGAAAAATTTTTAAGACATCTTTGATACGCTAAATCTCGGCAACTATTACAGCCGTCGATTTAAAATTGCCTTCAAAAAGTTATTTACTAATAACGCCTACATCCTGAGAAAAAAATTGGTTGGAAAGGAGCAGGGAGAGCGGAAGCTCCAATACAAATGCACAATTTTTATTAATTTTAATAAATAATTTGTAAACTGTTAAAACTAAAGACTTCAAACCTTCTACAACATATTTATATTATGGTTTTTTTATTTAAAAAATAATATTTTCTATTGTAAGAAGCCTGGAAGTGTTATTCCCCATACAAACGATAGAATTTTTTTAAGTTTTCTACTTCAAAAACTATAACAGCTATCCTGGTTTATTAAAATATTTGGGTATACAAAACGACCAATTTGAAGGGTATATAAAAATTCAGAAAAGCCGAATATAGCCCTCTTACTTGTTTTTTTTTTTTTAAATTTTTGTATAGTTAAAAACTTTTTGGATAATTTTGCGACAAGCGCTGTGTAAAATTAAATGTCAAGTTTGACAATACTGGTGTAAAGTATGTTTGAAAAAGTACTGGAGGCTATTTAAGGCATTCGATTCGAATCGAAATTCTACTAGATCGATCGAGTTGTCAATGCTTTTAAAATAGGAATTCTAATAAGAATTTTTAAATTTCGAATCGAGTGCCTTAATTTGCCCCCTGAGTACACATGTAACCGTACCAGCTGATGCATGTAGAAGTGGATATTGTCTTTGATGCATGTATAGATATACCTGATAATGACATTCTCTGGTATAAACACGTGCATAATGACACAAATAATTAAATTAAGGTTCAATTAAACGTGACATACCCATAACAACAGAAAACAGCTGTTCAAACCAAACTTATAGGCAACACTGTATTTAATTATAGGTGACCTACCATTACGCCATAACCATAGAAACCCACTGAATTTGGGTTTTTATGGAAACGGTTATGGCGTTATGTTAAGGAACGCATAATTGAACCTTTAGACAAGTCTATTGCGTTAGTTGGAAGCGTTTTTTTTTGTAATTTAAAATGTAATGTTTTAACAACCAAAGATGAGGTAATGAAAGTAAGCACCCGGTATAGATTTAAAGATGAAAGGAAAAATAAGAAGAAGCAAATATAAGGAAATAGAGGCTATTGTGGTTGAAAAATTGATGGCAATATGGTAGAAAGCAGGTGTACCTACAATAGAGGTTAAATGAATAAAGGTAATGCTGAAAACTTATAATGTAAAAGTCTTTTATAATCTCACCCAAAAGTGCTTACCTAGTTGCTGTTGCAAGTTGGAAAAGTTTATTTGTGAAAGTAATATTTGTTTGATATTTTAACATGCACATAAGTGTAGAGATTTTATTATATTATGTACCTGTACTAAAAATAAAAATAAATACCTGCAAGAGAATGAAGATTTATGACAGATCAAAGAAGGGCTGGACGAATTGTTATAAGTAGCGTTGTGGCAACATCTACAACAAAACGTATTACATAAACAGTAAAAAACTTATTATAGGAAAAATTTACTCAAATGCAACAGAAATTGCTGGAAAAAATCTAGAGATATACATATTAAGTAGTGTATCTTAAACCGAATATGTTCCATCAGTGCCTCGTTTCTGTATTGTATGTGAGAAGTCGTGAAATTTATAGTCGCCTTGTCAAAGACAAAACGAATCAAAGAAACAATATTTTATTTGTTTAATGTTCACTTGCATTACATGTAAATTATATGAGACACACTGTTAGTTACTGAAATACTATATTAATCGTTAAATAATTCTCGTACGAAAACTTGTTACAAGTTATAGAAACCAAGTACAAATTACGAACACCCAGAGCACTTTTAATTGCAAAATTTTAAAATCCATAACAAAGAGAGGCGGTTGATTTTACTTTAGTATCAGAAACATGCGATAGATTTGGAGTATCAAATAGAGTTCAGTAATTATAAATAAAAATAAGCTTTTTCGACAAAAAAAGAAACAGGATATGTAACTTTACAGCAAAGAGGTTTACAAGTATCCGTGTTATGTTTCGATGAAAGAAAAACTCTTACTTTAATTATATCTAAAGAAGGAGGAAAAAAGTACCAGTGATGCCTAGTGAAAATGCATACATAGGTATGTAAATCTTTGATTAAAAAAATCAGATTTAACATTTTTAGGACGTGTTTTACCTTCTTCATGAATGCCAAAGTGTATTAAATTCGGATATATCAGTTAATTCTTTGGTTACAATTTCTTGTGATGGCACAAGTGTAAGTGTTGGAAAATGTGGCGGTATTATACGAACCCTAAAAAATTGGATAGGCGTGATCATTTATATGCTGCCTATTAATAAGCTACCATTGATACACCTGGTTTAATAAGTTACTGGTTCAGGAACATAACCATTTTTGTGGAAAATGCCAGTATTGAAGTTTCAACCAGAAGCTGGAGGTTGAAGACATTAGTGTAAACCAGGAGTTTCTGTACAAAATATATGAAGACATTTTAACTGGGCCTAACATAATTCTTTCCTATATATTTCAAGTAAGAGCGTCCGTGCGAATCTTACTACTCTCGTAACATATATTGTTAAGGGTTGCTCTAGTATAGTTTTCTATAAAAGTTCACCCCAGCTGTAAAGATGGACCATAAGACCTTTTTAAACTCTGTAATTGAAAGAAAGAGTTATTTTTTGCACCCTTATTGCTACCAATGTTGACAGATCCCCAGCAACACTGCAAATTTGATGTTCATAGAATTTTAAAAAGAGAACAGCAACATTGGTTAAATAACTGTTTTTTCAGATACCACAGATAAATTGAAGTGCGACATCATATTGCGTCCTTATAAATTAGGAAGAAAATATCACTTAACAACCTATAGAAAAATATTTAAGCGAAATAAATATTCAGCTGTATATTAAAGTTGTAAGAAATTAAAAGAATTAAGCTACTAAGTATACCTTCCCTATTATACACAAGCAGTAGAAAGAGTAGTCAAAGATGTAAGTGAAGCATCGCCAACTTTATGCAACAAAACAACACAGAAAGGATTTATATCAGCGAAGTTAGAATCAAGAAAACCAATGCCTTATTTTGACAACAAAAAAGATTTTGTGTCAAAATACATCAATAATGGTCATTTTTGTAGCACTTTTGCAAAAATGTTTTTTATATGCTAATCACAATTAACTATAGAATTCTTATTTTTTTATTTTTGAAGGTGTTAAAAATATGGGAGAAAATGAAACAAAAAAATTTTAGTTTCAAAATAAACAAATTATAAATACATAAAAATGCGTCGTTTTTACGAGGGCTTATGATCCTCCTGTCCCAAGCAAACTAGTTTTCTCCGTAAATATAAATATTGTAGAGCTTTGCAGTAAATTTAAAATCGATAAGTTGTTTCAATTTTTGGGACATAACCAGAGTTGGGCAAAATACATGCTTTGCTGTATTTGAAATACAAAATACTTCTTCCGCTTGTATTTCAAATGCAAAATACCAAATACTTTCAAGTTGAGTATTTCAAATACAAAATACAGTATTTTAGTATCTTTTATTTGAAATACAAAATACATTTATAACCATTAATCATGTACACAAGATTTTTAAAAGTTTAATCAGATAAGCAGCCTCTTGTTGAAGAATATATAAATCCTGCTAAAAAAAACAATCTTTCTACAGGTCCTGATGAAAGCAGACTGATGTTAAATTTTATGAAAACAATTCTCTGCAAGGCACATTCAACAGAGTAAACCCAAGGCGAAATAAAAAAATTCGCCCTCTGCATTTCCTTTTTGTGTTTGAACGGTAGAATGCCAGAAAAATTAAAATTTTCATACAAAATAAATTTTTATAACGTGAAAATGTCAAATTGATTTTAATCAGCTGGGCCCTTAATATTACCTGGTTAAATGTGCCTTGGTTCTCTGTATGTGCCTTGTATGTAAAAAACAAATTTAATTAAAAGTCTGTTGAAATCTAGTTTCCGGAGTCAAATAAAGTGATACAGACCAGTTATTGGTGTCAAACTTTTGTAAAAATCCTGGAGACGATCGCTATTTAAAATTAGCAAAATCGGTTGAGTATTGACCGAGATATAAACGAAAAATCAAAATAACTCAACTTTTAGGACAAAATCCGTGCATACATCCCTATATATCTCAGTGAATATAGTCATTCTTGCCACAAAACTTGGCACGGATACTCTAAAAATAGGGACCTCAAAAGGACAAAGTTTTTTTCAGATAGGATCGAGGGAAGTGGTTTTTTCTCTGCAATCGCACAAATTTTGTGAAATATTTCATGCGTTAAATCTTTAAAATTATAGCAGCTATCGACCTACACTTTGGAGAAAAAATTTTTTAAGTGAGGACAGGAGAAAGTGTAGCTCCCATACAAATTAACAATTTTTATGAAATTTTCGATACGCTATATCTCGGAAACTATGACAGCTATCGACTTCAGTGTTCTACAAAAAGTAATTGTATGATAAGGCCTACACTTTGAAAAAAAAAAATTTTTGGGTAGGGGCAGGGAAAGGGTTAGCTCCCATACAAATAAACACTTTTTATGACATTTTCGAAACGCTATGTTTTGGAAGCAGCTATCGACTTCTAGTGTTCTACAAAAAGTTATTTGATGATAGACCTACACTTTGGAAAAAAAGTTGGAGAAGAACGAAGGACTAGAAGATCCTATAAAAATTAACAACTTTTATTAACCTCTTAACACGATTAATGTCGAAAACTTTTTTAACTCTCGACTTTAAACCTTCTTCATCTATTTCTATTATTTATACTGACGTTAAAATTTTGTAAAGTTTTCTATGGACTTTAAAGCTGGCGCAAGATATTTTTATTATATTATTTGCAGTACAAAATAACTCGGCTGGGTATACAAAAATACCAATGTGAAGGGTATATAAGATTCGGTACAGCCAAATAAAGCCATCTTACTTGTTGTGTTTAAAAGTTTGAGTGTCAAAAAATTTTAATTTTTTACAAAATTTAATTTTTTTGACATTTACATTTCCAAATATCCTCTGAGCTCTTGATATTACCTAAATGAGTGAGACCTGTAAAAGAACGTTCAAATACGTATTTCAAATACAAGTATTTGAAATACTGCCCAACCCTAGACATAACTTATCAAAAATTTAAAAAATGTAGATAGAGTAGTGCAATAACTTGTCCCAGTCCTAGCGGAGTAATTTGTTTTTCCAAAACTTAGATATTTTAGTGCAATTAGTTTGTAGTAAATTTAAAGCAAATAGACGTTTTAGTTTCCGCAACAAAGCGTGTTTAAAATTTCATTAAAAGTTTTTTTAAGGGAGCAACCGCTTCTTGTCCCTCTATTAAAACTTATTTTCTTTCAAAATGTAGGCATTATAGTAAAAGTGGAAAGACAGCATAATTATCTGAAGCCTGAAATTCATCCGATAACAAAATTAAACTGCAACACGTATAACAATCTAAGTCGACCTCAATCTACAAAATTCATCCGAAAACAATTAATTGCAACTGCTGAAAAAATCAACTTCAAACTACACATACAACCAATAAAAACTAATTTGGTACAACTAAAGAGACAGTAACCAAGCCTGACCTAATAATGTAATCGATTGCAAAGGTAACACCAAAAAACTAAAACTACGATAAATAACTTAAGCATAAAACACATTTGATAAAGACTAAATCACAACTGGAACAATAATTGTGTACTTCATTTAACGCAACAAGTTTAAAACAAAATTTCATATGAAAAATCAGTACCATCGGTATATTTAAAAAAAAAAACAGGACATTTCAGTACGCACATTTTGAATCGGAACATCAGTACATGTACTGATTAAATCAGTACGAACGGTCATCCTGTACATGCTGTGAAAAATTTAGTTGAATAAGAGCACGGGGAGTAGCAGCCTCCATATAAATAAATAATTTTTATGAAATTTTTGATACGCTATTTTGGAAACTATAATACCTATCGACTTTAAATTTCCGATAAAAAGTAATTGTGTGACAATGGGTCTCATGCATAAAAAGTGAGCTTGAGCTCGGACTCGATTTTTTGAGTAAAAGGTGCTTGTCGTATGCATAATAAAATTTGATGTATTTGCTTTTACTCACTGCTCACGTTTGATCTTGTCTTGCTGAGTTTGAAGTAAGTTAGATGAGCTTGTGCTCATTTTCGTATGCATAAAAACAAGCTTTTGCTTTATTTTGTGAGCTCTTGCTCAAATTTTGTTGCGCATGCCTTTTAGTTGACTCGCATACACTAAAAAGGAATCATGGCTGAATATTTTGTACCACAATGAAATACAAAATACTACAAACAGCGTAAAACAAATTTAGCAAGTGAGGATAAAAAATTATACCGGTTTGTATTTTTAATTATTAATTTTTTTTATATAATTAAAAATTAAATGATAAATACATAGGTTTGATGATAGTAGCATCTGCTGGTTGGCTAATTAATTTTTTTGAGTCAGAAGAAACACGTGGTGGTGCCCTCAGCAACATTGATAAAATTCGACTGTATTTAAGATTTTATGCAGATCCTGGATTCCACAGATGTTGGAGTCCATCAATCAACTGTGTCGGGAACTATTGCGGAAGTTGCGAAACTAATATCTGCCAAAGCAAGCGAGTGGATAAAACTCCCGAAAGATGCAGATGAAATAAAAGATGCTCAAATGAAATTTTTTATGCGACATTTCATGTTAGCTATTTTTTTTATTATATTTTCATCCGTTAATTCAATGGCAAATTTTTCCTTAATTTCTGTTACACATGTTTCTATTGTTTGTTGGTTTTTGTTTTATTTTTAATGCTTGGTAATTGACCCTTTTATAAAAAATATTTTTTTGTTTTAGCTTTTATACTAAATATGTAGAAATGGCAGTTTCTATTTTATTATTATTATATGATTCTACTTCTTTTTCACTTGACGACATGCTTGCACTTCAATAACAATTATACGTCTGATCTCCATTTGCTCAAGTAATTGCAATTGGTTTGAACTCATTTTTATGCATACAAAATTCAGCAAAAGCTGTTGCTGTTTGATTGAACTCGACTTACGAGCAATTGCTCACATGCCTCAACTCAGCGCTTTTACTCGTTTTTATGCATGAGACCCAATGCCTACATTTTGTAGAATGAATTAGTTAGATAGGAGCAGGGGAAGCAAAGGAAAAATTTTTTAATTATACCCTTCACATAGTGATAATGGTATATATCAGTTTGTCATTCCGTTTGTAATTTCTTTAATGTCCATTTGCGACCCCATAAAGTATATATATTCTGGATCCTTATAGATAGGGGAGTTGATATAGCCATGTCCGTCTGTCCGTCTGTTGAAATCAAGTTTCCGGAGTCCAATAAAAAGATACGGAGCAGTTATTGGTGCCAAACTACTAGAAATATCCTAGAGGCAATCGCTATTTAAAATCAGCTAAATCGGTCCACTCTTGACCGAGATATAAGCGAAAACCCAAGAGAAACCATTTTTTTTTAGGACAAAATCCGTGCATATATCCCTATATATCTGAGTAAATATATTCATTCTTGCCACAAAACTTGACACGAATACTCTTAAAGTAGGGACCTAAATAATGGATTTTTTTTTCAGATACGACCAGGGGAAGTAGTATTTTTCCTACAATTTCACAAATTTGGTGAAATATTTTATGCGCTATATCTTGCAAAATATAACAGCTATCTACTTGAAATCTATTACAAAAAGTAATTGTACAAAAAGGCTACACTTTAAAGAAACAATTTTTTGGGTGGGGGCAGAACAAGGGGTAGCTCCCATACAAATTAACAATTTTTATGAAATTTTCGATACGCTATATCTCGGAAACTATAACAGACATCAATATCAAATGTTCCATAAAAAGTAATTGGACATCAAGACTTACGCTTAAAAGAAAAACTTTTTTGGGTGGGGGCAGAAGAAAGGGTAGCCCCCATACAAATTAAAAATTTTTATGAAATTTTCAATACGCTTTATCTCGAAAACTATAACAGATATCGAAATCAAATGTAATACAAAAAGTAATTGGACATCAACCCCTACGCTTTAAAGAAAAAATGTTTTGGGTGGGGGCAGAAGAATGGGTAGCTCCCATACAAATTAACAATTTTTATGAAATTTTCAATACGCTTTATCTCGAAAACTATAACAGATATCGAAATCAAATTTTTTACAAAAAGTAATTGGACATCAACCCCTACGCTTTAATGAAAAATTTTTTTGGGTGGGGGCAGAAGAAGGGGCAGCTCCCATACAAATTATCAATTTTTATGCAATTTTCAATACGCTATATCTCGGAAACTATAACAGAAATTGACTTCAAATGTTCTGCAAAAAGTAACAGGATACTAAGACCTACACTTTGAAGAAAAAAATTTTTGGATGGGGGATGAAGAAGAGGTAGCTCCCATACAAATTAACAATTTTTATGAAATTTTCAATACGCTATATCTCAGAAACTATAACAGCTTTCGACAAAAAGTAATAATCAGATAATTCATACATTTGGGAAAAAAAGTTGGGGAGGAGCAGCGGGACTAGAACATCCCATAGAAATTAACAACTTTTATTAACCTTTTAATATGAGTAATATCATAAATTGTCGAAACTGTCGACCTCAAACGTTCCTCATCTATTTCTATTATCCATACGAACATTAAAATTTTGTAAAGTTTTCTATGAACTTTAAAACTCGATGGGTTAGTGTTGCCAAAAAACCGACTTTTTTTAAAACCCGGGTTTCCAGTTACCCGAACTTAAAAAAACTGATTAATCGGTTAACCGCCCATTTAATTACAAAATATATATAACGTAAAAAAGAATTCATCTTTATTAAAACAACGACAAAAATAACTTAAAAATAGCATTTGTTACAAAAAATTTGTACTTTATGTAATTTATGGTAAGAAAAACAAAAAATAGTGACTGGAAAAAATTTCTGAGGACCAAATGTGAATTATATCAAAATAAATAAAACACAATTTGACTTTATATATTATACATACTTTTAGAAAAACAGCTAAAATATTTATGTATATTATTTTTTTCTAGTTTGCTCCAAATTTCTTACAAATTTCATTTACCAAACAATATTTCACAGCGAAATAATAGCACTAGCTGATAACAGTGCGATAAACACAAAAATAAAATAAAGAAAATTGACGATTTCCACAGATATAAAAAATCGGTTAAATGGGAGGAGAAACCAGGTTTCTTGAAAACCGAAAATATAGCTAAAAACTGGGTTTTAGGTTAACCGAAATTGACAACACTACGCTGGGTATATCAAAAGACCAATGTAAAGGGTATATAAGATTCGGCACAGCCGAATATAGCGCTCTTACTTGTTTTTAAAACAAAATATGTCGAAAACTGTTAAAACTGTCGATCTCAAACATTCCACATAGTATGATAAGACTTTTTTATTGAAAAGAAAAATCTGTGTAATAGGAGCTTAAAGTAGCACCGAACATCCCAGCAAAAAATAATCGAGATTTTGTAAGCAGTAAATACTTTTTATAGTATACTAATGCGCTTCGCAGCAAGCACTTATCTATTCCCTTAATAAATGCAGTAGTGTATGGCAGTAAATGAAAAAGTTTTACCGTTTTACACACTCGCTTACTCAAGTGCATACTAAGAAGCACTACTGTAAGGCAGTGAGTAAAAAAACAATAGTTTTTCGTCAAGTAACGAACATAATAACTCGGCAAAACATTTATTTCGATGACGCAATAAATTTAAACAACTAAAGAAGCACTAAAATTACATGAATTAACTGGATGATCATAGCCCCGAAATAAGCACTTTACATGAAATGCAACTAAGTGGGACATCGCGAACAAATATCATGCCATACGTAAGCAGGTTTGTAAGCTTTGCTGTCTTGATATTCCCTTACAAACCTACCTACGGCGAAGCAGCAGTTTTTGCTGGGATACAAATGTGGAAATTTTGTCAAGTGTTCTATTTCAAAAACTAGAATAAGAATCGACTTCAACCCCGGCACACAGTAATTTTGTTATAATATTTGCGGTTTGAAAACAACTTGGCTAAATCAGATGCACATCCGAACTTTTTTAATTTATTAGATTCGAACTTTTATACATTAATCGTTTTGTATTAACATTAGTTTACATCAATATTTTTTTGCATAAATTAGTATAGTTGGCCCCAGGCCCTATGGGATTTTAACTATTTTCAGAACAAAGTTTTGATTTTAGCCGATTTTTTAAAAAAAGCAATACTCCGTTTCAGAAACCCAATATTATACTTAAAAACAACACCACAGCCGACGTTGTGGTAAAAATACTAAAAAATTATAATTTTTGGGTTCTGTTAGGTTTCAGGTTTTTCCACAAGGATTTGCTTTTTGAGCTTTTCTCGTTTTGCAAAAATTTAAGTTAAATTAAGAATAGATTTTTGTACAAAAAACACCCAACCACACTTTTGTTGTTTTAAATTTTTAGTCTTAGCTTTTTGAAAGCGAATACATAGTGCTTTCAAACCACGTTTTGTAAAGTATTTTTTTTTTAAACTTTTTTCAGGCCCACCATGTGGCGCATTAAAGACGGCGAGCTAATGTGGGGAATTTTTTTAGGTAGGAGCAGAGAAAGGGATAGCCCCCTACAGCTGCACCAATTTTGTGGAGTTTTTAATGTGCTTCTCTGAGAAACTAATAGAGCTATCGGCCTTAAATTTACCACAGAGTAGATTAAGTATGACGTGTACATTTTCGAAAAGAAATAGTTGGTAAAAAGCAGGGACAGCGGGATCTTGCATAAACAAACTATTTCTATGAAATATTTGATTTGATACCTATTTTCTATGAAGTTTGTGTGTGTGTTTAAAAAAAAACTAAGGCAATCGCAGTATTTTACCTATATCTAGGTCCGTGGTAAACTGATCTTGTTAATTTTAAATAGCGATAATCTCGGGAATATTTCTGATAGTTTGACAGCAATACCTGGTGCGTAATGCTTAAATTGACTCCGGAAATTTCAACAGACGTACACAGTGACAGACGGACATGGCTATGTCGAATTACCTATCTATAAGGGTCCAGAATATATATACTTTATGGGATCACAATGGATAATAAAGAAATTACAAACAGAATGACAAACTGATATATACCCTTATCACTTATGTGAAGCGTATAATAAGTTTGTTTCTGCTTAAAAAAACACACTCAGATATTTCCAAGTAAAACAAACTTAAAAATCCGGACTTAATTAAAACAAGTAAGAGCGCTATATTCGGCTGTGCGAATCTTATATACCCTTCACATTGGTTTTTTAATAAGTCCAGCCAATCTTTTCTAGCCGTATTATTTTGTACCGCAAATGTTATAGCTCAAATACCTTGTGACGGATTTAAAGTTGATAGAAACGCTAGTTTTCGGAATAGAAAACTTTACTAACGCCCATATCCTGACAATCGCATTTCGCAAAATATTGGCGATGCGATTTGAAATCGCATGACAGGTGTTCTTAAGTTTACAATCACAAGAAAGTTTGCGACTTCAAATCGCAAGAGGTAAATGAGGTGAACCGATGTTATTTGCCAAGACTAGGTTATAAACAGCCAATCAAACTATTCACAATTATAATATTATTAATTAACAGGGTAGGAAGAGCGCTCGAATAAAACTCGCTCGCGAGCGATATTAATTTGAGAGATTTCAATGTTTCATTATGTTCAAAGATTTTAATCTTGTAAGCGAGATTTATATTTGAGCTCGCGAGAATTAAAAATAGAAATTGTTTTCGGAGCGATATTAATTCGAGAGATTTAAATGTTTGATTCTGCTCGCGAGATTTATAATTGAACTCGCGAGATTTATAATTGAACTCGCGAGTTGAATAAATTAAACTCGCAACACAAACAAAAATTAAAATCTTTTTGCGATCACAATAAGAACGATTCGAATGCTTTACTTATGTTCTTGTATGTACATGTGTATTGGTACGTTGATGCTTGTTTTTGGTTATTAAAATTTTTTTTTCTGTAATGCTTATATGATTGCGTGTACGTTTATATCTGTCACATTAGAAAAAATATTATAAGGGATTTTAATAAGCAGTTGTATGAAATTAATTTAATCTTAGTTAACAAATTTGGATAAAATAACTTGAGCCAAAAGTACTATGAAAATTGTATTAAAATGAAGGTTTAGCTAACAATTTAAAACATACGTTCATATGCTTGTGTACTTTAATTATGATTTATGTACAAATTTATTAAAGAAATATTGAAGAAATTTAGTAACACATATTTTAAAAATAATGACTTATGTGGTATAAATAGTTTGGCTATTAGGTCGTATATTTTCCCTTTATCAATAAAAAACTCAAATTTTTAAGTTTTTGTTTAAAAGAAAAATATGTATTTTTATTTTATATTCCGATATTTCGATCTACTTCGCAGATCATCATCAGGGATCTAACAAAAATTAAAACAAAAATATAACAACAATTATTTAAGAAACAATATTCACTGAAAAATGTTAAACAAAAAATTTTTTAACAAAAATGACAAAAAAAGAAACGATATTTACTTTTTAAAATTATATTTTTTAAAATTTATTTATTTAACTTAATAACTTCTTTCCGTACTAAAGCTTTTTGACAACTAAGCTTTTCTTGCTCTTCTGTGTTTGTTGATTGTATATCTGTATATTTGCGCGCATTTCTCTGTGTCGCTCTTGTAATTCAGTCTCTTATTTTGCGGTACATCGATTATGTGCAGCATCTCTAGCATATATCTCTTTGAAAATTTTTTCTCTTCCTCGAGTACTCTTACTTCTTTCAAGTTTGGTATGTGTCCAGTTTTAGCACTATGGGCTGCTAGCGCCGTTTTTTGTTCAAAAGGTTTGTTAAGTGCTTTGTAATCAGTTTCATGTGATGATATTCTCGTCTTAAGTTTGGTTTTTGTTGTCCTCACATATACCTTGTCGCATATGTTGGACCCGTCTCCACTGCAACTAATCTCGTATACCAGATTTGATTTGTCTTCAGTTTTGATCTTTGTTTTAGTGTTAGTAAATAGTCTATGGACGGAGTTTTTGGTTTTAAAAGCTATTTTAAATCTTTCCTTATCATAAATATTTGAATTTGTCAGTCGTTCAGATAGGCCAGGTATATAAGTCATAGATTTGTATATTGTTTACATTACCTACCACTAAAAATAACTTTCCTCTCTTTAAATGCATTTGCGATGGTGAGGACATTATACAAACAATAGATGACAAAGAGCAGCAAGAAATAGCGCGAAATCAATTTACTCAGCTTATAGAAAATCACTTAAGCACCACTAAAGTAAGTCAAAGAGACAAACTAGTACTTGACACAGTGGGACAAACACAACAATTTTTAAATCAAAATAAAGACATATATATTTTAAATTCGGACAAGGGAAATAAAACGGTAGCAATGAGAAAGGAGGAATATGAGTGCAAAATGATGAATATTCTTAAAGATATATGCACATACCAAAGACTGAAAAGGGACCCTACCTCCGGGTTACAGACAAAAAACAATTTATTTATTGAAAAACTATTTACCCTAGGTATAATTTCTGGGATTGAAAAGAATAAATTAATTTCTAAGACTTCCACATCACCACGCATTTATGGTTTGCCTAAAACTCATAAAGAGGGAGTTCCCCTTCGACCAATTTGCTCTTCTATCAATGCACCGGGTTTTGAACTCTGTAAATATGTAGTAAACATATTAAAAAACTTAACAAGGGAGTCCAAATACAATGTCAAGGACTCTATTGACTTTAAATCTAGGCTGAACGACACCATAATTGAACAGGACGAAGTTATAGTATCATTTGATGTAGTATCGCTCTTCCCTAGCATACCGGTTAATCTTGCCATACGAACTATAGAGAACAAATGGGACACCCTTGAAAAATTCACATCTATCCCCAAAAAATTATTTATGGATATAGTAAATTTTTGTATAAAAGACGTAAGATATTTTAAATATCAGGACAAAATATATGAACAACGTAAAGGAATGCCAATGGGATCACCTGCTTCACCGGTTATAGCAGACATAGCAATGGAGGAGCTTTGAGATGTTTCCCTTGAAAAGATGAAGACGAAACCAAAAATATTAACAAAATATGTAGATGACTTGTTCGCCATCATTAAAGTTGACAAAGTTGAAAATACACTAGAAATTTTGAACTCCTTTAATCGACAAATTCAATTTACGATTGAAAAAGAAGAAGACATGAAATTGCCGTATTTGGACTCTATTATTATTAGGCAAGGTGGCGTTATTAAAGTAGACTGGTACCAAAAACCAACTTCATCAGGGAGAATTATAAATTTTTATTCCAAACACCCGAGAAGTATGATTATTAACACCGCGACAAATTTCATAAGGAGAGTTCTAGGTATAAGTGACGAAATCTTTCATAATAAGAATATAACGAAAATTAAAAACATTCTGAGGCGAAACGACTTTCCTGACAGGACCATTAACGATTTATTTAAGCAAGTCAACTTAAAAACAAAATCAACACTAACCGAAAATAAGTCACCAACAATATACAAATCTATGACTTATATACCTGGCCTATCTGAACGACTGACAAATTCAAATATTTATGATAAGGAAAGATTTAAAATAGCTTTTAAAACCAAAAACTCCGTCCATAGACTATTTACTAACACTAAAACAAAGATCAAAAATGAAGACAAATCAAATCTGGTATACGAGATTAGTTGCAGTGGAGACGGGTCCAACATATGCGACAAGGTATATGTGGGGACAACAAAAACCAAACTTAAGACGAGAATATCATCACATAAAACTGATTACAAAGCACTTAACAAACCTATTGAACAAAAAACGGCACTAGCAGCCCATAGTGCTAAAACTGGACACATACCAAACTTGAAAGAAGTAAGAGTACTCGAGGAAGAGAAAAATTATTCAAAGAGATATATGCTAGAGATGCTGCACATAATCGATGTACCGCAAAATAAGAGACTGAATTACAAGAGCGACACAGAGAAATGCGCGCAAATATACAGATATACAATCAACAAACACAGAAGAGCAAGAAAAGCTTAGTTGTCAAAAAGCTTTAGTACGGAAAGAAGTTATTAAGTTAAATAAATAAATTTTAAAAAATATAATTGTAAAAAGTAAATATCGTTTCTTTTTTTGTCATTTTTGTTAAAAAATTTTTTGTTTAAAATTTTTCAGTGAATATTGTTTCTTAAATAATTGTTGTTATATTTTTGTTTTAATTTTTGTTAGATCCCTGATGATGATCAGCGAAGTAGATCGGAATATAAAATAAAAATACATATTTTTCTTTTAAACAAAAACTTAAAAATTTGAGTTTTTTTATTGATAAAGGGAAAATATACGACCTAATAGCCAAACTATTTATACCACAGAATAAAACTATTAAAGGTCAACAATAAAATATCAAAATAATGACTTTTTTTTAAATTATTTGATATAAAATTAAATAAAATTAAATAAAATTTTATTCATTACTGACTTTATTATCAATTACACGGTGTTACAGTGGAAATATACTTGGAAAGTGACCTAGTGTATGTTGTAGGCCTTGTTGAGTAGATATCATATCAATTTTAAAAAATTCGGAAACACCCTCAAAATTCGGAGTTATTCCGAAAAACGCATTTTGGCGTAGGTTCGAGTACTTATGAACACGTAACTCAGTTAATTTTAAGCCGATATTTATTTTTTGAACGGTTTCAGAAAGAAGAAAAATGTGCCTTTCCAAATATATACATTTTATGCTATAATAATTATATTTGGTAGTAATTGTTGTAATAACATCTGATTTTTTTTTACTTTTTTTATGTTTTTTTAACTTTAAGTTCTTTTTTTTATAATTTTTTCTATAAAAGCATTAACTTTTGTATCAAAATTTTGAAATAGAATTTTATTGCAAATAAAATGAGCTTTAATTTTTTCGAATCGGATAATATTTGTGAAAGTTATTAAAGAGCTTTAAATAGCACTTGATATCCCCAAGCGGAAAAAAATTTAAGTGAGAATAATTTTGTTTATACTGAGATAACAAAAGAGATAATGAAACCTTAGATAAGTTGCAATGCTTTTTATGTTTTTGTTTTAATTTTGCCGTAAGATATTTTGACATTTATTTATTACTTGAGTGCATTGTACTGAGTAATGCAGAATTTAATACCCCCCCCCCCCCCCCCCCCCCCTATTCTGAAGTAAACTTTAAGCTTCAAATATCCTTAAAGGGAAATTATTTACATGTCCAATTCTTTTTAAAATTATTATATATTTAATTTTTATATAGGAACATATATAGATTTGAAACATAAATGAAAACGTAATGAAAAACCTACATACCTAAAGTAGAGGGTGTTACTTAAATATTTGTTGCACAGTCGGTGAACCCACATTTAGTGACAAATGAAGATTTTCATGATCTGGTCCGAGATTTGAAACTATCATTGAGACAAACTGAGATGTAAGCGTCTCGACTAAAACAGTGGAATATCATGAAAAGTTACTTGAAAGTAACATTTGCAAAGTCAATCCACAAATACAGTTTGAGCACATTTTTAAAGCTGACAAAGATCACAATAATGATAATAACAATCGTGTATATTGCTCAGATGTAGATGAGCTATTCCATTGTCTGAATTACCAACATCAACCGAACGACTGGAGATTATTTTTGGATGGCTCGTGTAAAAGTAAGTAATATTATTTTGTTACTCGAAAACAATTAACATATTTTTTAGGTTTGAAAGCAGTCTTAATACACAACGAGAGCCAGTTGCCCTCAAAGCCAATAGCATACTCTACTAACATGAAAGAGTCGTATGCAACACTTCTCCATTGTCTATATTTAATAGGTTATAAGAAGTATCAATGGCGAATTGTTTCAGATCTTACAGTTTTGACAATCTTATTTGGAGTGCAAGGAGGCTATACTAAATCTCCATTCTATATTTGCGATTGGGACTGTCGTCGGAAAGTTCAATGCAAGCAAAAAAAACTGGCCATCAAGAACAATTTTTCAAATTGGCAAGAAAAACGTCTTAAAAATTCCCCTAGTGAGTACCGAAAAAATAATTTTGCCACTATTATACCTCAAATTGGGATATATGAAGCAGTTCGGGAAACGCCTGGATAGGGAAAGTGATGCCTTTTTACACTTAAAATCAGTTTTCCCAATAATAAGTGAAGCAAAAATAAAAGAAGGTACAAATGTTTTTTGATTTCTAACCAAAATTGTATTGGCTTTTAATTTTTAGGTATTTTTGTTAGACCTCAAATCCTCAAAACCATGCTTGACGAAGAATTTCAATGTAATTGAATGTTGTGGAAAAAAAGCATGGAAAAGCTTTATATGGTTATGTGAAAAATTTTCTAGAAATTAAAAAAGTGAACATTATATTGATGTAGTAAATGAATTTCTTGAGGCTTATGCAGAAATGTCCATAAAAGTTCATTTTGCGCATCCACATTTAGATTTTTTCCCAGAAAATATAGGACAATTTAGCGACAAGCAAGGTGAACGATTTCACCAAGACATTTTGGATATCGAAAAACGCTTCGAAGGAAAAAGCCAAGTAAGAATGATCTCAAATTACTGCTGGTCACTTAAGCGAGAAACAGACGACTTGATTTACAAGTGTAAGAGGTCTAGCATACACTTTTAAGCAAATATTCTAAATTTCTTAATAAATAATTTGTATACTGTTATTTTAAAATAATTATATCATTATATTATCATATCAATATAAAACAAACAAATATAGTAAATAAATTAGTTCTTGATCGATATTTGTAAAAGCTAAATTTTTCACCCTTGAAAAATCGTAATAATTTTATTATTTTTTAATCGATTTTATTTATTGAAAGCTGGTTAAACTCAAAACTAAATTGACTTTAAAGAATTATATACATTGGGGTATGATTCTAAGCAAACTAATTTAAAAAAATAGCGCCAAAGTTCAAAGAACTAGAAAAAATAAAACTAAAATCAAATATAGTTAGGAATATCACTTCAAAAATTTTACATAAATACCAAATGATGTACATATTTGGAAAGGCACATTTTTCTTCTTTCTGAAACCGTTTAAAAAATAAATATCGGCTTAAAATTAACTGAGTTACGTGTTCATAAGTACTCGAACCTACGCAAAAATGGTTTTTTCGGAATAACTCCGAATTTTGAGGGTGTTTCCGAACTTTTTAAAATTGATATGAGATCTACTCAACAAGGCCTACAACATACACTAGGTCGCTTTTCAAGTATAAAAAAAAGTTCTCATTTGTAACAGCGTGTTATTAATTGCTCAAACAATCAAACGAATAATATCTAAGTGTTTTTATATTTTTTATTATACTTGTTACATTTACATACATATCAACAATAACAAAAACCAAAAAAAAACCCTAATAAACTACATATAACACATACATACCTGCTTACAATTCTTTTGCACAGTCTAAATTAACAAAACCAATAACAACGCATACACACATATGTATCTGTACATTTTTTTGACGTTTTATTTTTAGCTTCACGAGAACAATTTTTACAAAAATTACGTTCGCGTCGCGATTTGAATTTTCAACTTCACGATCTTAAAATAGAATTCCCTTCACAACTTCAATTTTAAACTCGCGAGAACAATTTTTAAAACGAGATTTATAAATAGATTTCGACTCGCGAGACGAGAAAAAAACAAAGATCTTAAAATAAAAATTCCACTCGCAACTTTAATTTAAATCTCGCGATAACAATTCCAAAAACGAGAATTAAAATTAAAATTACGCTCGCGAGCGGAATTTTTTCCTACCCTGTTAATTAATATAATATGATATAATTAATTTGAATGGGGGTTTTAGTGTGTGAGTTATTTTATCATTACTTTTGGTAGAACATTCAAAGTCGATAACAGTTATAGTTTCCCAAAAATAGCGTAACGAAAACTTAATAAAAACTGTTAATTTGTCTGGGAGGTACCTCCTCCCCTTATCGTATTGTCTAATTACGTTTCGAAGAACAGCTGAAGTCGATAGCTTTTATAGTTTCCGAGATATAGCATATCGCAAATTTTATAAAAAGTGTTAATTTGTTTGGAAGCTCGGTAGGGGCAGGGGAAGCCCCTACCGAAAAATTTTCTACAAAATGTAGGTTTTATTGCCCAATTACTTTTCGAAAAACAGTTGAGGTGGATAACTTTAGTAGTTTCCGAGACATAACATATTGAAAATTTCATTAAAATTTTTAATTTGCATGGGAGATACCCCTTTCCCTGCCCCTACCCGAAAATTTTTTTTCTAAATGTAGGTCTTATTGTCCAATTACGTTTTGCAGAACATTTGAAGTCGATAGCTGTTAGTTTCTAAGATTTAGCACATGAAATATTTTGCAAAATTTCTGCAATTTAAGGGGAAATATTACTTCCCCCGATCTTATTTGAAGAAAGTTACCAAGCCAGCAATATTTTCAAAAGATGAAGAAAAGCCTACCTCATCGCAGAATCGTTTCGCCATATTGCAAGAGGAGAACGATACCCTGTTATTGAGAAGAATACATCTAAGCCTACTCCCATATATTTGAGAGAAAGAAACTCCAACGATGTTATTAGGCTTTTAGTTGGATTAATAGGTGAAAATAGCTTTTATGTGTCTAACATAAAACGTGGCAGCATTTATGAAACAAAAATTCAGGTAAATCACGAAAACGCTAACCGCACCACGGTTTCGGAATTCGAAAAACTTGAGAAAAACTTCTATACTTACCAACTTAAAAACACAAAAGGCCTTCAGGTAGTTATAAAAGGTATTGACTCTAACGTTAACCCGGAAAAGATTAAGGCCAGTTTGTACAGCAATGGCTTGAAAGTTAAATCCGTATCGAACATGAGAAACAGAGAAAGGCATCCCCAACCATTATTCCGAGTGGAGCTTGAGCCTGGTGATTTAAAATTGAAGAAAGGTGAAACCCACCCAGTTTATGATTTAATATATATTTTGCATCGTAGAATTATTGTTGAAGCGCCACATAAGAGATCTGGATTTGTACAGTGTTTAAGCTGCCAAGAGTATGGCTACACCTAAACTTATTGTAAGTTGCCTTCTGTTTGCGTTGTGTGTGGGGATCTGCATGCTACGACCAAATGCGACAAACCAAAAGATGATCCTGGGGTGAGGAAGTGCAGCAATTGCGGTGGAAACCACACTGCCAACTATAGAGGTTGCCCGGTTTTTGATCTAGTTAGGCGCTCATCTAAGCCTAAAATAGTTTCTGCCCCTACCCAGCAGTTAAATGCACCAAGTATTTCTATGCCTCCTTTAGCACAGTCAACAGCAAGTCATATTTTTTATGCGAATGCATTTAAGTCTAATCAGTCCAATACAAGTAAGCCTTATCAGACCAACACAAGTAAGCATAATCAGCCTACAGCTTCAAAGAATTGCCAACAAATGAACCAACCGGTCCCAATTTTAGCCGCCTGGAATCTGTAATTGACAATATGGTCAAACAATTTACGCAAATCATGGCGCAAATGGCTGGCATGATGCAAGAAATGCAAAAAATGCAGTCTGCTCTTCTGCAGACCATGCTTAAAAGACCATGAACTGCCTCAGGGTTTGTTTCTGGAACGCAAACGGCATCCGCCAACACAAAAACGAACTCGAATATTTTTTAATACACCAAAACATTGATGTAATGTTAATATCCGAAACTCATATGACATCTAGAAGCACTTTCAAAATAAGTGGCTATTCTTTTTACGATTCGAAGGATCCCAGAGATAGATCATGTGGTGGCCTGGCTATAATAATCAAATCGAGAATCAAACACTAATGGATTGGTGGCCTATCCGAATGTTATATGCAAGCAACGAACGTCTGCATTGATGAATTTTTCCATAATCTCCTTATTTCGTCAGTTTATTGTCCACCGAGATTCTCCATAACGAAGGATCAGTACAACGGTTTTTACAGAACTCTAGGTCCCCGCTATAGCGCCAAGCACACGTACTGGGGCTCCCGCCTAATTAGCCCCAGAGGTCTTGTGTTGTATGATGCCGTGTCTGCAATTAGACTTATGTTATTTCAACTGGACAACCAACCTATTGGCCAACGGACCACAATAAAATTCCAGACGTAATCGATTTTGGCGTAGCTAAAGGTATTTCCTCGGAGCTTATTGAAGCTAAAGCCTCCTTGGATTTATCTTCTGACCACTCACCCACAATAATCACTATTTGCAGTCCTCACCAAATAGCAGCTAGTGATTTTTTCTCATCTAAAAGGATAAATTGGTTGAAATATAACAAAAAAATTAGCGCTCAGTGCTCGGAGAACCAACCGCTAAAAACTCCGATAATTGTCTGAGCGTCCTAAATGAAAACATTCAAAAAGCCGTTGAACATGCGTCTACTACCCACCAGTCAGGCTAGGTACAACAAAATTTTTTCTGACGATGTGAGAAAACTTTTATCTGAAAAAAGGAGAGCCCGAAGAGAATGGCAAACGCATAGATCACCCAAACTTAAAACTAAGCTGAAAGAATGTACAAACCAATTCAAAAGCTTGCTGGAGGTTCACAGAACGGCATCACTGAAACAGTACCTGGAAGGTCTAGACGCGACTGCTCAGACAAATAATTCCCTATGGCGGTCAGCAGAGCGTCTTAAAAGACCTGTTATTGCAAACCCACCACTGCGTAATCTGAGAGGATGCTGGGCTACAAATTACGAAGAAAAATGCGATCTGTTTGCAAATCATTTAAAAATTTGTTCACCCCTAATAAATGCACAGACGTAAGGGAATTACCGCCTGTTGTTGCCAGTCGTCCTTTGGAAATACGTTTCCGATTTACAGATGTTGTAGAGGCTATCGCTAACCTAAATAGTAAAAAAGCTCCTGGCGTTGATAAAATCAGCAACAGCTAAAAGAATAATTCTTTTTATTTTTAGCGCAATAATTCGGCTTGAACATTTCCTGCCTATATGGAAAGTGGCCTTAGTAAAGATGATTCCTAAGCCTGGCAAAGATCCTTCGAAGGTAGAGTCTTATAGGCCTATTAGTTTGTTACCCACAATGTCAAAATCGTTCGAAAAATTGCTTAAAAATAAGCTCAACCCGATCTTGAAGGACAACAACTGTATTAAAGACTTGCAAAGTTATATCTTCAACCACCAGTTTCTGTGTTTTTCAGCTTTTAGTGTGTATTGATATGTAGCTTCGTGTTTTTGTTATAAGTGTGTTTTAAATATAGTGTGGTTTGGTAAAATGAGAGCAAGAATAACAAATTTGTTTTTTTATGTTTCGTTGAAACAGATACATACAAATAATGATGTTTAACTATAAATACTTTTGATGTGTTTTCTTATTCTAACTACATGAGCCAGTTTTTCTATTTTTTAAATTTTATTTAAATAAATTAAACAAATTTAGCTAAAAAAAATTAAACTGCATCGTAACTAAGGTATATATATTAAAGTCAAATTTAAAATTTAAATTATTAAAAAATACAAAATAAATATATAAATTTTTTTATCTTAATTTTTGAGCTTGAGATAAAAAAATGTTTTTTTAATTTATTTTATTCATTTTTAAACACTAAAGCTACAATAAACTTTTAAAATTAAATTTTTGTTTCATTCACAACCTTTTATATAAACGATCTTGTGTATTTGTTATACCAACAGTTATAAGAAAACATCCATGATACTGTTGTTCTTCAGCACAAAAAAAAAACAAATACATTCCACACTCAATGCAAAACCATAAACAACAATATTTGTTTATAAGAGTAGAGTGAGTGCGCAATAGCAAAACCATACAATATCACTTACACTTATTCACACACTTACACCAAAAAGAACTGGTATGTACATGGATGTACAAGGTATATCTGCTTTTGCAATACTTTGTGTTATATTTTTGCAGGTCTTTAAACTGTATTCCAAACCACTAGTTTGGCTTTAGAAGTCAACATAGTACCATCGAACAAACTCACAGGTTGGTACAGGGTATAAGAAAAGCCTTTGAAGAAAAAAAGTACTGCTTCGCACTATTTATCGATGTCTCGCAAGCTTTCGACAAAGTATGGCATGAAGGCCTGTTAAACAAACTAAAGTTCAACCTTCCTGCTAATATTTTTAACCTATTAGAAAAATACATAACCGGTCGACAATTCATGATCAAAGAGGGAAACCAAAAAAGTTCTTCGCAACGAATAGGGGATGGTGTACCTCAAGGGAGTATACTAGGTCCAATTCTGTATTTGCTTTACACAGCAGATATGCCAACCAATAGTTTTACACACACGTCGACATTTGCTGATGATACTGCTATCCTTAGTACTCATAAAGACCCTAAAGAGGCTTCAAACCAACTGCAGCAACACGTAACCCAAGTTGAGAAATGGGCAAAGTTATGGGGAACAAAAAAAAAATGAACAAAAATGTACCCACGTAACTTTTACTTTACGCAAAGAAACGTGCTCCCCAATCACTATTAACAACCACATGGTGCCTAAACGAACCGAGACAAAATATCTTGGTAATCACCTAGACCGCCGCCTCACATGGAAGCCTCACATAGATGCGAAGCTGACTCAAATGAAACTTAAAGCTGCTCAAATCTACTGGCTAATTAGTAGAAACTCTATGCTACGTCTGGATTGTAAACTTCTACTCTACAACTCGATTTTAAAACCAATTTGGTGCTACGGTATACAATTATAGGGTACTGCTTCCGCTTCTAACATCGAAAAAATACAACGCCGTCAAAACAAAATTCTAAGAATGATAACTGGTGCTCCTTGGTATATTAAAAACTCGAAATCCTTAACTATGTGGACAAGTACTTAAACAAGCTAGAAACACATCCAAATCCGCTAGCTCGAAGCATCCTGCAGCATAGTGGGCACACCCGCCTAAAAAGAAGGGATACTATTGCTCTTAGATGAAACTCTTGAAATTAGTTAATTTTATTGTGAGAACTTAATTTTAGTCTGGTTCTGACCGGACTAGTATTAATTACTTAGTTTTAAGATTTGAATACTTATTATTAGTTCGCTCAAGCGAAGATTCAATAATAAAATACATGTTAAAAAAAAAAAAGCAAAAAAGTTTTATGGCAAGAGTGACTATATTTGCTGGAATAAATGTATAGAGATATATGCACAGATTTTGTCACAAAAAAATGGGTTATTTTGGGTTTTCGTTATATCTCGGTCAATAAGGAACCGATTGTGCTGATTTTAAAAAGCGATTGCCTCCAGGATATTTCTAATACTTTGACACCAATAACAGGTCCGTATTACTTAATTAGACTCCGGAAACTGAATTTAAACAGACGGGCATGGCTATATCGACTTTCCTATATATAAAAATCCAGAAAATATATATACTTTATGGGGTCGCAAAAGGATAATAAAGAAATTACAAACGGAATGACAAACTGATATACATATGTATACCTTTATCACTATGCAAAGGCCTTAAAAATGATCGGGATTCTAAATTACCTTATCACAATGTTAAGGGTATTATTACGCCAATTTTGTGAATGGTTCCTATCTTTAGTACAAACATATCGCATACTAAATCCAAAACAGTAATATCTTAAATTTATTATTTTTAACGAATCTTCTTTTCCGCTTTTAAAAACATGATCCTTATTGTTTAATCCAATTGAGTTCAACAGTAAAAATAATTTCTTAAATTAAGCTTACTGGAATGCAAACGAAATTCTCGTGTCCGTTAAGAATTCCACCTGGAAACTGGCTAAAAAATTCAAACGGTTCAGATGAACTTTAAGTTGTGACTGTTTTTGATTTATTGTGTGAAGTATACTTTTAAAAAACCTTAATCTCACATTCACAACTCGAATAGCTAAACTGTTATATACTGTTAAGCTAGGTATTGTGTCCGGCATTTCATGCAAAATGTTGTCAAACTGCATATATAAAAAATTTGTGCGAAATATCAGTGAAATAATGTTGCATGAGTGGTACTCTGTTCGTAGTGTGAAAAACATGTGAAATGTATCTGGCAACATTAAATCAACATTTATTTTTTCGTGTGAAATAACTACAGCTTATGTTATTCCCCACGAAATTTTTTCAAAAGCTTAAAACCGAACGTAATTGAGTTCTTTTTTTATAAAAAAAACTTTAAAAAATATGGGGAAAAGGTAAAAATTAGAATGCAAATGCAAACAAAACAAAAACATAAAAAAACAAAATATCTTAATTATATTTAATGATTTCCATAATACCAAGCATGAACTAAAGTTAAAAACAACATAAAGCTCTGAAAACATCTGATTTTTTTATAAACTGTTACACTTGTTATAAAATCATTGAAAATCTTTAAAAAAAAAACAAGGAAATTCATCAAATAAACTTTTGTTCAGCAAGCAACACTTATGGATTTTGTCTATAGAGTATAAAAAATGTAGCATATTTTAAGGTTTAACATAAAAATGTTGCTTGTCAAATTTTCAAACGACATAACCAATGTTCTTCAACCTTTTTCGTAAAATCGAACAGAGTACCAGGCTTTATAGAAAAAAAAACAAACCTGGTGTTAGATCCGTTATAACAGGGGTTTGAAACACAACACCTTCAGACTTTTTCGCAAAAATTTGTCTGTTGACACTAGTAGAAGTTGGGAAAGAGACCAAATCTTCATTATAATTTAAAATATCAGCGGCATTGATACTAAACGCTTGCTTTTCCTTGCTGTGGTTTCTTATAAAATGTGAATGCAGTTTTTTGGTGGTTAACTCACCACCAGCCCAAGAAGCGCATTTAGTTTGACGAATATTACTCTGTAATACGGGTATTTTGCTATTAACACCTGCACAAAGGAGTTCCGTAGTTGCTGTGCTCTTTACGTTTTGTGTATCAGTGGTAAAGGCTGTAGTAGCGGTTGGAGTTGGTTCCTTACTTTTATCACAAAATTTTGTCATATGATTTAAATGTTCACCTGTTTTTATATTATCTTTATCCTCTCCTATTAGGCCGTCAACTACATCTTCTAGGTTACATGTTCTTGTCCGCCCTTCAGCAGGAATTCTAGCATTATCATTAGACTTGTATTTGCTGACGTTGTATGCAACATTACTAAAATCAGCTTTCAGCTTCTTTTGCTTTATCATTATTTCAGATACTTTGTCTTCTTCGTTCCTATCATTTTGTATTGAACTTACTAGTACAGCTTGCTGTTGACTTGGTGATCTATGTGAAGTAGTTGAACCATAATAGATAAGATCATTTTGAGAACTCGATTCTAAAATCAAAATAAGAAGTTAAAACTATAGTAAATTTTAACAATAGAAAAAAATATTTTTATGTTTGAAGGAAAAAGAAACACAAACACCCGCCGCGTACCTACAAGTATAGGATTTTTTTTTTTTGTTCATATATTTTATTATTGAATCTTCGCTTAAGCGAACTAACAATAAGTATTCAAATCTCAAAACTAAGTAGTTAATACTAGTCCAGTCAGTACCAGACTAAAATTTAAGTTCTCACAATAAAATTAACTAATTTCAAAGGTTTCATCTAAGAGCAATTGTATCCCTTCTTTTTAGGCGGGTGTGCCCACCATGTTGCAGGATGCTTCGAGCGAGCGGATTTGGATGTGATTCCAGCTTATTTAAATACTTGTCCACATATTTCAGGATTTCGCATTTTACAAGTGGAACTTCTAGGATCCTTGTGGATGTTGCTGTTTTGGATATACCAAGGAGCACCAGTTATCATTCTTAGAAGTTTGTTTTGACGGCGTTGGATTTTTTCGATGTTAGAGGCGGAAGCAGTACCCCATAGTTGTATACCGTAGCACCAAATTGGTTTTAAAATCGAGTTGTAGAGTAGAAGCTTACAATCAAGACGTAGCACAGAGTTTCTACCAATTAGCCAGTGGATTTGAGCAGCTTTAAGTTTCATTTGCGTCAGCTTAGCATCTATATGAGGCTTCCATGTAAGGCGGCGATCTAGGTGAATACCAAGATATTTTGTCTCAGATCGTTGAGGCACATTGTGGTTGTTGATAGTGATTGGAGGGCATGTTTCTTTGCGTAAAGTAAAAGTTACGTGGGAACATTTTTGTTCATTTATCTTTATTCCCCATAACTTCACCCATTTCTCAACTTGGGTTACGTGTTGTTGCAGCTGGTTCGAAGCCTCTTTAGGGTCTTTGTGAATACTAAGAAAAGCAGTGTCGTCAGCAAATGTCGACGTGTGTGTAAAAACATTGGTTGGCATATCTGCCGTGTAAAGCAAGTACAAAATTGGACCAAGTATACTTCCTTGAGGGACACCAGCCTCTATTGGTTGGGAACAACTTATTTGGTTTCCCTCTTTGATCATAAATTGTCGGCCTGTTATGTATTTTCCTAAAAGGTTGAAAATATTAGCTGGAAGGTTGAGCTTTAGTTTGTTTAGAGGGCCTTCATGCCATACTTTGTCGAAAGCTTGTGAGACATCGATAAAAAGCCCGGAGCAGTACTTCTTTTCCTCAAAGGCTTTTCTTATAACCTGTACCAACCTGTGAGTTTGTTCGATGGTACTATGTTGACTTCTAAAGCAGAATTGGTGATTTGGAATGCAGTTGTCGTCATTCAGGATCGGATTTAGCTTGTTTTTTTAACAGTTTTTCGAACAATTTTGACATTGTGGGTAACAAACTTATGGGCCTATAAGATTCTGCCTTCGAGGGATCTTTGCCAGGCTTAGGAATCATCTTTACTAAGGCAACTTTCCATATAGGCGGAAAATGTTCAAGCCGAATTATCGCATTAAAAATAAAAAGAATGATTCTTTTAGCAGTAAGAGGCAGCTCTATGAGCATTTTGTTGCTTATTTTGTCAACGCCAGGAGCTTTTTTACCATTAAGGTTAGCGATAGCCTCTACAACATCTGCAAATCGGAAACGTATTTCTAAAGGACGTCTAGCAACAACAGGCGGTAATTCCCTCACGTCAGTGCATGTATTGGGAGTGAATACGTTTTTGAAGTGATTTGCGAACAGATCGCATTTTTCTTCATCATTTCTAGCCCAGGATCCTCTCAGATTGCGCAGTGTAAGTATAGGAATGGCAGAAACTTTAAGATACTAATGAATTGGAACAATGGGAATTGAAAGGCGGAAGGGCTTTAGCGACTATGATGCTGTGTATAAAACTTTTACGAATAAATCACATCAAGCATGGTGCAAGTTAAAAGATATTTTTTGTTCCAGCGAGTCAGCAAAGAAAGTCACTCCTTTTAAAAAGCTGATGCAATTTAAAATGGAATACCATGGGAATATGTCTTAATATCTCACATTTTTATCGGGTTTGTGAAAAAACTAGGCAAAGTAAATTTTGAAAATTGTTAAAGAATTAGGTAATTGTTATAATTCAACAGGCAAGTCTATCAAAAACATTTGAATCTTATGTTGTATTGCCAAAGCTGGATATGCTAAGAGTCAAGCTGCTAGAAGAAGGTAAAAAGTGAATTTCTGAAGGTAAACATGCTGATAATCAAACTTTTTCTGTATCAAAAAATAAATTTAATCAAGAGTCAAGCTAAAAAAAAAAAAGAAAAGGTTAATTTTTCACATGTGGTCGTGAAGGACATTTTGCTGCTCAATGTCGAGAAAGAAAAAATCCATACTGGTAAGTCAGATCAAAAAGCTTTAGCAAGTTTTGCATTACGAGCAAACGTATTAAGTACAGCACTTGGTGTGTTGATAGTGCTACCTCGCACCATACATATGTTGTGATCGTAGTTTGTTTTCATCGTTTGAAGGGATTAACGAGGATGTTAAACTAGTTGGTAAGCAAAGAATAGCATCAATAGAGGACACGTGTCCCTAAAACAAGAAAAGTTTACTTTAAAATTAGAAAATTATGTGTGTACCTAACATGTAAGGCAATCTAATTTCCGTCTCTCGTGCTGAACAAAAGGGCGTTTAAGTAGTTAAAATGGAATACCATGGGAATATGTCTTAATATCTCACATTTTTATCGGGTTTGTGAAAAAACTAGGCAAAGTTAATTTTGACAATTGTTAAAGAATTAGGTAATTGTTATAATTCAACAGGCAAGTCTATCAAAAACATTTGAATCTTATGTTGTATTGCCAAAGCTGGATATGCTAAGAGTCAAGCTGCTAGAAGAAGGTAAAAAGTGAATTTCTGAAGGTAAACATGCTGATAATCAAACTTTTTCTGTATCAAAAAATAAATTTAATCAAGAGTCAAGCTAAAAAAAAAAGAAAAGGTTAATTTTTCACATGTGGTCGTGAAGGACATTTTGCTGCTCAATGTCGAGAAAGAAAAAATCCATACTGGTAAGTCAGATCAAAAAGCTTTAGCAAGTTTTGCATTACGAGCAAACGTATTAAGTACAGCACTTGGTGTGTTGATAGTGCTACCTCGCACCATACATATGTTGTGATCGTAGTTTGTTTTCATCGTTTGAAGGGATTAACGAGGATGTTAAACTAGTTGGTAAGCAAAGAATAGCATCAATAGAGGACACGTGTCCCTAAAACAAGAAAAGTTTACTTTAAAATTAGAAAATTATGTGTGTACCTAACATGTAAGGCAATCTAATTTCCGTCTCTCGTGCTGAACAAAAGGGCGTTTAAGTAGTATTTGATTCTAATAAAGCTTTTGTTTATTAAAGACGATGGGATAAAAATGGTAAAGAGTAGAAAAGAACCTAACCTTTTTATTGTAAAAGAAGAAAGTAGAAGAAGTAGTTTTTACTCAAATTCCAAAAGAAAACTGTAAACATATATGACACCAAAGATATGGTCACATAAACTTTTAATAAACATTGAAAAATATATCGGCAAAGAAATTGTTAATGTAGAGACGGTTCTACCATAATTAGTTCGCAAAACATGTGCGAAAAGCAAAAATTGTTCTAAACCTTTTTTTTGGTCAGTATGGGGGAATACTTCATAGTGATCTATGTGGGCCAATGAATGTTAAATTAATTGAAGGGTCAAAATTTTTCATTACGTTTATTGATGATATGTCAAGACATATATTTGTATATTTTTTGAAAGAAAAACATTAAAAAATTTCAAAGCAATGGTAAAAAACCAAAAGAGCCGGTAAATGAGCAGTTTAAAACAGTTTTGAAAGAAAATGGTATAGTAAGAAAGTTAACCATACCTATGATTGTTTACCGTCCTCTTTTTTCCGGACACTGTCCTCTTTTTAGAGCATCCGTCCTGGAAAAAAATCGGCGTCCGGAAAAGTCCTACACATCTTAACAAACGCTGATTTAGTTATTTTGCAAAATGCAACGGCTAAAATTAAAAGTATATTTTTGCCTATAAATAAATATAAAACTGTTTAAAACTGTTTAAAACTATTTTTTTGTTGATGTCCGGAAATGTCCGGACATCAGCTCTGGCTGTTGCCTTTTTTGAATTTGGAGATAACAACCCTAACCATACCCTATACCTCTCAGCAGAACGGTGTCGCTAAGCGGGCTAATAAAACTTTGTATTAAATGCCAATTTAGAAGAGTATTTTTGAGCAGGAGCAATATCAACGGCAGCTTGTGTTCGTAATAGATCATTAACAAAAATGCAACAAGATAAAAATCTTCAGGAAATTTTGGAAGAAAGCCAATTGTAGCTAATTTTGGCGTTTCGTTCGACGGCTCTGGATAAAACTGCAAAAGTTTTGTCCAAAAGGCAGGGACTATTTAATGGCGTATATGTTGTACGATATCAAAAATAAAGAATTAGTTGTGAAAAGAAACAGATTCTTCATGAAAGGAAGAACGTTGCCAACAAGATAATAATGTAACTAAAATAAGTACAGATAAAACTGATAAGGTAAAAAATAGCAATGAAAAACCATCTACTACACAAAAAATAGTAAAATATTGATAAAAGTACCGATAAATATTGTGAACAATTTGATGGAATAGCAGATTTTAGAAATTTAATTTAATCACAATAGGTTAGCCTGGTAGGCCAAGGAAAAAGTTTAACAACTCCCTTAATTTAATGACTGAAGTGTGAAAGAAGCACTATAAGATCGTTATAGGCAGCAGTGGGTCGAAATTATTGAAAGAGAATTTAATTCCTTAATTGAAAATAATACCTGGTTTGTAGATGAACTTATAGACCATAAAAACTTTAAAGGAAGCAAAACATCAATTAAAAATCAACTTTTTATGGATCAAATTGATATACATCGGCATATCTATATGGTGATCTTAATCAATTGAACCTACAGTGGCTGAAGGCGTAACCAGTCCACTTTCATAAACGTTCTTAAAACAGGAAGACGCTCGAAAACGATAGAAGCATCTCAACCAGCGAATATTTTCAAAAACGATGGAAGGCCGTGCTCACCACATAATCGTTTTGCCCTTCCTCAAGAAGAAAACAGGGCCGGCCCATGTCACTGAAAAAAATACCTTTAAGCCACCTCAAATTTATATGAAGGAAAAAAGATTTAACGATTTTAGAAAGTTTTTAGTAGGATAAGTTAGAGAAAATATTTTTTTTTATTTTTATCAATACCTAATTATTGAACCTACGCCTTTGTCTAACTAACAAAAAGTATTCAAGTCTTAAAGCTAAATAATTAAATTGAGTCCAGCCAGTGCCAGGATAAAATTTAAGTTTCATCTAAGTGCAACAGTATCCCTCCTCTGCAAATTACTGTGTCGCTCATGATGTAAGATGTTTCAAGATAGCTGATTTGAATGTGTTTCCAGCTGATCTCAATACTTGTTTACATAGCCTACGATTTCGTAATTAACTATTTGAACTTGTAAATCCTTGTGAATGTTACTGTTTTTAACAACCAAGAATCACCAGTTATCATTCTTAGGATTTTGTTTTGACGGCGTTTAATTTTCTCTATGTTGGAGGCGGAAGCAGTGCCCCATAAGTGTATCCCGGAGCACCACATGGTCTTCCAAACCGACCTGTAAAGCAGAAGTTTAAGATCGAGTCGTAACACAGAGTTTTTACCTATTAGCCAATGAATTTGGCCAGTTTTAAATCTCATTTGCGTCATTTTCGAATCTTTATATGACTTCGACGTGAGGCGACGATCCAAGTCCCAGCAAAAACAGCTGCTTCGCCGTAGGTATGTTTGTAAGGGAATATCAAGATGACAAAGCTTACAAACCTGCCTGCGTATGGCATAATATTTGTTCGCGATGTCCTACTGTTAAGCGCTTAACTCAGCGCTATGAATATGTAGTCAATTCATGTAACTTTGATGCTTCTTTAGTTGTTGAAATTTATTATGTCATCGAAATAAATGTTTTGCCGTGTTATTATGTTCATTACTTGACGAAAAATTAATGTTTTTTTACTCACTGCTTTACAGTAGTGCTTTTTAGTATGCACTTAAGTAAGCGAGTGTGTAAAACAAAAGTTTTACATTTACTGCTATACGCTATTGCATTTTTTAAGGAAATAGATAAGTGCTTGCTGCGAAGCGCATAAGTATTCTAGTAAAAGAATGTACTGTTACAAAATCTCGCTTATTTTTTTGCTGGGGTGAATGCCAAGATATTTTTTCTCAAAATGTTAAGACACCATATGGTTGTTAATAAGAATTTGGGAGCACGTTTTTTTTTGCGTTGGTACACATTTGTTCATTTACTTTTATACCCGATAACTTTGCCCATTTCACTACTTGGGTAACGTGATGCTGCAGTTTGTTTGAGGTCTGTTTACTAAACGAGTCTTGAGAAAAGCGGTATCATCAGCAAATTTCAATGCAGGTGTAACACTGCATGTCGTCCGAATAAAGAAAAACAGAGTTGGAACTAAGATACCTTCTTGAGGTACGCCAGTTTCTATTGGTTGAGAGCAACTTAAAAAGTTTTCACCTCTGATCATAAATTGGTTTTGAAAGGTTTATTGGCAACTGGTTAACTTTAGTTTGCTTAACATATGCCATACTTTATTGAAAGCTTAAGAGAAATCAAAAAAGGACGAAACAGTATTTGTTTTTCCTCAAATGCTTTTCTTATAACTTGTACAAGTTTATCGGGGGTCAGTTGGTTTTTTCGCAATTCCTAAAACAATTTTGACATAGGTGCTAACAGACTTATGGGCCTTTAAGATTCCACCTTCGAAAGATTCATTCCAGGTTAAGGCATCATCTTTGCTAAGGCAACTTTCCATATTGGCGGGGAATGCTTAATCCGTCATATGGCGGTAAAAATAAGAAGAATTAAGACAATTTTAATATTTATTTAGGCTCAAGTTCAACACTTACTAAATTCTCATTATCTTGCATATAAAAAAAATTAATGTTTTTATTTTTTTTACTCTATTAGCGTTAGTTAAGAAAGGAACATTTTTTTTGAAAAAACGTGTTTTTTTACCGATACTAGACGAGTAGAATGCATTTTGAAAAAACAGCTACGATTTTCATCATCAGTACTCTCTATTCGGTTGTTAGTTATATTTGATTGTAAACATCAGCCGTTTAACCCACTCGCCTATGGTGGCGAGGTGAATCGGCACTAAGTTTTTTCTATTTAAAATTAACTGAATCAAAGCTTTTTCTTTTCCTTTTTTATTTACTAACGCCATATAGATGTAGTTTCTTTGAACCATCTATCAGATTGGTATTAAAGACTGCGTTATTTTTTAACTGTACAATTTTACAATTGTTAGTAAAACGAATAAAAAGAATTATTAAAACAATTTCTATTTATTCGGCATTATTAAAATTGTTTTTTTTTATTTATTTAAAGAAAATTTTTATTATTATTACTACAAATAAACGAATAATAGTATAATAGCATATAACTATACACTGTCCCATAAACGAGCTCTCTAGTATAATACATTTAGGTAAGAATATATACAATAAATACATTTTTTAAAAATAATTATATTTTTTATACAAAATATATACAAGGTTATATCTGTTTTTAATAGCGAATGTTTCGTAATGAAAAAATTATTCAAAAAACATTACAGTAACAATTATTGAAAAAAAAACGTCAGAATTAAAAGGAAAAACACGGGATTTAACAAATTTGGAAATATGTTCCCATCTTCACGGAAAAAAATCGTATTATATTAAAATTGTAATAGCTAAGCATGGAAATTTTTATAAAAGTTTAAGTATTTCAGATATTAGCCGAGTGTAGTGCACTCTTTTTATTTGTTAGGTACTACTGTAAGTAAAATGTAGATTTGTTCAATTTAAACAAACTTGAACTAGAAAATAAAAATTTATTATTAAAATTAACTCCAAAATAACCACTTTAAATTGGTACTTTTCCAAAATTTGTTTGATTCATATTTTATATCCAATATTTTTTCCAATTAATATCAAACAATTTTCACTGATTTTTAAACCACCAGCATCGACATAATTTTTAGCGCACGCTATCTTCTTGAATAGTTCCACATTTACCTTATTCAGTGTTGCCATGTAATTCCAGTTTCAGACGTTTGTAATATTCGTATTTTTATTAATTTTAAAGGACATCGTGGCAAAAAAAATGGCCTGCAGAAAAGCAGATTGTATTTCTTGCATCATGCTAGTATATTCGTCATGAACTAAGTCAATTGTTTAACCATATCCTAAATTACACCTTTCAGCCGGCTAACATTGGGATCGGTTGGATCGTTTGTCGGCAGATTTATTTGTGTTGTTCGCTGGTTACACTTACGTGCGTTGAGCTGATTAGACTTAAGAGTGTTGGCATATAAGACTATCTTGGGCTTAACTAGATCAAAAGCAGGACGACCTCTATTGTTGGCAGTGCGGTTTCCACCGATATTGCTGTATTTATTCACCCTAGGATCATATTTTGATTTGTCTCACTTGTCTGTAATATGCGGACCCCCTTTCCCCCCCCCCCCCCCCCCCCCCCCCCCCACCCACAAACAACATAAACAAAAGGCCACTTTTAATAAGTTTTGGTGTGGTCATCCATACTCTTGCCAGTTCAAGCACAGTACAGGCCCAAAACGTTTATGTGGCACTTTGATTATAAGGAAAAAAATCGTAAAATTTTGTTTATTTAAAAATTTTATTTTATGGGCTAAAAATGTAATCATTAAGTTATATGCATAACACAGTGAAAATGATCTTTAATAATTTCAGTCCATTTGAAAGAAAGAAATAAAAAAGATTTATCCCTCCATTGTATAATATACAATAATAAAAAAGCGTTTCATTCCATCTGAGATATGGATGATGCCTGTCCGTTAGTCAAGTGTTGCCGAAAAGAATTTTAATACAAAAAGAATAGTGTATATGGAAAAGCAAACTTCGTCCCAACTTACATAATAAAAAAGAAGGAAAATAGATATTCCGTTTTCCTTTCTCTGTTACATGTAAGTTAAGTAAGTGATGTTTACAGCCAAATTACACTAGTACCGTTCAAAGAGTACTGATGATGAAATTGCGCAGCTGCTTTCGAAATTGCATTCTACTCGGCAAGTATCGGAAAAAAACCTGCTTTTTTTAAAAGAAATTTCTTTCAACTTTAACGGAAAAATATTAATTTCTTCTATTAAAAAGAAATTATATGAGCCAAATCAAAAAGCAAGAGTGACTCACTCTATTTACTGAGATATATAGTGATATACATATGCATGGACTTTGTCCTAAAAAAAATGGGTTATTTTGGGTTTTCGCTTATAACTCTGTCAAGAGTTAACCGCTTTTGGTGATTTTAAATATCGATTGTCTCCAGGATATTTCTATGTTTGATAACAAAAACCGATCCGTGTTGCTTTATTTGACTGCGGAAACTTGATTTCAACAGACGGAAATAGCTATATCGACCTCCCTATCTATAAGGATCCAGAATAAATATACTTTATGGGGTTTCAAATGGATAATAATGAAATTACAAACGGAATAACAAACTGATGTATACCCTCATCACTATGTGAAGGGTATAAATAAAGTCACCCTATTTTTGATATAAAATATATTTTTTACTGTATAGCAGCGATGCCAGAATGATGGCTTTATCATATTTTGGATGATCTTTTTATATGATTATATGATTTTTTTTTCTCTTATTAGAATTTTTTATATTTATAAATTATGACTTTTGATATTGAGCTATTTGAAAGTACGTGGAAACATATAATTTGTTTACAACTTTTATCAACAGTTAATTAGAAAAAAACATTTAAAGGTTTGTTCCATCTTGTCATTTATTGCTTTAATATATGTACTTTACATATCGTTTGGTCAATATTATAAGGCTGTGTGTAATATTTTTGCAGGCTTAGTGTTAATAAAATGTCATTTTCATACATGTATGTATGTATGTATGTATGAAAATGCGTGACTTTCAGCGTTGATCGAGAGGCTGTAGCTCTGGATCTTGCAAGCAAAAGGGTTTCATAGTTGTATGTCACAAAGTTAAAAAAAAAACAGCTTTAAAGTTGTTTGAACATTAGATAGAACAATATTATAAGGCTGTGTGTAATATTTTTGCAGGCTTAGTGTTAATAAAATGTCATTTTCATACATGTATGTATGTATGTATGAAAATGCGTGACTTTCAGCGTTGATCGAGAGGCTGTAGCTCTGGATCTTGCAAGCAAAAGGGTTTCATAGTTGTATGTCACAAAGTTAAAAAAAAAAACAGCTTTAAAGTTGTTTGAACATTAGATCTTTTTATATGATTATATGATTTTTTTTCTCTTATTAGAATTTTTTATATTTATAAATTATGACTTTTGATATTGAGCTATTTGAAAGTACGTGGAAACATATAATTTGTTTACAACTTTTATCAACAGTTAATTAGAAAAAAACATTAAAGGTTTGTTCCATCTTGTCATTTATTGCTTTAATATATGTACTTTACATATCGTTTGGTCAATATTATAAGGCTGTGTGTAATATTTTTGCAGGCTTAGTGTTAATAAAATGTCATTTTCATACATGTATGTATGTATGTATGAAAATGCGTGACTTTCAGCGTTGATCGAGAGGCTGTAGCTCTGGATCTTGCAAGCAAAAGGGTTTCATAGTTGTATGTCACAAAGTTAAAAAAAAACAGCTTTAAAGTTGTTTGAACATTAGAGCGTTTAAACGTTATATATCCATGTGACCTTTACTAACACTAATCAAACGAAAGTTACCTAAAAGAGCCGATAAAATGCTGTTTGTCCGGCCATCCGGCAGGCTGGGTGCCGATGTAATCTTTTTTATTTAACTAGTAAAAACAATTAAAACATTTTTAAGAATTTAAAAGAAATATAATGTATATGTAATATTATACCGGCCTTACAATTTGTAAGCCAAGTTGCTTATTTATGGGCTTAAGGTCAATTGTCCTTCAATAAAACAATTTGCTTTATTAAATATTTGTTCGATGTTTATTTCAATATTTCGAGCGCCATCGGTGCTCTTCTTCAGGAAAACTATATGTACAAAAACAAAATGTACAATTGAACAAAAATAAAAATACATTAACATTTGAACATTTAGTTTAAAAAACTATTTTAATTAATTATTTGTGTTTAAAAAACTAATTTCAAAAAGTAATTTTGGCTTACATTTGAGAAAAACCGTCGCACATAGGGGTATTTTGCCATTCTAGCCGGCCCGGCACGTTACAAATATTCAATTTTGTATGAAATTTTTTATTTTTCTGGCATTCCACCGTTCAAACACAAAAGGGAAATGCAGAGGGCGAATTTTTTGAGTCCGCCTCGCTGTTATCGTGTTTAGTGCACCCTGAGAAATTGTAAAATTTTTCATCTTTGGTTATGACAAATTTTTGTATAACAAAAAAATGTATTTTGCAAAAATGTATTTTGACATCATAAGAATTTGAAATACAAAATACTTCAGTGTTGGGTATTTCAAATACAAATTACAAAATACATTAGAAGGTGGTATTTCAAATACAAATACAAAATACGTATTTGTATTTCAAATACAAGTACATATTTCAAATACTGCCCAACCCTGGGTATGGGAAACTATTTTTCTTTAGCAATTTTCCTATTTTCTTAGTATTCGCTTTGTGGTAGGTATATTGGATCACTTATCCGAAAGAATAACGCACTCCGATATATTGGACAAACAAAAGATTAATCTTGCACTAAGAACTGACAAAACACTGAACACCCTTTTTTCTTACACCAAGGTAAAGGTAAATTCCTTAGACAAATCTTATGTCATTTATAGAATACCGTGTAACGTAGATGGTTCTAGCACATGTAATAAACTATATGTTGGAACTACAAAATCAAAGTTGCGAACAAGATTAGCTTCACATAAATCGGACTTTCAAACACGGAAAGGTACAACATATCAAAAAACAGCGTTAGAAGCCCATTGTACAGCGACTGGACACTCTCCAAATATAGAAAATACAACAATACTGCAACAAGAAAACAATTACAAGAAGAGATTTACAATAGAGATGCTACATATTATCAATACTCCCGCCAACAGAAGAATTAATTACGAAACAGATACAGAAAATTTTGCACATACATACACATAATAAATAAATATAAACAAAAAATCTTTTGTTGACTATAACAAATTAACATAAACAAAAAAAAAGCTTTAACAAACTTTAAGTGTTTGTAAACAGACGACGGTTTTACTCAAATGTAAGCCAAAATTCCTTTTTGAAATTAGTTTTTTAAACACAAATAATTAACTAAAATAGTTTTTAAACTAAATGTTTAAATGTTAATGTATGTTTATTTTTGTTCATTTGTACATTTTGTTTTTGTACATATAGTTTTCCTGAAGAAGAGCACCGATGGCGCTCAAAATATTGAAATAAACATCGAACAAATATTTAAAAAAGCAAATTGTTTTATTGAAGGACAATTGATTTTAAGCCCACAAATAAGCAACTTGGTTTACAAATTGTAAGGCCGGTATAATATTACATATACATTATATTTCTTTCAAATTCTTAAAAATGTTTTAATTGGTTTTACTAGTTAAATAAAAAAGATTACATCGGCACCCAGCCTGCCGGATGGCCGGACAAACACCATTTTATCGGCTCTTTTAGGTAACTTTCGTTTGATTAGTGTTAGTAAAGGTCACATGGATATTTAACGTTCTAACGTTCAAACAACTTTGAAGCTGAATTCTTGTAACTTTATGACATGCAACTATGAAACCCTATTGCTTGCAAGATCCAGAGCTACAGCCTCTCGATCAACACTGAAAGTCACGCATTTTCATACATACATACATACATACTAAAGACCTGCAAAAATATAACAAAACGTATTTCAAAAGCAGATATACTTTGTACATCCATGTACATACCAGTTCTTTTTGGTGTAAGTGTGTGAATAAGTGTAAATGATATGGTATGGTTTTGCTTTTGCGCACTTACTCTACCTTTATAAACAAATATTGTTGTTTATGGTTTTGCATTGAGTGTGGAATGTATTTGTTTTTTTTTTGTGCTGAATAACAATGGTATAATAAATATTTTCTTATTACTGTTGATACAACAAATACACAAGATCGTTTATATAAAAGGTTGTGAATGAAACAAAAATTTGATTTTTAAAGTTTATTGTAGCTATAGTGTTTAAAAATGAATAAAATAAATTTAAAAAAAGCATTTTTTTATCTCAAGCTCAAAAATTAAGATAAAATAATATATATTTATTTTGTATTTTTTAATAATTTTAATTTTAATTTTAAATTTGACTTAAATGTATATAATTACGATGCAGTTTTAATTTTTTTTAGCTAAATTTGTTTAATTTATTTAAAGAAAATTTAAAAAATAGAAAAACTGGCTCATGTAGCCAGAATAAGAAAACAAACCAAAAGTACATATGGTTAAACATCATTATATGTATGTAACTGTTTCAACGAAACATAGAAAAACAAATTTGTTGCTCTTGCTTTCATTTTACCAAACCACACCATATTTAGTTAGAGAGCACACCAATACCAACTTATAACAAAAACACAAAGCTACTTATCAATACGCACTAAAAGCTGAAAAACACACAAACTGGTGCTAAAAGATATATTTTTGCAAGTGTTTAATACATACATGTATGAAAATGCCATTTAAAATGACATTTTATTAACACTAAGCCTGCAAAAATATTACACACAGCCTTATAATATTGACCAAACGATATCTAAAGTACATATATTAAAGCAATAAATGACAAGATGGAACAAACCTTTAATGTTGTTTTCTAATTAGCTGTTGATAAAAATTGTAAACAAATTATATATTTTCACGTACTTTCAAACAGCTCAATATCAAAAGTCATAACTTATAAATATAAAAAATTCTAATAAGAGAAAAAGAAGTCATATAATCATATTAAAAAATTTTCCAAAATATGATTAAGCTATCATTCTGGCATCGCTGCTCTACAGTAAAAAATATATTTTACATCAAAAATAGGGTGACTTTATTTATACCCTTCACATAGTGATAAGGGTATACATCAGTTTGTTATTCCGTTTGTAATTTCATTATTATCCATTTGAAACCCCATAAGGTATATATATTCTGGATACTTATAAATAGGGAAATCGATATAGCCATTTCCGTCTGTTGAAATCAAGTTTCCGCAGTCAAATAAAGCAACACGGTTCGGTTTTTGTTATCAAACTTTTAGAAATATCCTGGAGACAATCGATATTTAAAATCACCAAAAGCGGTTAACTCTTGACAGAGATATAAGCGAAAACCCAAAATAACCCATCTTTTTAGGACAAAGTCCATGCATATATCACTATATATCTCAGTAAATAGAGTCACTCTTGCTTTTTAATTCGGCTCATATAATTTCTTTTTAATAGAAGAAATTAATAATTTTCCGTTAATGTTGAAAGAAATTTCTTTTGAAAAAAGCTGGTTTTTTACCGATACTTGCCGAGTAGAATGCAATTTCGAAAGCAGCTGCGCAATTTCATCATCAGTACTCTTTGAACGGTACTAGTGTAATTTGGCTGTAAACATCACTTATTTAACTTACATGTAACAGAGAAAGGAAAACGGAATATCTATTTTTCTTCTTTTTTATTATGTAAGTTAGGACGAAGTTTACTTTTCCATATACACTATTCTTTTTTGTATTAAAATTCTTTTCGGCAAACTTGACTAACGGTCAGGCATCATCCATCTCTCAGATGGAATGAAACGCTTTTTTATTATTGTATATTATACAATGGGGGGATAAATCTTTTTTATTTCTTTTTTTTTTTTTTGTAAACGACAAATGGACTGAAATTATTAAAGATCATTTTGCACTGTGCCATGTGTGAGTTTATATGCTTATTATACCCTTCACATAGTGATAAGGGTATATATCACTTTGTCATTCCGTTTGTAATTTCTTTATTATTCATTTGCGACCCCATAAAGTATATATATTCTGGATGCTTATAGATAGGGAAGCCGATTAAGCGATGTCTGTCTTTCCGTCTGTTGAAATCAAGTTTCCGGAGTCAAATAAAAAGATACAGACCAGTTAATGGTGTCAAACTATTAGAAATATCCTGGAGACAATCGCTATTTAAAATCAGCAAAATCGGTTCGCTATTGACCGAGATATAAGCGAAAAGCCAGAGTAACCTATTTTTTTTAGGACAAAATCCGTTCATATATCCCTATACATCTCAGTAAGTATAGTCACTCTTGCCACAAAACTTGGCACGGATACTCCTAAAGAAGGGACCTAAATAATGGAAAAGGGATAGGACCAGGGGAAGGGGTATTTTTCCTACAATTGCACAAATTTGGTGAAATATTTTATGCGCTATATCTGGTAAACTATAACAGCTATAGACTTAAAATATTCTACAAAAAGTAATTGTACGCAAAGACCTACACTTTAAAAAAAAATTTTTTTGAGTGGGGGCAAAAAAGGGGTAGCTCCCATACAAATTAACAATTTTTACGAAATATTCGATACGCTATATCTCGGAAACTATAACAGATATCGAAATGAAATGTTCTACAAAAAGTAATTGTACGCTAAGACCTACGCTTTAAAGAAAAAATTTTTTGAGTGGGGGCAAAAAAAGGGGTAGCTCCCATACAAATTAACAATTATTATAAAATATTCGATACGCTATATCTCAGAAACCATAGCAGATATCGAAATCAAATGTTTTACAAAAAGTAATTGGGCAATAAGGCCCACGCTTTAAAGAAAAATTTTTTTGAGTGGGGGCAAAAAAAGGGGTAGCTCCCATACAAATCAACAATAATTATAAAATATTCGATACACTGTATCTCGGAAACTATAACAGATATCGAAATGAAATGTTCTACAAAAAGTAATTGGACAAGAAGGCCTACCTTAAAGAAAAAAATTTTTTGAGTGGGGGCAAAAATAGGGGTAGCTCCCATACAAATTAACAATTTTTATGAAATATTCGATACGCTATATCTCCGAAACTATAACAGATATCGAAATGTTCTACAAAAAGTAATTGGACAACAAGGTCTACAACGACGAACGAAGATTAACGTGGGCACCTGCCGCAACGGCCCAATCCCACGGTGCTTTTAACACCAGGTAAAGTCAATGCGTCCACCACCGCCCCCATGGATGATATTTTGCCAAAATGGCAAATTATAGCCCATGGGTACCAATTCGAAGACATACATTTGGGTATGCCTTCCCCCTTGGTGGGGAGCGGAGCCCATCTAAAACTCCTACCGTTCTATGGGTCACGGCACCCGGTTGCAATGCAACTCCACATCGATCAGAAGCTCTCCCCGCGATTTGGGTTTAAACCACAACCACCACGTTGCTCCCGAAGGGGCCTCATCCATTGTCAGGCTAGAACCGAGGTTCTAGGGGCTCCTGGCACCCGTGGTACCAGATTTAGAATGACAAGCTTCTGGTCAGGCCTCGTAGCCAAGGTCAAGCCAAGGCTAATTCCAGTTGAACTCCAAACAGTTCAGGGACAACGACGAACGAAGATTAACGTGGGCACCTGCCGCAACGGCCCAATCCCACGGTGCTCTTAACACCAGGTAAAGTCAATGCGTCCACCACCGCCCCCATGGATGATATTTTGCCAAAATGGCAAATTATCGCCCATGGGTACCAATTCGAAGACATACATTTGGGTATGCCTTCCCCCTTGGTGAGGAGCGGAGCCCATCTAAAACTCCTACCGTTCTATGGGTCACGGCACTCGGTTGCAATGCAACTCCACATCGAGCAGAAGCTCTACCCGCGATTTGGGTTTAAACCACAACCACCACGTTGCTCCCACAAGGGGGCCTCATCCATTGTCAGGCTAGAACCGAGGTTCTAGGGGCTCCTGACACCCGTGGTACCAGATTTAGAATGACAAGCTTCTGGTCAGGCCTCGTAGCCAAGGTCAAGCCAAGGCTACTTCCAGTTGAACTCCAAACAGTTCAGGGACTAGTAACCCCTCGTAGCCGAAACTACTTCCAGTTTTGACTCAAAAGTCCGGGACTGGTCACCCCAGGAACAACAAACAAAACAACAAGGACGAAAACACAATACATTAAACAGCCGCCCTCACAAGCGACACTTTGGCCATCAAGGGCACCAGCAAGGACATTACGCACAACATGAAACGAGGACAAGCAGTACAATGGGAACCCTCACGGGTGGCCCAAGGATGCATCGACCAACGCGGAAGCACCGGAACTAACAGCGGTGAATATCGGCAGCATGAGCAGCAGAAAAACACCAGGAACAAACAGCGGCAACTAAAAACAGCAGCAACAGCAATGTTGAACGAAGCGGCAGGGGGCGGGACAGCAATGACAGCAGAGGCAGCAAGCCACCAACTGCCATATGCATACCCGCAATCCGGGCCAGACGAGCGTAATTGGCCAGCACACGGAGCAGTTGAGCACTACCACAGTGGGACCCACCGTGGTTAGCTTCCACTAAGTCCGTCCCTTCTCCTATTAAACACCACACGGGCGAAAGTACCCAAATTAGCCAAAGTCAACTCGTCATCTAAAACTCTACTTACATCCCAAGCGCCATTTAATTCAACCACGCCCATACCCAGCAAATCCCTAATGTCATCATAGTAAACACGTTGAGTCAGTATGTGCCATACGTCTTCGGTCCCCTCCCCACACCTGCAGTCCGGGGTGTCGGCCAGACCCCTCTGATGCAAAAATGCATTGAGCGAGCCATGACCCGTCAGCAAAAAGCCCAGACTCATGCCAAAGTCTGGACGTTCACGTACAAACGTCGCGTCACGTATAAAAGCATACGTCACTCTTCCGCAGTTACTGTTCGTCCAGCGTGTCCTCCACCTAGCATCAAGTTCCTCCGCGAGAAGCAACTTGACTTGCCTAACGTCCCTGCCTACCAAGTCAGAAGCAGAAAACCAATCATGCGCAAGAAGCGGTAGGCCCTTCTTGACCTTGAAAATGATCGCACGGCGAATCACTTCCAAGTCAAGGGGTGCTACACCTAGCAAGACCTGCAAAGCGTCAGTCGAGACCGTTCGGCATACTGGCATACATGCCAGCATAGCCACCCTTTGACACGACAAGACCTTGTTCCTGCCAACAACTTGCGTTACTGTCTCGTATCATACGGGTGCACCGTACGCCGCACAAGCAACGAAAAGCCCACCATATATGGCACGAACAGCACGCCTACTGAGGCCCCAGTCATTCCTAAGGATGCGTTTAATCTTCGCTACAACGACCGTCAACTTGTCCCTAACATAAGGGAGATGAACCAAAAAGTTCATTCTCTCCGCCATCGTTATCCCCAGATATTTGACCGTAGTCGCATATCTAAGACTACCGTCGCCAGTCCGAATGACTGGAGGACGCCCCCGCGATAATTTGCCCTTAAGCAGCATCATCGCGGTTTTGTCCAAGGCGACCTCGACTCCCACTCGAGATCCCCAGTCACTTACGTCACGCATGACCCCCCCACCACGAAGTTCAAGCTCAGCACGAGACTGACCTTCAACCATGATGAGCAGGTCATGCGCATACGCGCACACCTTGAAGGAACGCTCCAGTGACCGCAACAGGGGATCCATCATGAGGTTCCAAATAACTGGACCACATACGAAACCCTGAGGACAGCCACGAGAAACGTCCCTCCAAACCGTGTCGCTGGCGCCAACCACACAAGCTCTCCTATCGTCAAAATAACTGCTCCATAGAGCCAGCTCACGACATCCCGTACTACGCAGTCTCTCCACCACCACATCCCAGGAGAGATAGTCAAACGCACCCTTAAAGTCTACAAATATGCCAAGGACATATTTGGCTGTCGAGCTAGCTACACTATCGCGCACGTGTTGCCACGCGTCTTCAATACCGCGTCCCTCTCTGAAACCAAACTGAAATTCAGACGGACTTACATTGTTGGCCTCCCGCAGCCGGTACACCATTATCCTTTCAAGTACTTTTCCAAGCACTGGAAGGAGACTGATGCCCCGATAAGAGCGAGGATTACTCCTTACTCTATCAGGAGACTTAAGCAGGACAACAACGCGGGCTATCTTCCAAGCCCTCGGAAACTGGCCTAGACTAATGCACTTCCCAAAGATCGACTCCAGATAATCCGGTATGGCCTTGAAGATGATCTTACACATCTCTCCAGTCATACCATCAATACCCGGCGACTTTCTTCTTCTGACTCGTAAGATACTGTCAATAAGCTCCGAACTTTCAAGGGCAGGAGGTTCCGATCCACCCACATAACGGGGAGGGTCTTCCCCATCCGACCCTGGAAAGAACGAGGCTAAGAGTCCGTCCGTACATTCCCTCCATGTTGTCAACACATTGTCACCAACCTGAAGGCAGTCAACGTCAGCTGTTCTATTCCTACCCCTGCAGATACGATAAACCGTACCCCAAGGGTCATCCCTATTGTCACGTACAAAGCTCCTCCATTCGTCTTCTTTAACTCTAACCAGCATGTCCTTGTACGTTCTAAGGGCATACCGATATTCAGATTTTCCCTGCTCCAGATCCATAGCGTCAGCACGCCTCGCTCTTTGGAATAACCCCTGCAGAGTTCTGACGTACTTACGCATCTGATCCAGTTCACGGGTCCACCACTTCACCCTGCTATGCCTAGCCCTACGGCGTCGGCCTAGCACGGAGTCATTGACAGAACACATCCACTGATCTATCAGACTGACCTGGTCATCAAGCGTTCTAATCCTGAAGTCAGCTATTGGTACCTCAGCGGCCACCGCCCTAAAACTGTCCACGTAATGGTCCCAGTTCACGTCACGATCTCTCCAGGAACGAGATCGCTCTTCCCTAGGCGTCCGTACCCGTCCGCCGACAGTAATCTCAATGAGACTATGGTCACTAACACTAAAATCGTCGCGCACCAACCACCTAAAGTAAAATTCAGTCATTGCTGCACCGTTTGCAACTGTCACGTCAATGTCACTAACTCCCATAGAGCCGTCAAAAGTATACTGATCACTGGGCTCGTTAACAACAACCAAGCTTTTCGTGACCAACCATTCGCTGAGCATGACCCCTCGTACATGGTTCTGATGCGCAGAAGGATTCCTGGGCATCTTGCTGAACCACATAGGAGAGCATGCATTTGCGTCCAAGCCTAGGATTAGCGGAGAGCTACTCGCGAGAAGTAGCACCGAATCCAGGTACCTTAAGTACGGCTCCAGGGCCCGCCCAAACCTACAATACATGCTAGCCAAGAGCATCCGCCCTCGCCTAGTTTCCACGGCAACGCAAATTCCCCACTGGGCTCTACTAACAACTGTACAATCCGCGTCACTGTCATTTACTATAACTGCAGAGTCACCCCCACTGTCAGTAAAGACTCGCATACCCCTCGGCAGTCCACGAATGAGACCCCCTGAAGTATACGGCTCCTGCAAAAGTGCAAAGGCTGCACCAGAACTACGCATCGCCTGCCCCAGCTCGCAGATCACGGCATATGACCGCTGACAGTTTAACTGTAAGATTTTATGTTGTATAGAATCCATTTTAGTGGCATGCATTCTTCCTGGCAACCAACGAGACATACACGGGACATGCCGGCGATATCATTAAATGATCCGCGGGCAGTACTTTAAAGGCACAATTCCGGCACCTGACTTCCTCACGGCAGCTAACAGCATTATGGCCAGCCTGGCCACAGCGGCGGCACACTCCCTCAGGCATACGGCATTCACGCACCAAGTGGTCAAAACTAAGACACCGGTAACAGCAAGGTATAGCGTCGTGCGAGCGCCCAAAAAAGCTGAACCACTTTATGTAGCAGCGACCATTGTCCAGCAAATGCTGCATGGCTGCGCTGCTACCTTCCAGCACGACATTAACAGCGTTGCCCGTAGGTTGCCACGGCTTCGTCACCAGACGAACACTCCTCTTAAACAGCTCGGGAGTCATCCTATGCGCGAAATTCATCGCATAGAGCTCCTCCATAAATACGTCCGGCGATATCTCAGGATGCACCCGTTGGACCACTATGGACGGACCAAGCTTGTCCCGCACGGAAACTTCAAGCCCCACTTCGCCAAACTTCGTATTGGCCGCAACTTTCTCCCGCTCAGCAACCGAGGGCGTACGTATGACCGCCCCACCTTCCTTCATCGGTCGTACCCCATGGACCCGAACGCCCAGGGTGGGGCCGACCTCGTTCACCACCTTCCTCACGACCTCTTCCGACGAGACGCCCTTCTTCCCCTTGACCACCACAGACCAGGTCTCAACCGGCTTGGGAACAACGACCGGCATGGCCGCAGCCCTTACACCAGGGGTCTTCTTCACGGTCCCACCGGGACCCGAGCGCACAGCACCCACGGCACCTTCCTCGAACAGCTCGAGACGTCCACGTAAACGCTCGTTACCGGCTGGAGCACCCAAGCACCCTCTTCGCCAGTACAGGGCTTACCCCTTCCGCAACCACGACATTTGTCAGGCTGGTTGTGATTGCCCTCAGCTCAGCCACGGCATCCTTCGTCTCGGCTCCCTGAGGCCTTTTCTTCGGCCGGCTTTCCCGGACCCTCTTACGGCCAGCAGCGGATGTCGACACGGCGTCCGACGTTAACATGCAAACAGCCTCGACCTCGTCCTCGACCAACACAGCCGACAACACAGCGGGGGCAGCATTACCCGGTCGAGCGGACACAGCAAGCGGAGCAGCAGGGGCAGAAGACACGGCAGTCAAAGATTCCGGGCACAGCGCAGCGGACATCTTGGCAGCGGCAGCCGCGGCAGCACGGACAGCAGCGATTGACGACGACGTAGTAGCAGCACGCGCCGCGTGGGGTGAACCGATCTTCACCCGCTTCGACGAGTCAACGTCGTCCGCTTCAGTCGATGAGAGCTCCGACTCGGTATGTCGCACCTTGCGAGCCGTCATAGTCGGGGCCCTCCTTACGTCGTCAGTGGTAACGTCCGACGCGTCACCCTTTGCCTTCGGCTTCTTCTTACCAAGTGGCGGCATAACAACCACCACAAATACCACGAGTATAAACAATCAAAATGAAATTCAAAATAACTGACCTTAGGATACTGCAACTAGAACCAGATGGCGCCACACAGGAACCGAAAGCAGCAATCAGGCAAGATGGCGATATTAACACCACAGTCACTTTCACACTTTGACAATTCAACACTTGTGCCAATGTCTGTGTCACTTTGACACTTAGTCAAGTTGACGTATAGTCACTATCTACACAGTTTTCAACTTAACCACACTTTATGGCCAGCGGAGCGCCAGTTAATGGAGTCTCACAAGCACCTTTACACTAACACAATATTTAAAATATTTGTTTTTGTAATGCACTTAGCCAGCGGAGCCCGAATCAGCGGAGTCTCACTATAAAACACTGTATCTACCAACAAAATATTTAAAAAATATTTGTTTTTGTACTACACACTTTCAACTGTCTTTAAACCGAACCCGTACAATTGTAACACACAACCGATCAGATCGAAAGTAAAAACACAAGTAAGTGAACAAGGTCTACAATTTAAAGAAAAAATTTTTTGAACGGGGGCAAAACAAGGGGTAGCTCCCATACAAATTAACGATTTGTATAAAATTTGCGATACGCTATGTGTATCTCGGAAACTATAACAGATATCGAAATCAAATGTTCTACAAAAAGTAATTGGACAAAAAGTCCTACGCTTTAAAGAAAAAAGTTTTTAAGTGGGGGCAAAAAAAAGGGGAGCTCCCATACAAATTAATGATTTGTATGAAATTTTCGATACGCTTTATCTGGGAAACTACAAACGCTATCGACATCAAATGTTCTACAAAAAGTAATTGGGCAATAAGGCCTACGCTTTAAAGAAACATTTTTTGGAGTGGGGGCAAAAAAAGCGGTAGCTCCCATACAAATCAACAATTATTATAAAATATTCGATACACTATATCTCGGAAACTATAACATATATCGAAATGAAATGTTCTACAAAAAGTAATTGGGCAAGAAGGCCTACGCTTTAAAGAAAAATTTTTTTGAGTGGGGGCAAAAAAAGGGGTATCTCCCATACAAATTAACAATTTTTATGAAATATTCGATACGCTATATCTCCGAAACTATAACAGATATCAAAATGAAATGTTCTACAAAAAGTAATTGGGCAATAAGGCCTACGCTTTAAAGAAAAATTTTTTTGAGTGGGGGCAAAAAAAGGGGTAGCTCCCATACAAATGAACGATTTTTATGAAATATTCGATACGCTATATATCGGAAACTATAACAGATATCGAAATCAAATGTTCTACAAAAAGTAATTGGGCAATAAGCCCTACGCTTTTAAGAAAAATTTTTTTGAGTGGGGGGAAAAAAAGGGGTAGCTCCCATACAAATCAACAATTTTTATAAAATATTCGATACGCTATATCTCGGAAACTATAACAGATATCGAAATGAAATGTTCCACAAAAAGTAATTGGACAACAAGGTCTACAATTTAAAGAAACAATTTTTTGAACGGAGGCAAAAAAAAGGGGTAGCTCCCATACAAATTAACGATTTGTATTAAATTTGCGATACGCTATATCTCGGAAACTATTACAGATATCGAAATCAAATGTTCTACAAAAAGTAATTGGACAAGAAGGTCTACAATTTAAAGAAAAAATTTTTTTAATTGGGAGCAAAAAAAGGGGTAGCTCCCATACAAATTAACGATTTGTATGAAATTTTCGATACGCTATATCTCGGAAACTATAACAGATATCGAAATTAAATGTTCTACAAAAAGTAATTGGACAACAAGGCCTACGCTTTAAAGAACAAATTTTTTGAGTGTGGGCAAAAAAAAAGAGTAGCTCCCATACAAATCAACAATTATTATAAAATATTCGACACACTATATCTCGGAAACTATAACAGATATCGAAATGAAATGTTCTACAAAAAGTAATTGGGCAAGAAGGCCTACGCTTTAAAGAAAAATTTTTTTGAGTGGGGGCAAAAAAAGGGGTAGCTCCAAAACAAATTAACGATTTTTATGAAATATTCGATACGCTATATCTCGGAAACTATAACAGATATCGAAATGAAATGTTCTACAAAAAGAAATTGGGCAATAAGGCCTACGCTTTAAAGAAAAATTTTTTTGAGTGGGGGCAAAAAAAGGGGGAGCTTCCATACAAATCAACAATTTTTATAAAATATTCGATACGTTATATCTCGGAAACTATAACATACATATATCGAAATGAAATGTTCCACAAAAAGTAATTGGACAACAAAGTCTACAATTTAAAGAAACAATTTTTTGAACGGAGGCAAAAAAAGGTGTAGCTCCCATACAAATTAACGATTTGTATGAAATTTGCGATACGCTATATCTCGGAAACTATAACAGATATCGAAATCAAATATTCTACAAAAAGTAATTGGACAACAAGGCCTACGCTTTTAAGAACAATTTTTTTGAGTGGGGGCAAAAAAAGGGGTAGCTCCAATACAAATTAACAATTTTTATGAAATATTCGATACGCTATATCTCCGAAACTATAACAGATATCGAAATGAAATGTTCTAAAAAAAGAAATTGGGCAATAAGGCCTACGCTTTAAAGAAAAATTTTTTTGAGTGGGGGCAAAAAAAAGGGGTAGCTCCAATACAAATTAACGATTTTTATGAAATATTCGATACGCTATATCTCGGAAACTATAACAGATATCGAAATCAAATGTTCTACAAAAAGTAATTGGGCAATAAGGACTACGCTTTAATGAAAAATTGTTTTGAGTGGGGGCAAAAAAGGGGTAGCTTCCATACAAAACAACAATTTTTATAAAATATTCGATACGTTATATCTCGGAAACTATAACATATATCGAAATGAAATGTTCCACAAAAAGTAATTGGACAACAAAGTCTACAATTTTAAGAAACAATTTTTTGAACGGAGGCAAAAAAAAGGTGTAGCTCCCATACAAATTAACGATTTGTATGAAATTTGCGATACGCTATATCTCGGAAACTATAACAGATATCGAAATCAAATATTCTACAAAAAGTAATTGGACAACAAGGCCTACGCTTTAAAGAACAAATTTTTTGAGTGGGGGCAAAAAAAGGGGTAGCTCCTATACAAATTAATGATTTGTATGAAATTTTCGATACGCTTTATCTAGGAAACTACAACCGCTATGGACATCAAGTGCTCCACAAAATGTAATTGGACAAGAAGGCCTACGCTTTAAAGAAAAATATTTTTGAGTGGGGGCAAAAAAATGGGTAGCTCCCATACAAATTAATGATTTGTATGAAATTTTCGATACGCTTTATCTGGGAAACTGCAACCGCTATCGACATCAAGTGCTCTACAAAAAGTAATTAGACAAAAAGGCCTACGCTTTGAAGAAAAAAATTTTTGATGGGGGCAAAAAAAGGGGTAGCTCCCATACAAATTAACGATTTGTATGAAATTTTCGATACGCTTTATTTGGGAAACTACAACCGCTATCGACATCAAATGCTCCACAAAAAGTAATTGGACAAGAGGGTCTACAATTTGAAGAAAAATTTTTTTAATTGGGGGCAAAAAAAAGGGGTAGCTTCCATACAAATTAACGATTTGTATGAAATTTTCGATACGCTATATCTCGGAAACTATAACAGATAAAGAAATCAAATGTTCTACAAAAAGTAATTGGACAACAAGGCCTACGCTTTAAAGAACAAATTTTTTGAGTGGGGGCAAAAAAAGGGGTAGCTCCTACACAAATTAATGATTTGTATGAAATTTTCGATACGCTTTATCTAGGAAACTACAACCGCTATGGACATCAAGTGCTCCACAAAATGTAATTGGACAAGAAGGCCTACGCTTTAAAGAAAAATATTTTTGATGGGGGCAAAAAAAGGGGTAGCTCCTACACAAATTAATGATTTGTATGAAATTTTCGATACGCTTTATCTAGGAAACTACAACCGCTATGGACATCAAGTGCTCCACAAAATGTAATTGGACAAGAAGGCCTACGCTTTAAAGAACAAATTTTTTGAGTGGGGGCAAAAAAATGGGTAGCTCCCATACAAATTAATGATTTGTATGAAATTTTCGATACGCTTTATCTGGGAAACTGCAACCGCTATCGACATCAAGTGCTCTACAAAAAGTAATTAGACAAAAAAGCCTACGCTTTGAAGAAAAAAATTTTTGATGGGGGCAAAAAAAGGGGTAGCTCCCATACAAATTAACGATTTGTATGAAATTTTCGATACGCTTTATTTGGGAAACTACAACCGCTATCGACATCAAATGCTCCACAAAAAGTAATTGGACAAGAGGGTCTACAATTTGAAGAAAAAATTTTTTTAATTGGGGGCAAAAAAAAGGGGTAGCTTCCATACAAATTAACGATTTGTATGAAATTTTCGATACGCTATATCTCTGAAACTATAACAGATAAAGAAATCAAATGTTCTACAAAAAGTAATTGGACAACAAGGCCTACGCTTTAAAGAACAAATTTTTTGAGTGGGGGCAAAAAAAGGGGTAGCTCCCATACAAATTAATGATTTGTATGAAATTTTCGATACGCTTTATCTGGGAAACTACAACCGCTATCGACATCAAGTGCTCTACAAAAAGTAATTAGACAAAAAGGCCTACGCTTTAAAGAAAAAAAAATTTTAATGGGGGCAAAAAAAAGGGGTAGCTCCCATACAAATTAACGATTTGTAAGAAATTTTCGATACGCTATATCTCGGAGACTATAACAGCTATCGATTTCGAATATTCTACAAAAAGTAGTAATCAGATAATTCATGCATTTTGGTGAAATAGTTGGAGAAAAGCAGGGGGACTAGAACATTTAACAAGTTTTATTAACCTTTAAATATGAATAATGTCGAAAACTTTTAAAACTCTCAACCTCAAATCTTCTTCATCTATTCTATTATTCATACGAACGTTAAAATTTTGTTATTTTTTCTATGGACTTTAAAACTCGCACAAGGTTTTTTATTATATTATTTGCAGTACAAAATTACTAGGCTGGGTATATTTAAAGACCAATGTGAAGGGTATATAAGATTCGGCACAGCCGAATTTAGCGCTCTTACTTTTTTTTATTTATTGTTGAACTAATTGTTTTTAATACAAATTTTTGCTTTTTAATTTCGCTTAAGTTTATATGATTTATTTTTATTAGAAGAAAAAATAATATTTTTCCGTTAATGTTGAAAGAAACTTTTATTTGAAAAAAGGAGGCTTTTCTACCGATACTATAGCGATACTATAGTCACTCTTGCCACAAAACTTGGCACGGATAATGGTCAAAGGCATTTTTCTCTGTTTCTAATATTTGTCACAGTTGTGACTTTTATGCTTTAAATGCACAAACTGGAAAATCCAACTGAAAATCAATTGGATCTAGCTGGAATCCAACTGGAAGTTTAAGCCTAAGTTGGCAAATATAAATGTCTTTCTTAAACTTTTTTTTAAATTTCGAGACCGTGGTGCAGTCGGGAAAGGTGAGCAAAGCAGAAAATGGATTTCGATTTTATGGTCAACTATTTTAATCTTGATTTTCAAAGTCGATTAATCGAAGCTCATAATCGATTATAATTCATAGTCGACTTTTATTATGATGCTATATTGAAAACAATATATATCCTCAAAAATTACCTTTAAGTAAGTTCATTAAACTCTCCCCAATAAAGAAAGGTATTACTGGAAAAGGTGTACGTACCTATTTAACAAATTACAAAGAACGCAGGTCATAAATAAATAAATTCATTTGTCATTTATGATATCAATGTATAAAATGAAAACAATCTGAAAATTTTAATAGGCACACACAACAGATATACATACATATTTAATTTTAAATTACGATAAGTTCTTTATGCTGTACTGTATACTGAACTATTTTGTTTCTTTTTCAATTAAAAAAAATTTTTCCAAATCCGAATAGAATGCATTTTTAAGCAAATAATTTTCACGGCAAAGAGTTACAAATTTTAAAATAATATATACACTTAAGCTTTATATTGACACATGAGCTTTCAGTGCAGATAGTTTGAAATAAATTGTTTTAAAATATAATCCTTAAAATTTCTAGCATTTTAAAATTTTTTAGTTAAAATCGATTTTTTTGTCTCAATAATTGTTTTCAGAATAAAATGGTTAACAAAAACTCGATTACTAGAAATCGATTTTTTGGGGTCAAATCGATTTTCGACTATAATCGAAGTGGATGTACTAGTTTCCATTATGCAGTAAGCGTTCTCGGGATTCTCTTGAATTTCGGTATTGTAAACGTTTATTGTTAGAGACAAAAAAAGTAATTTTTATCAATTAATCCAACTAAAAGCTTTATAAGGTCGTTTGAGTTTTTTTCTCTTAAATAAATTTTGAGGACTGTGATATAGCGGTTTATTCCTACCTGCATCTAAGGATAAATTGCGCTTTAGCAGCTGTGGAAACAACCCCAGAACTTGATCAACATCACCGGGCTGAGAATGGTACATCGGTTTTTTAATTTTTAAAAATGGTTTGGGATAAATATCATTCTGGTTAATGCACTTATTTTAATTGGCGCACTTACAGCTAAATTCTTTGTGGTTGTTTTTAGATTTTTACCTAAATAGTTTCTATTATATTCAAGGTCTCTTATATTTTTATTGCTAAAGCTTGTGGAGCTCAATACAATGTTAGTATTTCGGCTATTAGGCCCAATGTCACGACGATTACTGCCACTAATCCACCGTTCGGTTTTTTATTTATTTTGTTTGTATTGTCTTTTCTCACTGGTGTATTTTTGTAGTTAGTATATTAATAAATTTGCTTGTCACTTATAACAAATATTTCCGCTCTAATTTAAGCTCGCGTAGACAAGTCGGTACACTACGAGATTAAGAACACAATATCGTACGTTTTATAAAAAAAAGTAGTTGGACAGGTACCAGGGGAGCGGTTGCCCTCATATAAATTGACAATTTCAATGAAATTTTTGAAACGCTATATTTTGAAAACGATATCAGCTATCGACTTAAAATGTACTAGAAACAGTAAAAAAATAGTTTGATAGGAGCAAAGGGAGAGGTAGCCTCCACACACATGAACCATTTATAAAAATTTTTTTTCTACGCGACATCTTTAAACTATAACAGCTACAACAGTAACTATCTATCAATGCCTACATATTGGCAAAAAATTAATTGAAAAGAAGCAGGAAGAGCGGTAGCTCCCATACAATCAGAGTTGGGCAAAATACATGCTTTGCTGTATTTGAAATACAAAATACAAAATACTTGTTCTGCCCGTATTTCAAATACAAAATACTAAATACTTTCAAGTCGAGTATTTCAAATACAAAATACAAAATACAGTATTTTAGTATCTTTTATTTGAAATACAAAATACAAAAAAAGTTTAATCAGATGTGCAGCCTCTTGTTGAAAAATATATCAATCCTGCTAAAGAAAACCAATCTTTCTACAGGTCCTGATAAACATTCAACAAGGTAAGCCCAAAGTGAATTCAAAAAATTCACCCTCTGCATTTCCTTTTTGTGTTTGAACGGTAGAATGTCAGAAAAATTAAAAATTTCATATGCTTAAAATTAAATTAATTTTAATCAGCTGGGCCTCAGTATTACCTGGTTGAATGTGCCTTGGTTCTCTGTATGTGAAAAACAAATTAAATTAAAAGTAAAGCCTTGATGAATTCAAAAATGCACCCCCTGCATTTCTTTTGTATACCCTTCACATAGTGCTAAGGGTATATATCAGCTTGTTATTCCGTTTGTAATTTCTTTATTATCCATTTGCGACCCCATAAAGTATTTATATTCTGGATCCTTACAGATAGGAAAGTTGATATAGTCATTTCATCTGTCAGTCTGTTGAAATCAAGTTTCCGGAGTCAAATAAAGTGATACGGATCAGTTATTGGTGGCAAACTATTGGAAATATAATTTTTTTTGGACAAAATCCGTGCACATATCCCTATATATCTCAGTAAATATAGTCATTCTTGCCACAAAACTTGGCACGGATACTCTGAAAATAGAGACCTCAATAAGGGAAGATTTTTTTCCGATAGTATCAGGGGAAGTGGTTTTTTGTCTACAATTGCACAAATTTTCTCAAATATTTCATGCGCTAAATCTTAGAAACTGTTAGAGCTATCGACTTTAAATGTTCTACAAAAAGTAATTGTGCAACAAGACCTACACTTAAAAAAAAGGGGAAGGAAAAGGGTTAGCTCCCATAAAAATTAACATTTTTTATGAAATTTTCGATATGCTGTATCTCGGAAACTATCGACTTCTAGTATTTTACAAAAAGTAATTCGAAGAAAAGACCTACATTTTGAAAAAAAAAGTTGGAGAGGAGCAGGGGGACTAAAACATCCTATAAAAATTAACAACTTTTATGAACCTTTTAATATGAACAATGTTGAAAACTTTTTAAACTCTCTACCTCAAATCTTCTTCACTTGTACTATTAATTATACGAACGCTAAAATTTTGTAAAGTTTTCTTTAAAACTGGCACAAGGTATTTTTATTATATTATTATTTGCAGTACAAAATAACTCGGCTGGGTATATTAAAAGACCAATGTAAAGGGTATATAAGATTCGGCACAGCCAAATATAGCAATCTTACTTGTTGTGTTTAAAAGTGTGAATGCAAAAAAAATTTTAATTTTTATACAAAACTAGCTAAGCACCGGTGTGCTTCGCTACACCAATTATAGTTAAATTACGAAAATATGTAAATAAAAGCATTTATATATTTTTTTTATTAACTGATTGCCCCACTTAGGTTAAATCAAATTATATGCCAGCCCTACTCTTTAGTTAACATATAAAAATTGGGAATTCATAAAAAATTCTTTTATAAACTTCTATATATAATAAAGGGCTACTTTATTAACAGATTAACATACTTTGGTAACCTGACGAATGCGATTGAAATAATTTTTCTATTTTTAGTGGTGGTTCTAAGGTTACGAAAAGTACTTAAACGTAATTTTAACCCTTTTTCCCTATAGGGTCCAATAATTAAAATAAATAATTAAAAAAGGACCCAAAACCGTTGTTATTATTTTTAGGCCTGTCGCACCCAATTTGAATAATGTTTCTATCTTTATTGGTTTAAAGTTACAAAAAACGCCTACAAAAATCAAAATATATTTTAACCATTTTTTTCCCTTTTGGGTCAAAAATTGAAAAAAGTACGACAAACGTAACCACATTTTTAAGACCTATCGAAAGCAATTTAAATAATGTTTCTATCTTTATTGGTTTAAAAGTAACTAAAAGTACCCAAAAGGACCAAAATACATTTTAAACCTATTTTTTCCCTTCGGTCCAAATTAAAAAAAAAACACCAGATACCTGTCTGTTTATTTCTTAAGGAAAACGCAGAACTTTTTAAATTATGTTTCTATCTTATATACATCAAAAGATAATAGGTTACAGATTTTAACAAACATGTTAAGCTTAACACGTGTTAAAAATTTCATGTATTTAGCTCTACGCGTTTGATCAGTATGGCTTTGGGTAATTTTGTTAGGCAATTCATAACCTTACCTTCCCACACAAATGGGCGTATTGTGGGCGTGGCAGCAATAATTTCCAAAAAAAAGTAGCCTTTTGTTCCTTTCAGACTTAAAGTAACACTCTGTAAAAATTTTACAAAACTCGATCCACTGGTGTGGCCAGCTATAAAATACAAACATACATACATGCATACATACACCCCTTCGTTATATAACAGATTTAATTTTTTTGACATTCACGTTTCCAAATATCCGCTGAGCTCTTGATATTACCTGAATGAGTGAGCCCTGAAAAAGAACGTGCCTTACTAAGGCGAAGACATAAATGAATACGAAGACAAAGTTCCCATTCGGTTTTTTTTTTTTTTTGAAATTGTAACATTTTTTAATTTTGCTAATGACAACTTTTTGTATAACAAAAAAATGTATTTTGAAAAATGTATTTTGACATCATAAGTATTTCAAATACAAAATACAAAATACTTCAGTGTTAGGTATTTCAAAAACAAAATACAAAATACATTAGAAGGTGGTATTTCAAATACAAATACAAAATACGTATTTGTATTTCAAATACAAGTATTTGAAATACTGCCCAACCCTGCATACAATATAACATCCATTAACTCCACATGTCCTAAAAGAAATAATTGTAAAACAATGCTTACATATTGGAAATAAATACTTATTTAGTTTTTATTAAATTTGTGATACGGAATATCTCTAAACTGTCAAAGCTATCGACCTCAAACCTTTTATAACGTATATATTTCTATTAGGAAATTTTTTATTCAAAAAATTTGTTAAATGGAAGCCTGAAAATAGCTTCGCCTATACAAACGTTCAAGTTTTGTGTAGTTCTCTATTTCAAAAACTAGCATAGCTATCGACTTTAAAACTGACATGAAATGATTGGAATATTTCTGCGGTTCGAAAACAACTTTTCTAGATTGGATGGCTGGGTGAAGGGCATATAAAGTTCGGCATAGCGGAATGTAGCGTTCTTACTTGCATTTTTTTCAAGTAAAAAAATCGTGAAAGTGAAAATTGTATATACTTAAATAAATTAGACTTACCGTTGGGTATCACACGTATTTCCAAGCGTCCACTAATACAACCTTCATCTTGTTGGACTGGACCGCCGTCGGCTTCTATGCAACTATCTTGCTGAGAAACTTGTATATCTTTGTTTGCATTAACTGCACAGTCTATAGTGGCAGATGGAAATAAGGAAGTGCTGCATTTCTGGCAGTCGATTTCAACAGTTGAATAGAACTTGTCTTTATGACTGAGACAGGGATCGCAGTGAGCACGGTGAGTATTATTAGAGATACTAAAACTTTGTAATGCTACATTAGGTAAACTGTTACGGTGTTTATTACTAGATAAATTTATAACATCATTGTTGCAAGCTGCCTCTACCAAGCCGCTTGGATTTTTTTTATCACATGTGGTCATAACATCCATTTCAATAGTTTTATTGTGTGCAGAATTACTATGTACATAAGTTTTACCTGGCAATATTCTTGTATCAGCAGCTTCTGAAAAAACTTCCCGGACACAAACATTGCGAATTATATCCATGCGGTAAACCTGAAAATTTAATTAATATTAATTAAAGAGCTAATTAACCGAAATTAAAGCTATAAGTATATATTCCTGAAAAAATGCTTAGAGGTCAAAACAATTTGACATTTTATATACATACATAGTTCTGTTATTAAAGTGTAAATTTTAAACCCTGAAAAGCAGAAACGAGTAAGACTTATAGTTTGCTTTTTGTTAGGATATTTTTTAACTTCAACTTTAATTTATGTAGCCGCCACTGACTTCTTCGGCTCGCATCGGCTTAAATACCTCAGCTGAACTAAAAAATTTGACAATATTCCAAATGTATTGTTAATTAAATTTTGTTTTATATTTTTAACTGAAAAATTCAGCAATATTTGTTTTTGTTTTTAAGAAGCTTGCAATATATGTACATACAAATTTTATTTAGCCAAAATTTTACGAAATTATGCCGAGTACCCACCAGAGAAGCAAGCCGATCAAAAGCGGCGGCGGCTTAACGGCTTTGTGCCAAATTTTTTACATTAGCACAAAATAACTATTTTCTAAGGAAAAAAATTTTTTCAAACAAACTTAGTTTATTTTTGAACCACTGGAATGTTTTTATATACTTAAAGGAAGCAGAATTGTGGTTCGTTGGCATCAGATATTTTACCATAAAACCACCTTTTTTCGCAACTGCTAACCGTAAAAATAGGTTCAAATAAATTTTTATCTTTCGGTTAGAAAATTAAAAAAAAATATGAGAAAATTAGATATCTAACTATAAAAATAACTATAACATTTAATTACAACAAGATGGATTTGAAATTTCTACAGATCGGCGGTGCTATATTCGGTTGTATCGAATCTTATATACCCTTAACATTAGTCTTTAATTCTCAGTAAGCCGGATATCAAAAAAAAAATTGCTTTGTCCTGGATTAACATTTTATGACTATTAAATTTTTGAGAGAAACCGTATCGACAACTTCATTAAATTGGTAAAGAATTTCACGAAGTTGGACCGTTTTTATAGACGCTGTCACTCACCGTGCTCCCATCTAACAATGTTTTTATATTTAAAACGTTAAAATTATGCTATAAATTCCTCATAGCAGGTTTAAAGCCAAAAGCTGTTACGGTTTCGAGATCTAAAGGTTCGAAAATTTTAATAAATTCTCCGTTTGTATAGGGACTAGCGTTTTCGTTGCTCTAATTAAAAAAAAACTATAAATTAGCCAACAGTCTGTAAAGTGCCGGTGCTAAGTTTTGTGGCAATGGTAGCCGTAGCTACAGAGATATTAAGGTTTTATTTAGTCCTCAAAAAAGGTTATGTCTATATTTAAGTTCATAGTTAAAAGATCTTGAATACCTGTTTTCTTAGAAATGTTTATGATTGTTTGGCTCAGTAGAATTTGGCCGGCACCGGAAACTTTATTTCAATAGATGGACAGACGAACATGGCTATGTCAACTTCCTTATCTATAAGAAGAATATAAACACTTTATGGGGTCGCAAGTGAATATTGGTATATATAACGTAATGAAAAGTTATATATCCCATAATTACTATGTAAAGGGTATAAAGAAACAACAGAAATCAAATATATATCACAAGAAACTGCTAAAATTTAATCAGAAGAGCTTTTCGACGGCGGCTTGGCTTGATTTAAAAAATCAGCTTGGGGGCTGGTACCTACCATGCCCATTTGTGGCATCGTAAGCAAACATAATAGTGTGTTCTGATGGCAATGTTTGCCATTGTTGTTATTTTTCAATGAGTAGTATTGTGTTTTTTTTTATTTTACGCATTAACTATAAACGGTTGTTGAAAGGCAAGACAAAAAATGAAAGCCAAAAAATGACAACATTAAAAAGAAGACAATAGAAGAATTGTTTAACCCTTTTTAAAAGAATTTATGCTTTTAATTCTAAGTTATGTACTAGTGTTTTTTTATATAAAAGCTTTAATTTATACGTAAATACACTCCACTTCGCATGAATAGGTGCAGTACTTTCCCAATCAATTTTATCAAGATAACTCATAAGGTTGACCAGGGAATATGTGAACTCTCTGAAGTCCTATTTTTTACTAAATCGCCAAAAAATTTTAATTGCTTTTTGTTTTTAAAACTTTTGAACCATTGTGTAGTCAAATTTGATTAAAATTCACAGAAATGGTCACTGCATTTATTTCTGTGAATAAATATTTAATTAATATGAAGTAATAAGTTCCTAATAATTCTTGCGATGTGAGTTGTGCGCAAGAGTTGAAGGTTATTATCGTGGAATTTTAGTTAATATCAATGACGCAATTAAAATCATGGTAAGGAGGGTACATAAGCGCATATCTGTCGGATATCATTAGGAGTTTTTCCCGGGAGTTCCCGCGCGAAAAATTCCCGAAAATTCGTCAATTTTCATTTCTCGCTTTCCCGGGAATTCTGTGCGGGAGTCCCGGGATTTACAACACCTCGCACTTCTTATTTTTGGTTTATAAAACATTAAATACTAACCCCCATTATCATAAAAAATTTAAGTATGGTTATTAAGGGCTTATTTGAGAGATGTCTATTCGAATTTTCAAATAATCTCTTAATAAGCCTACTATAATTATTATTAATACGAGCCTAACGAAGGCTTCCCCGCTGATATCATTCTACAATGGTTGAAATTTATGCGTATTTGCAATCAGGGTACACTCAAACAGGTAATACGTATCAAGAGCCCAGCTGACTATAACAAATTTGACATTCGTACTTTTTAAATATATAATTTTGTATACAATTTTTAATTTTTTTTTATTTAAAGAGCGGGACTCCCGGGATTACCGGGAAATTAATTTTTTATTTCCCGTTTCCCGGTAAGCGAAAAACTCCGGGAAATAAAAAACACTAGGTATAATACATCACAAACGATAGATCTCAAATCCTTTATATATGTATATATCATAATAATGGTTCCGCTAATGTCTCGTTTTTTAAATACTTTGACCAGCCTATCCTTTCTCGGCATTCAATATATGTTGAAAGTTATAGATATTGTCAAAAGAATTTGCCGAGGGCAAGAACCAACCCAACCGACTGAGCGCTAGTGGTTTGCAAAATCTTCTATGCGTTATCTTGAATCTCCTTGGATCACTTTCTGTAGGATGTTGGATGCCAAGCAACCGTTCTGATTGGCTTCAACATGGCGAAGCCCACTTAAAATTTTGTCCATCTTTCACTTCAAGAGGACACATACCTGCACGAGGTACCTCCTGCATAGATGTCTCCGACACCCGTTGAAGGAGTGAAACCAAATCGATCGCGTTATGGATTGGCGACACTCGTTAGATGTGCCCACGTTCCGTGAAGCTAACATCGACTGGGATCGCTACCTTGTCAGTCAAGATACGAACGAGGTTAAACGTTCTGTGCAATAAACAAGCGACTACACGTTGGATAAAAGATGCCGCGAAGCTGCAAGCAAAAAAAAAAACAATGTCAACGTCTACGCCACTCAATTAACCCAGCTGCTCCAAAACGGCATTCGTTGTGCCGATATCTGCACCTGTTGCCAACTCCATGGAGAATGCTGCAAAGACTGTGTTTGGATACCAGAAACTTGATAATAGTATAACGAGGAGTGTCATAAAGCAACTGCAAAAAATATGCAGCATACCAGACAACTCTGCACTCAGTAGCCACACGTAGTCCGTGGGTATTGGGAGAAAAGGAGGAAGAAAATCGTCTTCCTCGAAGAAAAAAAGAGAAGTGAAAATCGAGATGTACAGGAATAAAACCGATGACAGAAAGTTCTACCAACGTGTGAAACCCCCGACTGAAGGCTATGGTATATGCATCTCCTCTTTTGAAGACCAACAAAGCAATCTTGTGCTGCTTAATGCCCGTAATTTCAACAAATAGATATCTATCACTGTCAAGTTATCAACCGCGTATTTAAAGTTTAGTAATTTTAACTCGTCGGTAGCCTTACCGACCAGATAAGCGGTGGTTTATTTTACCCCGACCACTTCAGTTGGTTAATCGTCAGGTAACATATTCAAATAGTGTTAGTTTAGTAAAAAATAAAATAAAATCAAAATAACAAAACATGAACTCGGAACTTCAAGAACTAAGAACCTTAAGGAATGATATTATTTATTTTTTTTATTTATTTATTTAAATATTTAATCGATCCCATAAGGCTATATACGATTAAAGTAGTAAGATTGTAGTTATATAAGATAAGAATTTATATACAAATATTAGTAAAACACGGTTATATAAATTAATTTCATAAACTTTTTTGCTGTTTTTATTTATTTCTTATTAATATTTTATTTTAACTGACTATTTAATGGTCCTGTAGAATATAATGCAAACAAGAGAAGGCAGAAGAAGAAAGAAAAAAGATGTAACAAGTTAATTAAAAACATTATTATAAAGCATGCTTTTAAAACTGTGAATAGAAAATTCGAAACGTCTTAAACTAATTAATTAATGAAAAGCCGACAAGCTCTTTCAACGAATGATCTTTCAAAAATTAAGTTGTTAATTCGCGGTGACATTAACTAAAGATTATGGGTAGACTTCGAAAAGATAAACAATTCGTTCAAACGAGTATTAGTGTCAAATTTAATCAATTGAAAAAAAAGTACAGAGGATTTTAATTTTGACAAAGTTCTGAAAAGAACATTTCAAAAATTTTATAGCATATTCAGTGATGTGATCAGATATTCTCAGTTTAAAAATGAACCTGACTATACGGTTAAATATTAGCCTGTTGCGACGTAGATTAGTTGCCGTGCAGCCACTGATTGTTTCAAAACAGTAATTAATATGCGTCATGAGCAGAGAATGAGCCAAGGTTAATCTTTTATTAATTGGCAAAGAACAATTGAAGTTATACAAGGATCTTAAGATGCCATTTACTTTAAATGTAACGTTAGAAATGTGACTATCAAACGACAAACGTCTGACAAGTTTTATACCCAAACAGTTCAGAGTATCTACAAAAGGAACGTGAACTCCGTTGAAAAAATATAAATGGACGAAGAGTCGGCCCAAACGTAATTGCTTTTGACTTAGCCGGGTTGAAATTTAGTTTGTTATTGACTGCCCATGTAGAGGCTAGGGATAGTGCACGGTTTATTACTACTTCGTGACAATCCAAGAATTGTCAAATAAAAGATTGATATCATCAAGAAAAAGAAATGTTTTACAGTGAGTAGACTCAATGAAACTAACAAAATCGTTTATATAAATTAGAAATATTAGAGGACCAAGAATTGAACCTTGCGGTACACCACTCGAACACATTAAGATCGATGAACTTTTGCTATCCCACTGAAAAATTGTTTCCGGTTAGCCAAGTAAAAATGTAATAGTCTACAAGATGTTGCAGAGAATTTAAATTCTGTACACAGTTTGGTAATTAACACATTGATGTTAACGGTATCAAAAGCCTTGCTAAGGTCCAGTGATATAAGAGTCGAAATTTTCCCAAGATTATAATGTTGACGTATATTTTCAGTTAAGCTCAATAAAAGAGAGGAGTAGCTTCCACCAGCTCTGAAACCAAAATGAGAATTACTGAGTAGCGAGTTAGGGTTTAAGTATTCTAAAATTTGATTCTTTAGAACTTCTTTAAAAATCTTAGATAGGCTGGGTAAGATGCTAATTGGTCTTAAGTTTTCTATGCCACTACCAGACCCCTTTTTGGCAATAGGAACTATTCGTGAGGTCTTTCAAAAGGCGGGGAAACTAGAAGTCATTATTATTGTATTAAAAATGTGTAAAATAAGTTAGCTTATAAGAGGAATAATACTTTTTATAAATTGAAGAGGAATGCTGTCGTAACCAGTCGCATATGATTTCATCTTAGAAATGGCAAGGAATATGTCATTGATGCTAACATAACGATAATTAAATCCTAATTGATTAATTTCGTTAAACTTGGGTACTGAGTCATTGGAATGTGTCTGAGTGGAAATAAAGTATTGATTAAGTTCATCAGGACCATAAGAGTCGAAACCTTTGCAAGTTTTCCTATTTTGGCTGTTTACAATTTTCCATACATTTTTACTACTGCAATTAAACTTAGATTCCCAGAACTTAGCTTTATATTTCCTCATTATCGACATCAAATGCTCCAAAAAATCATTCGACGACAAAACCTACGCTTTGAAGAAAAAATTTTTTGGGTTGGGGGGTGAACAAAGGGGAGCTCCCATACAAATTAACAATTCTTATGAAATTTTCTATACGCCATATTTCGGAACTATAACAGCTATCGACATCAAATGCTTTACAAAAAGTAATTCGACAAGAAAGCCTACGCTTTGCAAAAAGTAACAGGATAATAATTTGCAATAATTGTTGAAAAGCACCACAGAATTATCTTAAAGACAGATTATCTTTCGAATTTTGGGTTTTGGAATTAGCAATTGGGCAATAACCTACGGACTCTATTTAGCATGAATTCACTAAAATTACACAAGAACATAATGTTACTGTTAAATGTAGCCCGCTAAGTTAACGTTTTTTTCATTTTATAAAACCGTTGCTATTAAAAATGTTAAAACATCTGTGTTATAACATCTTGTTTTAACTATGATTTATGACTAATTGAGACTAAGCGTAATGTTTTGAGTTGCAGTAAGTTGTGTGGTGCAACCACCTACAATTGCCAACTATTATCTCGGTGACCACAGTTATTTAAAACCAACTGATAAACTGACTAAGGACCTTATTGTTGTACATATGTAATAAATTCACTTATAGATATTGTCCCACAGCCAAAACTGTTTGACGGACTTTGTAATTAAATAATAATATTAACTCTTAAATTATGCACTATAAATAACTTATTAGTGTTATAATTTTTTAAAACTGTTGCTATATCTAATATTACTCATATTAAAAAACAGTTATGTTGCTTACAATGTTATCGAATGCCGCCTGCTGTACAATAGGTGGAGCTAATTCTTTACGCAAAACATTACCCATGGCCGGCTCGGACCAACATTGTGGTATAGAAGCCTGTACTTGAGTATAACTTTCTATACCGGCAATATTCAGATTGTACCTAATAAATTAATTTACAAGTATTAATATAACATAATAAAAACAAAACTTAAACAAAAAATCTTACTTTTTGGAACTTTGATAGGGAGAGACGAAAGAAGGATTAGGAGATATGGCTGCATTATTTCTAACAGTTGCGCAGGTACATTTTTGTTGCGATTGATCCTCTTTAACGTACTCAATCCCATCACCAGATAAGCGGTATTTTGTAAGAGCGTCTACTACACAATTGGTTTCATTTTGACATTGTAGTTGAGTAGAATCCAAACATACATCTGGTAAATTTGGGTGAGACAGCGAGATGAAACTAAATTTAGCTTTGGGAACAGGATTCTGTAGGAAGCATTAAAAAAAAAGGTTACAAAAACGATAAAAATAAACAAAGTAAGAAGATTATTAATATGGTTTTGTCGCGTCTTTAATACTTACATATATTAAAGCGTAGTCATGCAAACGTAAAATGTTCGTTTTATACATTATATTATGGTAAAAGAAATTAAATAAAGGTAAAGGATATAAATTTTTTCTTCTAAAATAACTCACAAGCCCTATGAATAGGGGTTTTTCCCGGGAGTTCCCGTCCCGAAAATTCCCGGGAAATTGGTCAATTTTCATTTCCCGATTTTCCGGGAAATTTGTGCGGGAATCCCGGGACATACAAAACCTCCTACTTCAAGTATTTTCGTAGCATATTCACATTTTTTTTACTTTTTCCTTATTTTTGGTTAATAGAAAATTAAATACTACCCCCCATATTCATAAAAAACTAAAGTATGGTAATTAAGGCCTTATTTGAAGGATGTCTATGTGAATTGTCAAATAATCCTTTAATAAGCCTACTATAATTATTATAAATACGAGCGTTAATATGAAACAAAATCGGATTTTTGCCTAACGAAGACTTTACCGCTGGTGTCATTCTACAGTGGTTGAAATTTATTCATAATTGAAATCAGAGTACAGTCAAACAGGTAATATCAAGAGCCCAGCTGACTATAATAAATTTGACATTCGTACTTTTCAATTTTAAATGAAATTAAACTAATCTTTGAATATTAACAACTTTTAAATTTTCCAAAAAAGTTTATTATATTAAACCACAATATCCTTAAAAATAGTGGTTTTGTTGGAAATGAAAATAAAACCCTTTAAGTTTAATTTAAAGCGGTATTTCTGACATATAAAAAAGGAAGTATTTTTTATACTTACAAAATATTTTGTGGAAAAAATGTAGTATTTGGTGGAATTTGAGAAAAAAAATTTTAACGGCATAACTACCTAAAGTGTATATTAATGAAAACGTAAAAGAAAAGTTCCCCCAAACTTTCCCCGGAAAAAAGAAGCCTGTTAAACACCTATGACCCAAGAAATTTATCGTAAGGAAATTTGTTTGAAATTTTGTTTCTAATTCAGCAAAAAACAAGTAAGTGCGTTATATTCGGCTGTGCTTGTGAAGGGTATACATTGGTCTTTTAATATAGATGAGGAACGTTTGAGGTCGACAGTTATAAAAGTTGTCTACATTATTCATATTGATAGGTTAAAAAATTTGTTAATTTTTATGAAAAGTTCTAGTTCCCTGCTACTCTCCAACTTTATTTCTAACATGTCTGAATTATTTGATTATTGCTTTTTGTAGAATATTCCAAGTCGATAGCTGTAATAGTTTCCCAGATGTAGCGTATCGAAAATTTCATACAAATTGTTGGCTTGTATGAGAGCTACCCCTTCTCCTGCCCGTGCCCAAAAAAAAATTTTCGAATGTAGGTCTAATTATCCTGTTACTTATTGCAGAACATTTGAAGTAGATTCCTGTTATAGTTTCCGAGATATAGCGTTTTCACCCCACACCCAAAAATTTTTTTCTTTAAAACGTTGGTTTTGTTGTCCAATTACTTTTTGTAAAACATTTGATAAATATAGATGTTGCAGTTTCCGAGACAAAGCTCATCGAAAATTTCATAAAAATTGTAAATTTGTATGGGAGCTACCCCTTATTCTACCCCATTTCTTTAAAGCATAAGTCTTGATGACCAATTACTTTTTGTGGAACATTTTATTTTGATATCTGTTACGGTTTCCGAGATATAGCGTATTGAAAATTTCATAAAAAATGTTAATTTGTATGGGAGATACCCTTTCTTTTGCCCCCACCCAAAGATTTTTTTCTTTAGAGTATAAGACTGCATGTCCAATTACTTTTATTAGAATATGTGAAGTCGATAGCTTTTATAGTTTCCGAGATATAGCGCATAAAATTTTTCAAATTTGTGCAATTGTATGAAAAATACTACTTCCCTTGATCCTATCTGAAAAAAACTTTTTCATTGTTTAGGCCCCTACTTTAAGAGTATCCGTGCCAAGTTTTGTGGCAAGAGTGATTATATTTACTGAGATATATAGGGATATATTCACGGATTTGGTCCTCCAAAAAATGGGTTATTTAGGGTTTTCGCTTGAATCTCAGTCAATAGTGAACCGATTTTGCTGATGGCTCTTAAAGCAACAGAAAACAAACTGATATATGTATACAAGTGCTGTCAATTTCGGTTAACTGATTACCCGAAAAACCGGTTTTGGGCTATATTTTCGGTTTTTAAGAAACCGGTTTTATCCTTCCGGTTAACAAATTTTTTTTTTTTATCTGTGGAAATCGTCAATTTTCTTTATTTTATTTTTGTGTTTACCGCACTGTTATTAGCTAGTGCTATTATTTCGCTGTATATTATTGTTTAGTAAATGAAATTTTTAAGAAATTTGGAGAAAACAAGAAAAAAAATAATATACATAAATATATTAGCTGTTTTTCTAAAAGTATGTATAATTTATAAAGTCAAATTGTGTTTTATCTATTTTGATAAAATTAACATTTGGTCCCCAGAAATTTTTTCCAGTCACTATTCTTTGTGTTTCTTACCATAAATTACATAAAGAACATATTTTGTGTAACAAATGCTATTTTTAAGGTTATTTTTGTTGTTGTTTTAATAAATATGATTTTTTTTACGTTATATACATTTTGTAATTAAATAGGTGGTTAACGGATTAACCGGTTTGTTGAATTTCGAGTAACCGGAAACCCGGTTTTAAAAAAGTAGGGTTTTTTACAACACTAATGTATACCCTAACCACTATGTAAAGGGTATAATAACAATCACCCAAACATACACACACTATGGCTCTTTAAAAACAGAAAAAAAATTAAGCAAAAACAATATACAGGTATGATACGATGTACATTTATTGTCTTTAGAAGAGTGTTAACAGCGGACAGTGGGTTCGATGACACCGAAAGTGGCGATTAATTCATGGGAGCCGTAATTTAAATTTTTTTGATTTTTTTTTCAAATCGTTAAATATGCATAAAAAGACATATTCTGAAAAAAAGAAAATTAAAGTTTGTTTCAGAATTTTCGCCGTAATTTTAAAATGGAAAGTAATTTTTTTTAGAAAATGGGAAGCAAACAAAAGCTTATATTGTCTCATTTCTAAAAAATAAAAAAATAAATATATATTTTGCATAAATATGAATATAAGTTTAATTTAAAATCTGAATTTGGGTTTTGAAGGATTTCGGGAATTTTAAAACTTTTTTAAAAAAAGTAACGAAATAATTTTTTATAATTTTTTTTGTTTATCAATAATTGTCATTCATTTAAAAAGAAACCATATTATGTTCATCCTTACCTTCATCATCATAATCTTCGCTGTCATTACTCTCAATTTCATGTTTTTCTTGAAAAATAGTAGGCGATAGCAAAAGCTGTAGTTCGGAATTTGATAATTGTTGCTTTTCTTTTCGCTCATTCTGTTTATTAATACTAGATATGAATGGATCTGAACTGAGAAAAAATCTATTTAAAATATTTTCATTTGACTTTTCTCGGCTGCATTTGCGAGCAAAGTGTTCCTTATAATTTTTAAAATCCTTATTTCTGGCTTCCTGAGCTTCTTCTGAAAGTTCTCCAATCGGTTAAAGGGCATATTTTATGATTTCGGGACCATGAAATAAAAATTTATGTATTGTAGGAGTCATACAAAACCATTTTAACACTCTCGTGAATAAAGATTACTGAAACTTTTTCACGCACCTTTCTCCGACAACATAATAACAATAGTAAGCACTGAACGAACGCTAGTTATGTTATATATGTACATGACTTTGAAAAAACACGGCTTCAAACAGAAAAATGTTAATAGCCAAAAAGGGAGCAGCAAAACCGCAAAATTTCTTGTTTGTAGTATAAAGCTAAGATTTCATACTTTTAGAAAATATAAGATTCAAAACCCAACCTTAACTAACTTAGAAGTTTTGGTTCACGAAACATCAAAAATAGGCCAATTTTGGACCTTTTTAAAAAAAATCGTCAAAAATATTTTCACACATATTTTCAAAAACACTACATCATTTTTTTACACTTTAATACCTGAAGTTGAAGGTTCCATTCTTAAAATAACACTTTGTTAACGTTAAGTTTAAAAATTACGGACTCGTGTTTTCGTTTATTTTGTTTTCGTTTATTTTATTAGTTGAACTATTTGTTTTAAGACAATTTTATTTTCTTTATTAGGCTCAAGTTCAATACTTTACTAAATTCTCATTTAATTGCAAATGAAGAAATTAATATTTTTAGTTTTAACTACTTTATAAGCGTTAGTTAAGAAAGGAAAATTTTATTGAAAAAACAAGATTTTTACCGATACTAGCCGAGTAGAATGCATTTTCGAAAAACAGCTACGATTTTCATCATCAGTACTCTTTGTTCGGTTGTTAGTTATTAATTTGGTTGTAAACATCAGCCGTTTAACCCACTGATCCATGTGGCGAGGTGAGTTGGCATGAAGTTTTTTCCACTTAAACCAACTAAACCAAAGCTTTTTCTTTTTTCCATTTCCTATTACTATACTAACGCCATCTATACATATCTTAGTTGCAACACTAAGTTACGTAGCGTAGCCTTAACCATCTATCAGATGGTATTAGGAGGCTTCCATATTTTTTATTTGTACAATTTTTCAAATTGTTATATATCACCGTGCTCGTGCCGGACTCGTTTAATGCAAAATTTTACTCTTTTCGCTTTTTAAAAAATTGCAAAAAATTTGGTACTTTAGCACGTCACTACGGAGTCAGCTGACAAGATAGATGCTTGAAAATTTACAGTGATATAGAATTTTATCTAGTTTTATCCGATATTAATACAAAAACTTAATTCTAAAAATTCAATTAAGCGTGACTTTCGAACCATTTCAACCCAACGTGCAGCGATAGTAAACTATAACTGTCAAACTTCTTTTACAACTAGTATGAAGCCCAGCCATTTAATCCAGCCGATTTCGTGCTGCAAATTTATAATAAAAATGATTTTTATATGTACATGTATATGTTTACACATATAACATACATACATGTATACATACATGTGTATGTAAATACAAACATATGCACAATACATACCTACGTTCAAGCATACAAGAAACTTTTTGCATACCATTTTATGCCAATCAATATATATGTACATACATTTGTTTAACAACGTTGTCAGTTGATTACATTTGTTACATTTTTTGTACAGGTTTTGTAATTTTGTTCTTAAACAACTGAGGCAATAGCAATATTTTGCCTTTATCTAGGTCCGTGCTGAACCGATCTTGCTCATTTTAAATAGCGATCATTTCATTGATATTTCTAATAGTTTGGCACCAATACCTGGTCTGTAGTACTTAAATTGATTTCGGAAACTAGATTTCAACAGACAGACATGGATATATCGACTTTCCTATCTATAAGGATCCAGAATATATATAAGTACTTTATGGGGTCGCAAGTGAAAATTTTAGATATTGCAAACGAAATGACAAACTTATATATACCCTTACCACTTATGTGAAGGGTATAAAAAACAGTCCTCACTTCATTTTGCGTTTGAATTGTCAAACGAGTGCTTAAATCAACAACACATGATTATAAATACCTACGTCCAAACATATGTACATACAGAAACTTAATTCTTATTTATGCCCAAACATACGTATGCTTAACAACGTTGCCAGTTGCTTACATTTGTTACATTTTCGACGGATTTCGTCTAAAACAACTGAGAAAACTTGGGTAATCGAATTATTTTGCCTTTAACAAGTCCGAAAAACTAATCAGACAATAAGATATGGGCAGGGGTTGGGGTTGGGGTAGCTCCCACACAAATGAAAAATTCTTATGAAATTTTCGATACGCTCTATCTCGGAAACTATAACAGCTATCGACTTTAAATGTTCTACAAAAAGTAGTTGCACAAAAAAAACTACATTTTGGAAAAAAAATTTTTGGTGAGAAGCAGAGAAAGGGGAGCCCCCATATAAATAAACTTTTTTATAACATTCTTGATACGATATATGTATCTGGCAAACTACGACTGATATCGACTTCGAATGTTCTATAAAAAGTGATGATCATATAATTCCTACATATTGGAAAAAATTAGATGGAGAGGAGCAAGGGGACTAGAACCCCTACCCCTATACAAATTAAAATTTTTTATTGAACTTTTAATACAAATAAAGTCGAAAACTTTCAAAACTCTCGACCTCAAACCTTCTACATAGTATATCGATTATACATACGAACGGTAAAATGTTCTATTTCGAAAAGTAGGATTGCTATGGACTTTAAACCCGTCACAAGGTTTTTTATTATTATAAAGCAGTACAAAATAACTCTGCTAGAAAAGATGGATGGGAAAATTAAAAGACCAATGTGAAGGGCATAAAAGATTCGGCACAGTCGAATATATTGCACTTAATTGTTTATATTAAAAAAATGGGGTAAGGCCAAAAAGTTTAAGAGATCATCTATTTTGAAATGTTTCTGACCTTTATTTTTCAACTACTAATATGAAAAATTTTAACCACACGAATAATAAAATTCAGCTGTTTTGTTTTAAATTGCTAAAATCAATGTTTTTAATTTACCTTTGGCCTATGTGCCGTGGTGATTCGGCACGAAGTGGGTTAAACAGCTGATGTTTACAACCAAAAATAATAACTAACAACCGAAAAAGAGTACTGATGATGCAAATCTTTGCTGTTTTCGAAAGTTATTTCTACTCAGCTAGCATCGGTAAAAAAATCGTTTTTTCAATAAAAATTTTCCCTTTTTAACTAACGCTAATAGAGTAAAAATTTAAAAAAATAAATTTTTTTCATTTGTAAAAAATGAGAATTTAGTAAGTATTGAACCTGAGCGTAAATAAAAAATTAAATTGTTTTTAGTTTATTTACCCGGTCTTTATGCCAAAAGTAGCGAAAGCTAGAGAGACATCCATAAACAGTGCGGAGCAGTACTTCTTTTTCTTCAAAGACTTTTATTTGGAATGCTTAAATTCAAGATCGGGGCCGGCTTGTTTTTAAACAATGTCTCAAACAATTTCGACATATGTAGTTCGCGGCACACTGTAAGGTCTTTAGATTTCACCTTCAAAGGATCCTAAAGAACCATCTTTACTAAAGCAACTTTCTATATGGGCGGAAAATATTCAAGCCATAACATGGCGTTAAAAAGAACCAATATAAAAAAATTATTGTCTTTGCTGCGCAAGGCAGCTAAAAAATCAGTTTGTTGCTTATTTCATGACGTTTTTAAATATTTAAGTTATCCATAGCCTCTCTGACATCTAGAAATGGGAATTTTTAAAGGACGTCTAGCAATTACAAGTACATGTTTCAATAGTAAACACGTTCTTTAAATGACCTGCGAGCTTATTATATTTATCTTCGCCATTTCTTGTCCAGGATCCTTTCATATTACGCAGTCATGGTTTTGCGATAACGGCTCTTCTTAGATGTTTGGCTGATCGCCATAAATCATAATTTATCTTAAGAGTCAAGTCTATATCTTCCAAGTGTACCTTATGTGATGCCATTCGTTCTCAACTTTTGAGTAAGTTTGTAAATTGTTTAGCTTAGTTTTAAATTGGGGCGATTAAGGCTTTTCTTATCCTTTTTGGGCTTTCCATTTTTCAGATAAAATCTGTTTTACATCGGCAGAAAAATTTTGTTTTTTAGTCTGGCAGTAGGTAGCATAATTAAGTTCACCGGCTTTTTCAATGTGTTCATTTGGGCTACGAAGACAATTATCGATGTCTTCCGGAGAGTTTAGCGGTTGTTTTACCGAGCAGTGGGTGTTAATATACTTTTTATTATGCTCAAATCGATAATGTCTGGAATTTTTTTGTGGTCTGCTGGCCAATAGGTTGATTGCTTAGTTGTAATAACACATAATCATACAAAACACGAATTTAAGGACTTATTATTTGGAAGCCCAAGTACGTATGCCAAGCATTATAGTTTCCAACAGTAACGAAGCGGGGACCTAAATATTTCAAAAAAAACATTTCTTCTGGTCTTCCGTTATGAAAATTTGGGTGAAAGAGAAACCGACTTAATCACGAGTTTCTGGAAAAAAAGTCATCAATATAGACATTTGGTGCTTAGATATAATACTCGGAGACCACCCATCTATTGGTGGTTAATTCTTGATTTGATATATATCTCCGAGCCACCACTACATCAATCAATTAAATCCTTAGAATCGTAAATAGTATAGTCACTTATTTTTAAAGTTATTCTAGATGTCATATAAGTCTCAGAAAGTAAAAATTGAAAATTAAGAATTATTAGTTAGTTATGAGGTAGATCATGGCCTATTTAGCAAAACAGACTACATTTATTACATTATGCTAGTCCTATTCGTCATTACTCGAATCAGTTTTTTAACCCCTAATTAGTCGCATGCTATTAATTACATCACAAACTCAATAGCTTCCTTATTTGAGCCAAAGTTTACATCTAAATAACAGTCAAGTGCCAGTAGAAAAATACTTCAGCGCTGTTCTTTTAGGCAATGACCCCATTAGACTAATTACGAGCTTTTTTTATGGGAGTTCTGCAAAGTTTGCTGTTTAAAAATTATTATATATTGTATTTCTACTGTAGAAAAATTTAAGTTGTCTTGAAATTTTCATGTTATTTTAATCTGGATATCTAAAAAATATTTATTTTGTAACTGCTTGTAGAAGCCTTCAACAAAAAGCAAATTTAACTCTGGAAATCTGAGTTCAGAGCTAAAAGCGATAGTTAAAAACACTGAGACACAGTAGGGACGCTAATGATCAGTCGTAACGGATATTTTGTTGCAGAAATAATAGGTAAAACCTGTTTAACGGAACCCTTAACAATTTGAGAGGATTCTTTTTGAAATGCATCAGCGGGAGAGTCGTATCCTTTTAGCAATAACAAAACGTGACTGTAGTTATATATGTACATGTCCAAGGAAAAATTATATACGTGGTACGAGGTACAAAAAATCTTCAAGATTTTTAGTTATAAATAGGTCGAGTTTTTTTTTTCTTTAATTTAAGTTCAGCAGGCACCTATCGAAATAAGGGTTGAGCGTACTTTTCTCTATTTTTAATACTTGATACAGATCTGACTCTAAAGCCCTTGCTGCACAAACAGGTCTTAACATATTACGGCCCAACATTAGAATCAATGCCCTTAAAAATGACGAAAAGCCCTTTTGGTTCCCAAGTTGATACCTTTGCAAACTTTTTTTAAGGTTTTTAAGTTCAGAAATCGTGCTGTGGTAAGTGTTCTCGTGATTCAATTAAATTTTAATCTTATAAACGTAAGTTACCACGTTTTATTTTTGGCATGTAAAAATTACTTTGACAAGTTAATACAAGAACTCAATAATATCATTAAAGTGTTTTTCTCTCAAACAAATTGGAATTTGGTATTTTTTTTGTAAATATAATAAAAATTGGGATTGTGCTTAATTTGCCCCTTGCGTAATATACTTATTTAAATTTGGCGCACTTGCACTGTTTGCAATTATTTTTGGTTTTCTGTTAAAAAGTTTCTATTTTCTCTTAAGTCATTGAGGTTTTTATTGCTAACGATTGTGGAGCCCAATGTCGCGACGACTATTGTCACTCATCAACCGTTCGCTTTTTAATTTGTTTTTTTTCTTCTGAGTTATGTACAAATGTATTAATGTAAATATGTATATCAATTTATTTGCTTTTCAAAAGATGTAGACAAAATATAAATATTTTTTTTTGATACTTTTCAAAAACTTTGGACCCTAAGTAACAGAAAAAAGGGTACTAATCGCATATTTGTACCTTTTGTAACACCTAAGCCAAATAAGGTAAACACATAACTTAAATTGCGTTCTAAAGGTCTCAAAAAGTTATGAATACTGTTTTGGTAGTTTGTCTGAAATTTTTAACCTTAATAAGGAAATAAGTTCTTTTTGTAACTTTTAAACCAATAAACCTAGAAACATATTTGAAATTGCGCTTACTAAGGTACAAAATATTATGAATATTGGTTAGGTACTATTTTAAAATTTTGTATTTCTGTTTAAATATTTTAGGTACTTCTTAAGCTTCTCAACAAATAAAGGTCCAAACATAATTTAAATTGCGGTTGATAAGTATAAAAATAATATTAATAAGCTTATGGTAGTTTTTTAAAATTTTGTACCTTTGAAGGTATAAAAAAGGTACAAATTACATATTAGTAATTTTAGGTACTTTTTATAGCTTCTAAACCAATAAAGGTACACACAAATCCAGATTGCGTTTTACAGACCCAAAAAAGTCATGAACACTGTTTTGGTACTTTTTCGAAATTTTTAACCTTAAAGGGAAGAACAAATTTACAAATTGTGTTAAGAAACTTTTTGTAGCTTTCAAACCGATAAAAATAAAAACATAATTTAAGTTGCGTTCGAAAGGTTTTAAAAACAATATCAGTTTTTTTTTTAAGTTTTTCACCCTAAGGGACAGAAAAGGGAGTGAAAACAGGGTAAACCAGTGATGAAAAATGAGTATTTCATTTGGGTATCAAACAAATGTTTCGAGGGTACTTTTTTAGCGGCAATAGTATCAAAATTGGTTTTTTCTCTGGTTTACTTTAATCCACAAAAAATAAATATAAAAAAATTCATCAGGACCTTTTAAGTGTTTTTAGTTTGTTCAACAGAGAATCGAAACTTAACTGTATATATTTTTTAAACAATTTGAATATCATCCAATGGTATTGTAAAAATTTATTTTAAAAATCTGACCTTTTATTTTGGAAAATTAACGTTAGCCGCTTGAAAAAATTGAATTTAAATTTGCCGAATTTATCTTCGCATCTCTATGAAATATGTATGTTTTTTGCCCGCCTTTAGTTACCACGCATCAAGTTTAAAAGTTTATTTACAACCTTTTTTAAACGCTATGCTAAAGAAATGTGTATATTTAAAGCATTTAGCAAAGCAACTGTCCGTAGGTTAATATTTTATGCTTATTACATCTTATATATGAAATATTTGTGGAAGTAATGGTTAAAGCCCCATTGACTAATGTAAAAACATCTTTTGTCATGGAGGTAATTCTCAAAGTTATATTTTCCGTATACGCCACCTTTTTGTAGTTTTTTAATTTAATATTTTTTAACTTTAAAAGAGGGTTTTTGAACGAAATTTTCGTACAAAATCAATTTTCAAATTTATTGATTTTAAATTTAAAAATTGTTTATAAATAAAACCCCTTAACCTTTTGCATGGGTAATTATATTGTATATAAAAAACCATTAAAGGCTTTTTAAAACAATTTTGGATCCTTCTAATTTCTAAAAAAAAATTAAATGATTTAATCTTTTTTTCGAAGGTGTAAAAAATTTAAAAATATCTCGTGCATAATGGGTCTTTTGACTGCACTTCTATGTTAACAATTTTTAAAAAAATATTTGGGAAAAAACTATGTTTTTTAAAGTTAATCTAACACTCACGTTTTTAAATCTGTAAATAATACTACTGGAGACCTTTGAGTGTAAAATAATATTGCAAAAAATATTAGTTACAGCCTCTCGTGAAAGGAAGCATACTTACGTACTCAAGTATTTAAGAAAAGCACATGGAAAGAAAAATATTGTTTGGCAAAAATCAAAACTAAACCATTTAAAAACAAGTAAGAGCTTTATATTCGGCTGTGCCGAATCTTATATACCCTTCACATTGGTCTTTAAATATACCCAGCCGAGTAATTTTGTACTGCAAATAATATAATAAAAACCCTTGTGTGAGTTTTGAAGTCCATAGAAAACTTTACAAAATTTTAACGTTCGTATAAATAATAGAAATAGATGAGGAACGTTTGAGGCCGACAGTACTAAAAGTTTTTGACCATATTAATACTAAAAGGTTAATAAAAGTTGTTAATTTTTATGGGATGTTCTAGTCCCCCTGCTCCTCTCCAACTTCTTTTCCAAAATGTATGAATTATTTGATTATCACTTTTTGTGGAATATTCGAAGTCGATAGTTGTTATAGTTTTCCAGATGTGGCGTATCGCAAATTTCATAAAAATTCTTAGTTTGTATTAGAGCTACCCCTTCCCCTGCCCCTGCCCAAAAAAAACTTTTTTTTTAATGTAGGTCTTATCCTGTTACTTTTTGCAAAGCATTTGAAGTCAATTTCTGTTATAGTTTCCTAAATTTACCATATCGAAAATTTCATAAAAATTGTTAATTTGTATGGGAGATTCCCTTTGTCCATCCTCCACCCAAAAAATTTTTTCTTCAAATCGTAGGCTTTGTTGTCGAATTACTTTTTGTAGAACATTTGATTTCAATATCAGTTATAGTTTTCTAAATATAGCGTATTGAAAATTTCATAAAAATTGTTATTTTGTTTGGGAGCTACCCCTCGCTCACCACCCACCCAAAAAGTTTTTTTTAAAAACATAACTCTTGATGTACAATTACTTTTTGTAGAACATTTGATTTCGATATCTGGTATAGTTTCCGAGATATAGCGTATGTATGGGAGCTACCCCTTTTTTTGCCCCCACCCAAAAAATTGTTTCTTTAAAGTGTAGCCTTTATTGCCCAATTACTTTATGTAGAACATTTGATTTCGATATCTGTTATAGTTTCCGAGATATAGCGTATCGAATATTTTATAAAAATCGTTAATTTGTATGGGAGCTACCCCTTGTTTTGCCCCCACTCCAAAAATTTTTTCTTTAAAGTGTAGGTCTTAGCGTACAATTACTTTTTGTAGAACATTTTAAGTCGATAGATGTTATAGTTTCGAGATATAGCGCATAAAATATTTCACCAAATTTGTGCAAATGTAGGAAAAATACCCCTTCCCCTAGTCCTATCTGAAAAAACTTTTTTCCGTTATTTAGGTCCCTTCTTTAGGAGTATCCGTGCCAAGTTTTGTGGCAAGAGTGACTATACTTACTGAGATATATAGGGATATATGCACGGATTTTGTCCTAAAAAAATGGGTTACTTTGGGTTTTCCCTTATATCTCGGTCAATAGTGAACCGATTTTGCTGATTTTAAATAGCGATTGTTAGCGGGATATTTCCAATAGTTTGACACCATTAACTGATCTGTATCTTTTTATTTGACTCCGGAAACTTGATTTCAACAGACGGACAGACAGACAGACGGACATGGCTATTTCAACTTCCCTATCTATAAGGATCCAAAATATATATACTTTATGGGGTCGCAAATGGATAATAAAGAAATTACAAACGGAATGACAAACTGATATATACCCTTTTCACTATGTGAAGGGTATAAAAATATTGAAAAAAAGTAAAATTGGGTATCAAATTAGACAGAGGAGTAACACGGTATTTTCCACCATCCAACAGTATCAAAAAAAGTACGATCGTATCAACTTTTGCAACACTGGGGTAAACATTTACTTCGGTAGTTTTGCACTCTTTGAATTTACAAATATGAAAAAAGAGACGCCGATTAAGGCCAAAAGTCAACTTAGTGTGCAAAATTTTTATTTTTCACACTTTTGATACTTTTTTTAGTTTTTTGGAGTAATGAGACTACAAATATAAATTAGCGACTATTGTCCATTCTTGGTACTTTCTGCATGTATTTTGAAGTGAATAAAATGTCTTCCAGACATGAACAAAAAAAATACTTTTTCACATTCTGGTAGTTTTTATTATACCCTTCACATAAGTGATAAGGGTATATATAAGTTTGTCATTCCGTTTGTAATTCCTTTATTATCCATTTGGGACCCCATAAAGTATATATATTCTGGATCCTTATAGATAGCGAAACCGATTTAGCGATGTCCGTCTGTCCGCCTGACCGTCTGTCCGGGTTATGGTTGAAAGCCCCCCAATATCGCATAGACCCGAATGTGGTATCAACCTGTCCCGAGAAAATCGGTATTGAAATTCAGCAAAATCGCCCCATAATTGACCGCGATGTATGCAAAAAACCAAGACTACCTCGTTTTTTTGAGTCTACAACGACAACAAATATCATACTTTTGCATGTAATAATAAAAAAACAACAAAAAAAGAAAAAAACAGAATCAGTCATATTGATATTATTAAAACACACCCAAAACAAAAATTTTATTAGTATTAGTGTTCATACATATAACAGCGTTGCCATACAAAGCTTAATTTAAACATTTTTAAAATCGCTCCTACGGCTTCCAGGGTTCTCCTACAAAGGTAAAATGTAAGACAGACCCGAATTATTTTTTCCATCCAAACATTTTTGTGGAACATACTTACCCTCTATCTCCAGCCCCTGACATGGTTGCCATACAAAATTTTAAAAAATAAGGTAAAAACCGCTATAACTTCCACTGACTCGCCCGTAGAGGAAAAAAATGCATCACAGACCCCCATTAATTTCTACTCCCAAACATATTCCTAGAATATACTTACCCCCTATCTCCACGCCCTGAGGGGGTTGCCATTCAAAATTTACAAAAATGATATGAAAATGCCCACAACTTCTTCACAGTTGGCCTTAGAGCAATAGAGTGTACCACCGACCCCCATTTATTTCTTCTCCCAAACATATTCCTAGAATATACTTACCCCCTATCTCCACGCCCTGAGGGGGTTGCCATACAAAATTTACAAAAATGATGTTAAAATGCCCACAACTTCGTCAGAGTTGGCCCTAGAGCAATAAAAGATACGACCTACCCCCATTAATTTCTTCTCCCAAACATATTCCTAGAATATACTTACCCCCTATCTCCACGCCCTGAGGGGGTTGCCATACAAAATTTACAAAAATGATATGAAAATGCCCACAACTTCGTCAGAGTTGGCCTTAGAGCAATAAAGTGTACCACCGACCCCCATTAATTCCTTCTCCCAAACATATTCCTAGAATATACTTACCCCTTATCTCCACGCCCTGAGGGGGTTGCCATACAAAATTTACAAAAATGATGTAAAAATGCCCACAACTTCGTCAGAGTTGGCCTTAGAGCAATAAAGTGTACGACCGTCCCCATTAGTTTGTCCTCCCAAACATATTCCTAGAACACACTTACCCCCTATCTCCACGCCCTAACGGGGTTGCCATACAAAATTTACAAAAATTATGTAAAAATGCCCAGAACTTCTTCAGAGTTGGCCTTAGAGCAATAAAGTGTACGACCATCCCCCATTAGTTTGTCCTCCCAAACATATTCCTAGAACACACTTACCCCCTATCTCCACGCCCTAAGGGGGTTGCCATACAAAATTTACAAAAATGATGTAAAAATGCCCACAACTTCTTCAGAGTTGGCCTTAGAGCAATAAAGTGTACGACCGACCCCCATTAGTTTGCCCTCCCAAACATATTCCTATAACATACTTACCCCCTATCTCCACGCCCTAAGGGGGTTGCCATACAAAATTTACAAAAAGGATATGAAAATGCCCACAACTCCTTCAGAGTTGGCCTTAGAGCAATAAAGTGTACGGCCGACCCCCATTAGTTTGCCCTCCCAAACATATTCCTAGAATATACTTACCCCCTATCTCCACGCCCTTAGGGGGTTGCCATACAAAATTTGTAAAAATTAGGATAAAAATCCCTACAACTTCCCCGTCACCCGTGGAGCATTAACAAATGATACCGACCCCTACTTAAAAATTAAAAATACTTCATAAGTAAAAAAAATGGATAAAAATAAAAAAAGTTTGGGATTGCAAAAGGTCAATGTGAAGGGTATATAAGATTCGGCACAGCCGAATATAGCGCTCTTACTTGTTTTTTAATATGAAATTAATTAAATGAAAAGTACTTTCTTCATATTTTTGTGTACATTATTGCATATGTTGAAGACAGAAAATCGAACATTCTGGACTAAGATTGTGTAAAAAATTAAAAAAACTTTACTTTTTTATGCTTATAAAACGTTTTTACATTTAGTAATTTTTTAATTCAAAACTGCGCTTACGAAGTAGCGGGTTAATATCTGGTAATGGTGTATTTTAAAAAAAGGAAATCGTAATTAGTTTCGATATAGTTGGACCTTACTTGTTACTTTTGACTTCTTGCGGACTGCATTCTTGCTCATTTAAGTATCGCTCTAACTATAAAATTCGTGTCTTTCCTATTTCTCTTTCAACCCTTCTGAAAGGATTTAAAATAGGCCTAAAGGCCTCTGGGTGGAGGTGGCGAGTGGCACTGGTCCTACCTTTCGTAACCTAACTTAAGGTTGAATCAGACGTGACTTAACCGTAACGCCATAGCCATAGCAATTGAAAATGCAATTGGTTTCCGATTGGGTTATAATTGGATTCTATTGGATTTCAGTTGGATTTTCAATAGGTACGGCTATGGCGTTACGGTCATGTCTGATTCAACCTTTAGTTAGGCCCGGGTCCTACGGAAATCAAACTTCTTTAAAAAATTGTTAAATTGACGAATCCGCTCTACAACTCCCAGACAGGGATTAAAAATCGAAATCCAATATGAAAATCTCCACGACATATGAAAATATTTGTTGAAGTATTGAATCAGCCCTAGACCAATTGTGGGCGTTTTGGTAAAAAAACCTTAAGAGTCAATTCTCTGATTTTTGTAAGGTTTTTTGGGGAATTGTAGAGTTTTTTGTATTTTAAAATTTTTTCAGTTTTGTTTAAGCTATTTTTTTATTGCATTAACACACAAAACAGGCAAGTTATAATATATAATTTTCTATATACCCATATATTTGGCTCCTACGTAATTTTACCTATTTTAGAACAAAATTTTTAATTTACAAGTTATTTATTTTTTACTGTAACAAACGTTAGATTTCATGTCAATGTCCTTACTAATGAACATCCTGTTGCAAATTATACATATGTGGTTTCTGGAAAAACATATATTTTTATAAATTTTGGAACTATCTCCCGACATCTGAAACAAATCTTGTCAGATTTTAAAAAGTGTTATTTCAGTTCAATATTATCTAAGGCTTTAAATAAAGGGAAGTTTAAAAATTTATCTCTTAGTTAATTCACGTATTTCAATAAATTACTTTGTTTTAAAACACCTCTGAGTAAAAGTCCTAAATAACAGATTTTAAATGAAATTTGAGCAGATATTATTTATAAGATAAACAACTATTTTTTTTTAAATTTGACCCAAACCTTCCAAAGATTTGGAGAAACATTAAAATATGTGTAGTTTGCCACAGAATGTTTATTAATAAAGAAATTAGCAATAAATTGTATGTGTATATGTATTTTATAGAAAAACAAGTACATTATATGAGAAAAAACATTAAAAAAAGAAAGTTACACACTTCCTAAAAAACTTACCGAAGTCTCAAATTGACATATGCAAAATATTTGTCAAAAATGCTTTTTCCGGGAGGAAATTTGTATAAGGGTTATGCCAAAAATTGGTCCAATCATCGCTGCAAATAATTGACCTCGTGTCAGTGCAAAAAAACTTATGCGCCAAATTTCAATAAAATATTTTCAAAATTGTGACCTGTGCTTCGATCACAAGAATATATGGACACCCATTCGGACGGACGGGCATACTTAAATCGACTCAGAAAGTTATTCTGAGTCAATTGGTATACTTGAAAGTGGATCTCAGACAATTATTTTTTGGCGGTGCAAACATCTGCACAAATACCGCTACCACGTATGTAGCGTGGCTTCACAAATCTGGACTTGTGCACACCTCTATTGGAACTAATCACAAAATTTATGAAAAATTTACTTGAAAAAAGCTACTTATTATTGTTGTTTGTTGGATTTAAATTTAGCTTATAAAAGTTTATTATAAACTACCCTTAAATTATAAACATTTTTTCATAAGGCGACAACAGTCATAGAAATAAGCTAATATAAAAACAAATTTAACAACTTGCGGGCGGATGTGGCAAGTCTTCCTCATGTTATCCGCATAAAATTTTCCATAATGCATTTTTTTCTATGGAGATCAATTATGAGGGGAGTTACAGTGTCATTTCGCATATTGAAAAATAATGCCCACCCTAGCATATTCTAAGACCCGAGACTGATTTCGTTATGAAATGCCTTAAACTTTAAAATTAAAAAGTCCCAATTTGTATTGAAAAAATTAGGGGTTTATTAATTTTTTGCTGTAATTAGTAGATCAAGACACAGTTCGAACACTAATAGCAACTGATGCTGCTTCAAAACACGTTATAAATATTTCTTTTTGGTCAGTGCATAAAAAAAATTGAAGATTTGTTTATATTGCGAAAATATTTCATCCATTGGCATTTTCAGAAAACGTTTTAAATAATGGGAAAACGATAGTTTAAAATATATTATTTTGAATAAGTTGTTTAATTGCCAGTTTGTACCCAGCAAAACCTTTGCTTACCTGGTAAGTTAGCAAGTAATATTGGAGATGAACAAGCACTAGTTACTTTTTGGCCGAATAACTAGTTATTTTTGTTTGAGTTGTACCGAAATTCACGACAAATGCGCTTACAAAGATTAATCGAGTAACTAGTTACCAATGATTAACTGAACAAAAAAATATAAAATTAAAGGATTTAAAAACAATAACATGCTATAAGGCATGTCTCCTAATCCTTTTTTGCATATATACCTACACAAAAAAATTTGCTGGGTAATATTGCAACAACCTAATTGAAAAGATTTTTAATTTGGTTTTCGTTTCTTTTTGTTCTGTTTTTGTTCTTTTTTGTCACTATTATTATCGGGCCAATAGTTCTTTTGATAATGACGCCTTTTACAAATAAAAAAATGCTACGTGCTTGCCTATCAAAATAAATTAATGTTTTCTTCCGCCATGCTAAAATTGAGCAACACCATTTGCTACAATTACCCAGCAAACCTATGCTTACCTGGTAAGTTAGCAAGTAATATTGGAGATGAACAAACACTAGTTACATTTTGGCCGAATAAGTAGTTATTTTTGTTTGAACTGTTCCGAAATACACGACCCCTGCATACAAAGGCGCTTACAAAAATCAATCTAGTAACTAGTTACCAATGATTAATTGAACAATACAAAACAATTTAAGGTTCTAAAACAAAAACATTCAATAAAGCCTGTTTCATAATCCTATTTTTGCATATATACCTACATATGTTACAATTATCGTCCTTACTAAAAGGTAGTTTTTCTCTCGAAACGAATTAATTACCTTGTAACCTATGAAGTAATGACAGCTCATTACTCAAATCCAAAAAAAAAAAATTTTGGGTAAATGCAGCCTAACATATTTGTTCAATTATAGTCATTAAAAATGTACAAGGTGGCGCAAAAGTAACCTTCCGATGTTTTTAGGCTGTAATTTAAAAAAAATGAAAAACTTTGATTCTTCTTGTGGATTATTTTTATTTGGTCTTTTAATTTTTTTTACATCAAGTCGAGAATATGATGTCATGTAAATGGCCGCCGCCACAGTTGATTGTCATTTGAGCCCTTTTTATGGCATTTTCCATCACTTTGGCCAAAACTTCCGGCGATAGGTCCTCACATTCTTGATGGATATTGTCTTTAAGAGCTGCAAGAGTCGGAGGCTTGTTGACATAAACACGCGACTTCAAAAAGCCCCACAAAAAGAAGTCTGGAGCGGTCAAATCAGGCGATCTTGCTGGCCAGTTCAAATCGCCAAAACGGGAGATTAGGCGCCCGGGAAATGCATCCTTCAGCATATCGGTTGTGGCACGTGTAGTGTGTGCTGTTGCACCGTCCTGTTGGAACCACATGTTTTCCAATCCCAATTCATCAAGTTGCGGCAAAAATAACTCGTGGATCATTGCTCTATAGCGCTCACCATTCACAGTAACCGTTTGGCCCGCGACGTCTTCGAAGAAAAAAGGCCCGATGACTCCTCCAGCGAAAACAGCACACCATACAGTAACTTTGAGCGGGATTAATGGCTCTTCGTGGGTCATACGCAGATTTTCAGTGCCCCAGAAGCGTAAATTTTGCTTATTTACGTACCCGCTAAGATGGAAATGGGCCTCATCACTCATGATTATTTTGATGAAAGTCACCGACCGATTATTGGTCAAATAAATAGTCACCAATATTCCGCGTTTTGGAGCAGTGTAGCGTAACATTGTTTATTAACGTGTATTTCGCATGTGTTTACTACACAAATGTCAAAACAGAACTGACATTAGGGGCCAATTGCAAAATTTATAGCATTTTCTGATAGGAGGATTACTTTTGCGCCACCTTGTACCACTTTGAAAGGGTTCAGGTGGTTTTAAAAAAGTGCTTTAAATGGAATGGCAAAATTTTTACTTAAAAAAAATTATAATAAATAAAATCTGAGAAAAGTTAAAAAAAATACTATTTAATTTGGCTCTTATGCCATTATCTTTCTGAAATTTTTTACGGAAACATTTTTGGGGGTGAAATTTCGGACTTTTGAAAAGTAAGTCGCGCCCTAGTATATACTTTTAAAAATGTCTGATTATAATTTCATGTAAACGCATTGACTTTTTTAACTATATGAAATTTATACACGTACAAATTGTCTTACTTGTGCTTCCTGCTTCCATTCGTTATCAGTAGTGTCCTCAGAGTCGTCAAATTGACTTTTCCACTGACTGGCCAGCGTGAGAGCACCACCCCCTTTGGTGTCTTGTTGCAATGCTGAAACATTCTCATCATCAATTAGGGCAAACTGAGTAACCGAATGATCGCAACCACCACTTCCTCTTGTTGAAGTAATTGTGGCCGTGCCAGCACCGCATAAACTACTATTAAGACGTGGAGTTGATCCAGCAACAGAAGATGGCCTTAGATTAGTGGAAGTATTAGAACGACGGGCAGGCGGTGGAGCAGGAACTATATAAGGAGATGTGGTAGCTACTGAGTTATTAGTTTTATTTGCACATTGGTTTTTATCAAGCGAAGAAGTTTGTGAAAATTGGTTTATTCCTGTCTCTAGTAAAAATGCAGCGGGCACGTTTTGTGATTCAGAAACACAGAGGGGTTCATTAACTTCTTGCTGAGTTACTACGTTACTGTCTATATCTAAGCGGTTTGTTAATAGACTTTTGGTCTCTTCTCCAACCGCTTTTGCAGCGTTAGCATTAAGAGTAAAGTTGCGTTTGTTTAGAACATTTATAGATGATTTTTCCTGTTGCGTTAACTTAATACTTTGCCCACCTTGCTTTATTTCACTGGGAATTTCAGTATTTTGTTTTAAGTCACTTATATTTAAAACTCCAGTACTATTACCCAGGTCAATATTTTTGTGACCGTCATCTATGCTGATGTTTGCTGGTTTTAATTCCTCAGCAAGGATTTTACTCGTATTTACTTTCCGTGGCCGCCCACTATTGAGAGAGTTTAATGTTGCTCCATCCCCACTTATTCTCATAGCATCAATTACAAGTTGACTCTGAAATTAGCAAAATATTGTATAAATTAATAAGCTCTTAAAGCTCAGAAAATAAAATTAAGGACAGACAAGTGCAATAAGGAAAATAACTTAATTTTTTTAAAAGTGGTTTTTTGTTATTATCAAAACACCTTAATTAAAAATATTAAGTTATTTATATATTTTCTGTTTTATATGAATAAAGAACATACACTAGGTTGGTTAAAAAGTGTTGAGTTGTTTTGATTTGGAGGCGAAGTGGCCATCTTTTTTGTTGATTTGGCAGCGTTTTGGGCATTTTCATGTTTGTTGTGTAGCTTGCTCGAAGCCAATACTGTGGTTCTAAGCAAACCCGGTGTTACGCTACTATACTGCGACACTAACGCATTATCACTATGGCCGTGTTCATTAGTGTTAATGCTACGGCCAGGTCCATCAACGCCACAAGTAGCTACAGCTGACGTCTTATTTGCATTATTTTGAATACAAAAATTCAAATTTTGCAAATTATTTTCGACATGCGTTGAGGTATTATTACAATTTTTATCAACAACCTAAAAAGAAAAAATATACATATTTTAATACAAAAATTTATTTGTAGGTGTTTTAAAAATTAAAGAGTGATTTTAAAATGTTAGTTTGTACTTAACTATCATAGAAATTTTGAAAGGGTACCCTTATGTTAACAAACGAAAAAGTGATTTTTTTATATAAGATGGTGTATAACTCGCTTTTTTTGGTTGTAGGTTCTCATAATTTATAATTTAAATTAAGTATATTGAGTCTGGTAACTGCAAAAGTCAGGGTGAACATTTTACACAGCATTTACCATTTTTGCGAAATCATATTACTATATTGCCTTTAATTAATTTCATTACTTAAATTATCATGATCTTGCCATGTTATTTAATTTATTTATGTATTAACGTATTTATATGATAAATGTCAGTGATAGAACACGATAAAACGCAACTGTTATCAGAATAACAACACTGGTAGTAGTGTGTTTCCAGCCAATAAATTGTTTGATATCAGTGAGGAACGTCAAACAAATTGAACGAGTTTTGATAGACATTCGTAGGAAATTCGGAGCCAAGGTTACTAAAGGAAATCTGACAAAGTCGTGGAAATAATAATTTCTATTTTTTTAACACCTATGTATTTTTATTATTAAAGCTTTTAGTTTACTATTTGCCAAGGTAATCTATTTCTTTCTCCTAAATTGCAGCTAAAGGTACCTTCAGACTATAACACTAAGTAATAGCACATGTCAAAAACTAAAATAAAATGAGAAAGTATAATAATGTGAAAGCAGTATGTTATAAAATGTCAAAAAATACGTAAAGAAATTTTGCAGTAGAATGGCTCTCTTCATTTTTAGAAAATTTTCTAAACCATTATATGTACTTCGCATTTTATTTATGTAAGTTGTAAACATACATACATACAGAGGAACATAAAGAAAATCAGGCATGGAAAACTGAAAATTTTATTTTGTTTTAAAGATTCTAAAAAAAATTAAACACAAAAATTGTGATTTACAAATGTCTAAAATAAAAAATAAATAAAAATATTTTGCTAAAAATTTTAATTTTAACTTTTTACTGGCACACTTTGAATGAAATGCAACTATTTAATTTAAACCTATAGGAAATAAAATATGTACGCAGTTTTTAGAACAAGTGTTATTTTCGTTTATTTATTACTGCAATATTTGTACCTACAAAATTGTTCAGATATTTATGTTTTTCATTTAAAATTACTACATTTAGAATAAAAACAAAAGATACAGACATTTTAACCTATTTTTAAAAAAAAATTTTTAGTGGGCAATTTCCGAAAACACTTTTAAGACAAGCAAAAATATTTAAAAAAATATTTTAATTATAATATGTATTAAGTTTGACTATGTCCCTGTAATAAAAGAAAACATTTTTAACGCGATAATGTCAAACTTCATAAATAAAAGTAGCAGAGGCTAAAACTATCTTCTCCTACATCATGTTTAGTTTTTTTAAACAATGAACTAAAATGATATTGTTAAAAAATAATGCCTGACAACACCTTTAACAAACATAAAAATTACAAAAACCCTATAAAATTAAAAATTTTATAGGGTTTTTCACAAGGCACATTGAACCAGGTAATATAAAGAGCCCAGCTGATTAAAATCAATTTGAAATTATTACGTTATAAAAATTTAATTTTATATGAAATTTTTAATTTTTCTGACATTATATCATTCAAACCCAAAAAGGAAATGCAGAGGGCGAATTTTTTGAATTCCCCTTGGGTTTACCTTGTTAAATGTGCCTTGGTTTTAACTTTACGGAATAATACTAATGAAAATAATTTTAATAAACAATCAGCTAATGTAAACGATTTTTGTGATTTTTGAAATGAATTGTAAAGTTTAAGCAAAGAAAAATAGTTTAATATTTTTGCGGCTTAAATGATAAAATGTCTTATATTATCAAATGTATTCAACATTAGTAGTAATTTAATTCTACATATATATTAAACAATTGAAAAGGCAACCATATATCACGCGGAAAATTCTAGAATACAACCCGCAAGGAAACCGAAGGCCTGGGCGACCGCGAAATACCAGGAAAAGACAAGTCGAGTTTGAGCTTGGAAGATATGATAAGAGTTGGAACGAAATCAAACAAATAGCATTAGACCGAATTCAATTGAATTTATTTGTTACAGCCCTTCTAGGAATTTATTAGATTAAATGTATAAATCACACTTTGGGATGATTTATTGTATAAATTATTTGGAAGAAAAAATCTCGAAAGGCTCGGTTTACACAAACTTGTAAAATTTAAAAAATTACTTTATATCCACTAATACTAAACCAATTTAAAAAACATTAATCTTTTTAACGTCGAATTAAGAAACGAATAAGAAATAAATTGTCACGCTGCATAGAATTATCAGTCTAAAAATTATACCATGGTGCAATTATGTTGGCCAGGTGGTGTTACGAGCACATCTGATCTACTTTTCATGCATAAATCAAGGCTGGGTTGTCAAAGTTGTTTACTTTTACATATCTTTTTTTGACACCTAAGCCAACGAAAACTACAACTTAAACGATAATTGTATTCACCAAATTTTGTTGTAGAATCACCACCACCTGATACATATAACTGCACCATGAATTATACGTTATATTACGCTTCCCATCCCTGATGACAATTATATTAACAGCTGTTGCTTTTATTTAAAATGTGATAGTGTAGACACAAAATGTAATGCGCAATATTTCCTATTTGATTTTTTGACAGTCAAACCCAAAATCATTTTATTTGGCTCTCTCAAAATCCAATGAAAATCTAAACACTTGTAGAATTGTGTGAAGGTAGCTTAAGTGAGAGGGCAATTTGATACTGAATATCTAAATGACATGGCAAAAGCAATACGTCTCAGAAAACCTGGTAACAACTGATGGCTGAAAATACTAAAACTTAACTGTAACTCTACTCATTTTACGCTGCACGGCCTATGGGTGTTTTTTACAACTTCAATACAAGGTCTAATTTGCCATTATTACTGATTCTTAGTTTACAGAGTCGCTAAAAAATTAAAAAACGAGATTCCATCATCAGCTTTAAATATCAGTTTGAGATTGTTACGAAAGAAAATGGCCCCTAAAATCTTTATACTTACGGATTAAGCGAAGTCCGATAGCTAAGCAGTGCTACTAAAAAATTGCAGTCTGGACATTATTTAACTTACCTCGGTAGCTTCACCTAAAGAATAAGCGGCGTCGGTTTGCACAGCATAATCTCTGAACAGATAGCTTTAGTTAAATTTAACTTTAATTACCTAAAATATCTATTGTGCTTCTTCTATGTACTACTCACATACCTGACCAGATAATGCTTATGTTTTTTAATCCAGACTAAAGAAAATGTATATTTAGGTCTGTGTTAAAAAATATGTAAATATTATTGTAATTTAATTATATTTGTAATTTATCAGATTATAACCCTGAAATAAAAAAAAATATTTTATATAAAAACTTTTAGATAAATAAATATATTTCCTTTTTATTTTGTCTAAGTCAATATTTAATCTGTTTTTGTTAGAAGAAATCATAATATTTTCCGTTAATGTTGAAAGCAACTTTATTTGAAACAGCTGGGGGCAAATCACGGCATCCGATTCGAGCCGAAATTTCAAAATTCTTATTAGAATTCCTATATTAAAAGCATTGACAATGCCGTTATTTCCCCTAGGTTTTTTTTACCAATACTAGCAAAGTAGAATGCATCGAAACCAGCTTCGTAATTTCACCATCAGTACTCTTTGAACAGTAGTAGTGTTTTTGGCTGTAAACATCACCTATTTAACTTGCACGTTATCCAGAAAGGTAAACGGAATATATTGAATTTGTAAGTTAGGACAAAATTTAAATTTTCCATATGCACTATGCTTTTTTCCATTAAAAGTCTCTTTGGCAGCACTTGACTAACGGAAAAGCATTAATCCATCTCTTAGATGGAATTATTGTATATTATACAATGGAGTGGCAAATCTTTTTCATTTTTTTCAAAGTTGGCAACCGAAACGAATAACGGTATCGGTAACGGTATTAATTCGTTAGTTTCGGTAACGGTATCGGTATCGGTATTTTGATTATATTAGTATCGGTATAGATACTTACTTATGGTATCTACAAAAAAATTTTAAAAAAATCTATATTCAGTTTAAAAACATAGTTAAGTTTTTATTTATATGTTTTCTTTTTATTAGGCTAATAAAAAAAAAATAAATTCCTGACTTGTAGAAGTAGGTACATTGTTTCAAAACATTTCTAAAATCTTATCTAAATATAAAAAAAAAATTGTTGCAAGTGCGTTGTGACTTTATCACTCACGAATGGTCTAACCGAATTCAATGAAATTTTTAGGGTTTGTTCCTATCTTGTAAATGGTTTATCTAAAGTTTGCACGAAATCGGTCAATGCGTTCGTGAGTTTTGGTTTTTCATTTCAACATGTGATTTTTTGCTCATATAAAAAAACAATAACAAATATGTATTCGACAAGGCTTAAAGATCGCGAGCGAAATAGTAAGTAAATCAATAGGAGTATGATGTTATAGTACGACTATTGTATTGAATTGATTTACTTTTTTCATTATTTCCAAATAAAAAAATAAATAAAAAAAACAAAGAAATTGATTCAATGGTTATATTTATCCATAGTGAAGCACGCCGGCAACCGCTAATAGAAACATAAAATAGAATTTCAAATATTTGTATAACAAAAAAAAATTTTTGAAATAAATAAAAAATCAGTATTGATAAAAATATGTAAATACCAGGATACACTTATAAAGGTTATATCAAGAGCCTAGCTGACTATAAATATTTTAGAAAGTGAATAACAAATTAATTAACTTTGTATTAGGTTTTAAATTTTTTGACATTTACTTTTTCAAACACAAAAAGGAAATGCAGAGGGCGAATTTTTGAATTTATTTTGATACTACCTGTACTAGTGTACCCTGGTAAATACTTTATACTTTTTTAAGGTAAAATGTTTAAAAAATATATCAAAAACATTTTTTTCAGCTTTTAAATCAAAGTCAATTTTTTGAAAAAAAATATAAATTAAAATTTAATTAATAAAAATAAATAATAAAAAAATAATAAATTAAAAAAATAAAAAATACATTTAAGTCTACTGTTTGGGATATTTAAAAAACATTTACTTTTTTAAAAGCATATGTAAATAATAAGGAACACAATATATGTCGATTAAAACAGCTCCGCGTTGGATCGAATGACATTGACTGCATTGAAACTATCCTCATCTAATCTATTGCGGCTAGGGTTCAATATATATTTTACCCCCCAAAAATAATCTTTCTACACCAACTTGTGTACCTGGTACAGGTAACACAACTTTTGCTATAGCATATAATTCTGCACCCCTATTCTGTAATTCTCTTAGCTAAAACTAAATCTCGATCGCTAAAATGCTAAAAATAAACTACGGCGAATATTTTAGCTACTTTGCTAAATTGGTATTCCGTATGGTTTATCGCTTAGCTAAAGTTTTAATTTTTCGCCGTAGCTAATTTACTATCAGCAGACTTTTTCATTCCCTCTGCCTCGATAGTATGATGCTGAAAAGAGACAAACATATGTGGGAGCTTTTGATAATTTATATGTCAAGTTAGATCTATAGAAGGTAGTAGCGTTGGTACTACAAATACACCACCAACAATCATATGGAATTTTTACATTGTAAGTCCGAAGACAAACACATAACGATAAAAAATACAAACAAACACACAATGAAATAAACGCAAAATATGCAGCCTTTTATGTCATGGTGTTGGAGCAAGGCAAAACAAAAAATAATCTGCTGACGAGATAACACCACCTTTTATTTAATCCACTTTGTTATAAGTGCTGCCTTACATTATTATTAGCGTTTGTTAAAAAATGTTATGCGTTTGCTTACAACAAATATATAAAATATGTATATAAGACAATATTTGTGTATAACTTATTTTAAAATATATGCTTAAACATTTCTTAATTTTTCATACATACAGACTTAAATATTTATGTATTTTAATATGTATGTATATAACTGAAATGTAGTACTAATATATGAAACCAAAAATCGCGGAAATTATGGCGACATGTTTATATGATGGCAGCCTTAATTGTTTGCAAATATGTATGTACATATGTTTGCAATAAGTAAACAATTAGTAGGGTCTTTGTATGTATGTATTGTGCTTTAAAGAATTAATATTATACATATATCATTACAAAAAGGTGCCGAAAAATATTTTTTGTTTTATATTGCTGTAAAACGGCTTAAAATAGCCAATCAATTTATGTTAAAAGATATTTCATGTAATTAGGGAACTGATTTATATTTTTAACAATTAATTTAACTAAGCAATTGTTTAGAATCTCTAGACATTTTTACAAAATATAATATAATTGTATTTTTACTTTAATTTTCTTGCTTAAATTCAAAATATTTTTCAGTGAAAACATTAAATAAACAAATATTATCCTCTACTCAAATTTTAGCACTAAAAAATATTTGATGCTAAAATTTTAAAAATTTTAGAGATCAAATCGCTAATTTTAAATTAGAGAATTCGATATTAGAAATTTTTAGCTATAGAAATAAAAGCTTTATTTGCGGCGAATTAAAATTTAGGACTATGCTAAATTAGGCGATATAAATAACAGAATTGCACTCGTAGCTAAAAATTGCCAAAAAGCTTTTTTAGATTTTTAGCGATAGAGTTTTAGCTTTAGCGAGTTACAGAATAGGGCGGCTGGATTAGTTTTATTTTGTTCTTTCCACCAATTAAGAACATTTATGTGCCTTTGTACATTTTTTTCTTTTCTAAAAGCATTTAGCAACTCCCGTAATTTGCCATTTTTGGGGGTGAAGAGAACTGCTTCTACACATCATCATCAGAAGCTACATATGTTAACGTGTTCATTCTGACACTTACTTTTACAATATTATCAATTGCCCGTTCAACTAAAGTACCCTTAAGAACAATATTCTAACGTGGATCTAAGAACAGCGAACCTAGAAAGGCTTCATTCTCAAAAAAAAATTTCTCCTTTTTTATTTCCTCAATTAAATTGTATAAAAAATTGTTTTTAACTTTCTATAGTTCAATTGTGCTTGTAAACCAAGCGTTTTTGGATTTTTATTGCTAAAGCATATAATCGTAGTACCGGTATCAAAGGAAACGGTATTTTGCGAAACAAATTATTTCGGTATCGGCATCAATACCGGTAACCAAATTTAAACGGTATTGGTATCGGTAATGGTTGCCAACCTTGGTTTCTTTTTTTTAAAAGACGTCAAAGAAGAAGGAAAATATTTTGTAGCAGAACTTTGGACTCCCGTAAGGTTTACTGTTATAGTGTCTTCCACTATCCCCTTAGTTATTGTTTCCCACATAACCACCCTAACATTATTTTGGTCATACAAATGCTGTTTTAACTTCTTAAGAAGTTAAATAAATTTATTAATTGTATTTTTTTTTTTATAATAATTTTAGTATTGTTTTTTCTATGTTAATACAAATTAGAGGCCTGCATCAAATCATATTTCAAGCTAATTCAAGACTGATTATTTTATAATTCTTGTGTTGTTGTGTGATTAAACTCTTTAAGTGTTATAATGTAGAGTAGCTGACGCAGTTTGTGTGGTGCAATGTAGTGTAGTTAAGAATAAAGAGTGGTGTCATGCATTGTTGTTTATGCAACTTATATACTGTCATGATGTGTAGCCGATAAAAAAAAATTACTGTAATGATGTGTGGTCAACTTCACACGTAAGTACATTACATTACATACATACATTAAAAATCAACCCATGTTTTTAAAACTATCACACCAGGAACATCCCGTCAACAGTAAAGTTTCGAGATGAATTGAAATTAAAGTGTTTGATCATAATGAATTGATGTGCCGTTGTTGTTAACTTAAGTGTGCTTAAGTGTGATTTTTTTTTTCATTTAAGTTAAGTAAACAAAAGAGATGGCGAACAATACAGCACAGCACTTATTGTTGTGTGTGCACACGTAAGGTATATGGAATGAATTGAAAAATCAAGATGATACTTATTTTAGTAACACCTTGAGCTGGTCTCTAATACCAATGCCATGTTTTTTAAACCTGTTTATCATTTACTATCCGAAACCTTTAATTGTAAAATATAATTGCAAAAAATATTATCTACAGCCTCTCGTGAAAGGGAGCATATTTACGTACTTAAAAAGTTTTAAAGAAAAGCATATGGAAAAAAAGATAGTGGACAAGAGGCAAAGTTAACCATATAAAAAAATAATTAGAAAAGCAAACGAGGGTATCAAATCATCTAGAGGAGTAACACACTATTTTCCACCATTCAATAGTATCCAAAAAAGTACGATCGTATCAACTTTTTCAACACTATGAAAAATGACATCACGCAAAATTAAAAAATATTACCCGTTTGTATGGAAGGCACGTATTCTGATCCTTCTAATTTTATATATAATATAAGATTACCTAGTACTAGGTTTAAAGCCGAGAGCTGTTTAAAGCAGTTGTTAAAATTAAACATATAATTGACTTAATCCATTTTATGAGGTCGCAAGTAAACATTGCAGAAATAGCAGAAAATAAAACTTAAATAGTATTTTAAAACAAATAAGCTAAGTATTTTTAGAGGTTAACTTTTGATTATTTATATGAGCTTACCTTATCTTTTCTACATAAGAATTCAGCACTAGCCACCGCTGCTTTTTCAACATCGTTTCGTTTCCGCAACTATAAAAAAAATACATAATAAACTATTAAAATATGCAAATTTAGTTCAGTTTTTAATTTCTGTCATACAAATACATATACAAGTATATATATACATACATATATACATACACTCCAGTTCAGTTAAATAACAACAGTGATAGTAGTTGCTAAAAATTTATATTTCAGGAAAACTAACAAAAACCGATTTATATGTGCTAACATATTATAACAGGTAACCTCAATGGTTCAAGAATATGTGCAAAGGAAAAATAAAAAAGGTCCCGTTACGTATGCAGCGTACAAAGCCTTCTCAAATCGCAAAAAATGTGATTTTAAAATAGTTCATATGAATAACAACACTTGATGGTTTTTGATTTTCTTGAGCGAATGTACCACAGAGATTTTTAAGTCATAATTATTTTAATAAATTGCACCTCATAAAATAATCACCCTAATTGTGGTGTTGGCGTAGTCGTTTTTAGTTTTTTGGTACCGTCTAACAAAAACGCCAATGTCGTTTTTGTGGCGTATTCGACAACTTTCGACACGACTACGCCAAACACAATAAGGCCCAATATTTTTTTTTAAATTGGACGGGGAAAGCCATTAACATCAGAAGAAAGAGGAAAAATTGAAGCCTATTTTGAACAAAAGTTATCATTCAGAAAAATTGGAGAGAAAATCGGAAGAAGTGATCGTGTTGTCTTCAATTACATTAAAAATCGGAATTCCTATGGAAAAACATGAAAGGAAGAGCAGCAAGTATCTTATCGCCAACAGACAAGCGTGCCATTTTAAGAATTGCATTTAACTCCTCTAATTCCATACCAAAAATTAAGGCGAAAGCCGGAGTTTCTGCTAGCATTTCGACTATTCGGCGCTTAATTGTGGGTGCTCCCCATATCCAAAAAAAACCTGTATTTAAACCCATTCACAAAGAAAATCGATTGGATTTTGCTAAAGTTCACATGACGTGGAATACCAAATAAATAAATTACAAAAACATTAACAAAAAAAATATCGCTAATAATAAACAATAAAAAGAAATATTCTAAAAAAATTATTGCACCTTTTTGTTTTCGTTGGTTGATATAAAATTCGCAGCAACATATTAATCTTTTGCTGTTGTTATTTAAACGAACTGGAGGGTACATAAAAGTTTTCGATTATTCTACTTTTCCATAAGCCGGTTTTGAAATATTAGGTACAAAATTGTAACCATCGTACATTTACTAAAGCAAACAAAAACCAGTAAGAGCGCTATATTCGGTTGTGCCGATTCTTATATACCCTTCACATTGGTCTTTTAATATACCCAGTCGAGTTATTTTGTACTGCAAATAATATAATAAAAATACCTTGGGCGAGTTTTAAAGTCCATAGGAAACTTTACAAAATTTTAACGTTCGTATGAATAATAGAATTAGATAAAGAAGGTTTGAGGTCGAGAGTTTAAAAAGTTTTCGATATTATTCATAATAAAAGGTTAATATAAGTTGTTAATTTTTATGGGATGTATTAGTCCCCATGCTCCTTTTCAACTTTTTTTTTAAATTATTTGATTATTACTTTGTGTTTTGTTATAGTTGGCAAATTACTTCTTGTAAAAGATTTGATGTCGATAGCTGTTATAGTTTCTGAGATATAGCGTATCGAAAATTGCATACAAATTGTTAATTTATATGGGAGCTACCCCTTCTTCACTCACCACCAAAATAATTTTTTTTTTATAGCGTAGGCTTTGTTGTCCAATAACTTATGTAAAACATTTGATTTCGATATCTGTTATAGTTTCCAAAATATAGCGTATCGAAAATTTCATACAAATTGTTAATTTATATGGGAGCTACCCCTTTTTCACCCGCCACCCAAAAAATTGTTTCTTCAAAGCGTAAGTCTTGATGTCCAGTTACTTTTTGTATAACACTTCATATCGATATCTGTTATAGTTTCCGAGATATAGCGTATCGAAATTTTAATAAAAATTGTTAATTTGTATTGGAGCTACCCCTTTTTCTGCCCCCACCCAAAAAATTTTTTCTTAATAGCGTAGTCTTTGTTTTCCAATTACTTTTTGTAGAACATTTGATTTAGATAGCTGTTCTAGTTTCCGAGATATAGCCCATAAAATATTTCACAAAATTTGTGCAATTTTAGGAAAAATACCACTTCCCCTGATTCTATCTGAAAGAGACTTTTCCATTACTTAGGCCTCTACTCTAAGAGTATCCGTGCGAATTGTGGCAAGAATGACTATATTTACTGAGATATATAAGGATATATGCACGAATTTTGTCTTAAAAAGACAATTGCGGTGGAAACCACACTGCCAACTATAGAGGTTGTCCTGTTTTCGATTCAGTTAGGCGCTCATCTAAGCCGAAAATAGCTTCTGCCCCTCCTCAGCAGCCAGACAACAACAAGTCAAATTTCTTATGCTAATGCATTAAATTTTAATCAGCCCAACACAAGTAAGCCTAATCAGCCAAAGCTCCACAAGAAGTGCCAACAAATAAACCAAACGGTCCCAATTTCAGCCGCCTGGAAGCCGTAATAGACAATATTTTTTTTTTTTTTTTTTTTCATATTTTTTATTATTGAATCTCCGCCTTTGGCGAACTAACAAGAAGTATTCAAATCTTAGGGCTATATATTTAATATTAGTCCGGCCAATGCCAGACTAAAATTTAAGTTATCATAAGGAAATAAATAATTTCATCTAAGCGCAATAGTATCCCTCCTTTTCAGACGGGTGTGTCCACTATGTTGCAAAATGTTTCGAGCGAGCGGATTTGGATGTATTTCCAGCTTGTAATAGACAATATGGTAAAACAATTTACGCAGATCATGGCGCAAGTGGCTGGTATGATGCAAGAAATGCAAAAAATGCAGTCTGCTTTTCTGCAGGCCATGCTTAAGAGGCCATGAACTGCCTCAGGATTTGTTTCTGGAACGCAAACGGCATCCGCAAACACAAAAAGGAACTCGAATATTTTCTAACACAAATTGATGTCATGTTGATTTCCGAAACCTATATGACATCTAGAAGCACTCTCAAAATATGTGGCTATACTTTTTACGATTCGAAAGATCCCAGAGATAGATCATGTGGTGGCTCGCTTATAATAATCAAATCGAGAACCAAACACCAATGGATTGGTGGCAACTCCGAATGCAATATACAAGCAACAAACGTCTGCGTTGATAAGTGGCCTAGTTATTTTGTCAGTGTATTGTCCACCCAGATTCTGTGTAACGAAGGATCAGTATAACAGTTTTTACAAATCTTTAGGTCCCCGCTTTAAAGCTGCTGGAGACTATAACGCTAAGCACACGTACTGGGGCTCCCGCCTAATTAGTCCGAAAGGTCGTGTCTTGTATTATTCCGTGTCTGAAATGGGACTTTGTGTTATTTCTACTGGACAACCAACCTATTGGCCCACTGACTACAATAAAATTCCAGACGTTATAGATTTTGGCATGGCAAAAGGTATATCCCCGGAACTTTTTGAAGCTAAAGCCTATTTGGATTTATCTTGTAACCACTCACCTACTATAATCACTATTTGCAGTCCTCACCAAATTGCAACTAGCTATTTTTTCTTATCCAAAAGAGTAAATTGGTTATAATATAAAAAAATATATCAGCACTCACTGCTCGAAAGACCATCCGCTAAAAACTCCCGAAGACATCGATAATTGTCTAAGCAGCCTTAATTAGAATATTGAAAAAGCCGTTAAACATGCTTCATTTATCTACCGTCAGCCCAAATACAACAGAATTTTTACAGCCGATGTGCAACAGCTTTTATCTGAAAAAAGAAGAGCCCGAAGAGAGTGGCAAAGGCACAGATCACCCAAATTAAAAGCCAAGCTAAAAGAATGTACGAACAATTTAAAAAATTTGCTGGAGGTGTACAGAATGACATCTCTTAAAGAACACCTCGAAGGCCTAGACTCAACTCCTCAGACAAATTATTCACTATGGCGATCAGCTAAATATCTTAAAAAACCCGTTATCGCAAAACCACCCATAAGAAATCTTAAGGGATCCTGGGCAAGAACTGATGAAGAAAACTGCGATCTGCACGCAAGACATTTAAGGAATGTGTTCACTCCAAATACATGCATTGAAGTAAGTAAACTACCGCCGGTTGTTGCTAGATGTCCTTTGGAAATACGTTTACAACTTTTAGATGTCGTTAAGGCTATTAATAATCTAAATGCTAAAAAAGTGCCTGGTTTTGACGGAATAAGCAACAAAATGCTTTTAGAACTGCCTTGCATAGCAAAAAATAACTCTTTTTATTTTTAACGCCATATTACGGCTCGAACATTTCCCGTCAGTATGGAAAGTTGCTTCCTACGCCTGGAAAAGACCCTTCAAGGGTGGAGACTTACAGGCCTATAAGTCTATTGCCAACTATGTCTAAATTGTTCGAGATATTGCTTAAAAACAAGCTGACCTGGATCTTGAATGACAATCATTGTATTCCAAATCAGCAATTTGGCTTTCGGAGCAACATAGCACCATCGAACAAACCCACAGATTGGTACAGGTTATAAGAAAAGCCTTCGAGGAAAAGAAGTACTGCTCCGCGCTCTTTATTAATGTTTTTCAAGCCTTTGATAAAGTTTGGCATGAAGGCCTGTTCAGCAAGCTAAAGCTGAACCTACCGGTGAATATATTCAACCTTTTGGAGAGTTTCATAACTGGCATACAATTTATGATTAAAAAGGGAAACCACTTAAGTTGTGCTCAAATAATAGGGGCTGGTGTACTTTAAGGGAGTATATTAGGTACAATTCTGTACTTGATTTATACAGCTGATATGCCAACCAACAGTTTTACGCACACGTCTTCATTTGCTGATGATACCGCTTTCCTCAGTGTTTATAAAGACCCTAAAGGGGCTTCGAGCCAACTGCAACAACACGTAACCCAGGTATAAAAATGGGCAAAATTATGGGATATTAAAACAAATGAAAAAAAATGCACCCACGTTACTTTTACTTTACGCAAGGAAACGTGCCCCCCAATTCTAATTAACAACCAAACGGTGCCTCAACGAATTGAGACAAAATATATTGGCATTCACCTAGACCGCCGCCTCACGTGGAAGTCACATATAGATGCGGAAATGACACAAATGAAACTAAAAACAGCCCAAATCCACTGGCTAATTGGTAGAAATTCTGTGCTACGTCTCGATTGTAAACTTCTACTCTACAATTCGATTTTAAAACCAATTTGGTGCTTGGGGATACAATTATGGGGCACTGCTTCCGCCTCCAATACAGAAAAAATTCAACGCCGTTAAAACCAAATACTAAGAATGATAACTGGCGCTCCTTGGTATGTTAAAAACAGCAACATCCACAATTTCAACTAGTTAAATGTGAAGTCCTAAACTATGTGAACAAGTTTGAAACAGCATGCACGAAACAGTCGTTTGAAGAGAAGGGATACTGTGGCACTTAGATAAAACCTTTATAAATGTTTTATACATTAATTTTAAAACTTAAATTGTAGTCTGGCACTGGCTGGATTAACTTAAATTAGTTAGCTTTAAGATTTTAACACCCTTTGTTAGCTCGCCAAAGGCGAAGATTCAATAATTTAAAAAAAAATTTTTTTGGGTTTTCGCTTGTATCTCGGTCAATAGTCAACCGACACCAATAACTGGTTCGTATCTTTTTATTTGACTCCGGAAACTTGATTTCAACAGACGGACAGATGGACATGGCTATATTAACTTTCCTATCTATAAGGATCCCGAATATATATAATTTATGGGGTCGAAAATGGATAATAAAGAAATTACAAACGGAATGCCAAACTGATATATAACCTTATCACTATCTGAAGGGTATATTCGGCTGTGTCGAAACTTATATACCCTTCACGTAGATCTTTAAAGTACCCACCCATACGATCTAGCCGAATGATTAAGAACTTCAAATACTATAATTTAAATGATTTGTGCATATCTACTTTCTATTTTTTTCTTCCGCATCATCACTTCCAATTCCGTTTTTGTGTGACAAGCACCATTTATACATTCATATTCTTTGGTATAATACTAATAATAAAAAAGAAATCATATTAAGTAAAAACATGTGTACATACATATGTATGTATATAATTACATACATACATACATACATTTGTAGTAGTAATTAAATTAGCTCCGGAAACTTCATTTCAACAGACGGATAGACTGACAGACGGACATGGCATTGTCGACTTCCCTATCTATAAGGATCCAGAATATATGTATATACTTTATGGGGTCGCAAGTGAATAATGAAGAAATTACAAACGGAATGATTAACTTATATATACCCTTAAGCCTTAGTTAGCCGAGCGTTGCTGCAACCGTACTGTAATGTTACGTACTGTAAGCACGTTGGTGCAGTTATAGAATATTTAAAAACGTGACATATGTTTTTGCATTCATAAACAAAATAGCATTAGTAAAGGTATTGTTAAACAGGCACTCGTTTGCCTGAACAAGTAAAATTAGATTTTCGTCGTCCATTTTTATTTTAATTTGCATGAAAACTTTAAATTTATAAATTAATTAAAAACTTATTTTATTTGACTAGTTTATTTTTGATTTTGGTATGAAAAATAAACAGCTGTTTAAAAGACAGTGATGGGAATTAAAATTTTTCAAATGGGTTTTCGTTATGAAGAGAAAGTACCTAATGACATTAGAGAATATTTTGTGTCTATTTTTATGTATGTCTATAAATATGTTTTATTTATTATTAAGCATCTACAATTTAAATATAATAACCAAGTTATAGTTTATTTAGTATATGTGTATACCCAATAATAGATTTCTATACAATTTAAATCCTTATATATATTACATTTATTATACACAATATATGTACTAAACGTATGCGCAAGACGCTTAAAAGTCTCCAGTTGTGCATTTTTTTCAAGCGAAAATAATTATTATAGTGGTAATTATCTGTAAAGCAAGTATAGCGAAAAAAGACAAAAACAATACTGAAAAAAGTATATAATGCTTTTTTCAGTATTGAAATTAAATAATAGACAATATTATCAAGTGTACAAAGAAAATACCTAAATCTTCATAGTTCACAAAACAACATTTCAAAAATGCGTGAAATAAAATAAAAAAAAGAAACACGCAAAGTACTAATGGTTATTTTATCTTTCTTTCGCATATAAAAGTATATAAAAAAAGTACCATGAAAAAGAGCAAAAATACCCTCAAATTATAAAACAAACAAGTAGCCCATCACTGGCATACAAATGTCACGTAACAACGTAAAGAAATTCTATTTTATACAGAATGGTACGTTGCGGTTACAGTACGTTTTTTTTCGCTAAGCTTTTGCATTGCTTCTCATAAGCCAAAAGCCAACAGCTGATACATTACAGTACGGTTGCGCTCGGCTAATCCAGCCTTTACACTTATGTAAAGGGTTTTATAAAGAAATGGATGCCAGTAAGGATTTTGAGTTTGGGGGTTTGTTGTGTTTTAATTTCATATAATTGTATACCTATAATGTTAAAGTATGAAATAATTGAAGTAATCGGTATCATCCAATGCGAGTATTTCCACGAATATACAACTCTGTATTAATTACTTTATATTAATTTTTTAGTCTTTAATTAACGTTCTTTTAATACACATCGTGTGTTCGTGGTTTTATTTGAATTTGCTTTAAACTGGATTTTGGTCTAATAAGTTATGGGCCTAGGTGTATTTATTAAAGACGGTATTATTCAAGATGAATTCGTTATATCAGATTGATAAACTCGATGAACAAAATTATGATGCGTGGTGTATTCAGATAAAAAGTGTTCTGATACATTCAGGTCTATGGCAATTGCATGCGAAAAAGCTACAAGAGAAAATGCAAAAAAATTATCTGAATGGGAACAACAGGATGAAAAGGCATTGGCCACAATAACTCTTAGTGTAAAAGCATCACAATTGAATCATCTTAAATCGTGTAATACATCAAATGAAACGGGGAAAAAGATGGAAGATAAACATCGTCCAAGTAATCCGGTCAGAAAAGTGTCCTTATACAAAAAGTTGTTAAATTCACGTATGTCCGACAGTGAAGATACGTCGTGTTTCCTTAATGATTTTTCTGGTGCTGTGGATAAATTGACATAAGTTGGAATTGAGCTCCAAGATGAATTGGTGGTGATAACGAATACCAAGAAGAACAGCAACAAGCATGGAAAACAAAACTTCAAATGTTTTTAATGTGGTAAGCGCGGCCATTCTGCAGCAAATTGTTTCACTAACACAAACACAATTCGGAAAGTAGAAAACAAAAAATAACAGCAGTATGCAATATTAGCAGCGGCTGATGTAAATGTTATGAACAAATCATCGTGGTGTTTGGACAGTGGCGCGACGGCGCATATGTGTTGCGATAAATCGTATTTTGCTAAAATGACCGAACATCCTGAAAACATTTATCTAGCGGGAGAAAATACTATAAAAGCAGAAGGAAAAGGAGAAGTTAAAATCAAAGTAGACAAATGTGACGTGATACTACAGAATGTTTTATAAGTACCGAAAATGACGGCAAATTTTGTGTGAGTTGGCAGGCCGTGTGATAGATAGTATAGTGCATTTATAAAGGACAAAAACAATACAGTAATATTACAAGTAACAAAGGAACAAAATTTATTTGTAATTGGTGCTAATAGTGAACACTGTTTTTTTTGCATATTTTTTTTTATTGAATCTTCGCTTAAGCAAACTAACAATAAGTATTCAAATCTTAAGACTAAAGAAATAATATTAGTCCAGCCAGTGCCAGACTAAAATTTCAGATCTCATATTAGAAATAGTTATCTTCATCTAAGTGCATTAGTATTCCTCCTTTTCAGACGGGAGTGTCCACTATGTTGCAAGATACTTCGAGCGAGCGGGTTTGGATGTGTTTCCAGCTTGTTTAAACACTTGTCCACATAATTAAAAGATCTTTGTGGATCTTGCTGTTTTTAATGTATCAAGGAGCACCAGTTATCATTCTTAGGATTTTGTTTTGAGACGTTGTATTTCTTCTATGTTAGAGGTGGAAGCAGTGCCACATAATTGTATACCGTAGCACCAAATTGATTTTAAAATTGAGTTGTTTGGTAGAAGTTTACAATCCAGATGAAATATAGAGTTTCTACCCATTAGCCAGTGGGTTTGCGCAGCTTTAAGTTTCATTTGCGTCAGCTTTGCATCTATATGAGGCTTCCATGTGAGGCGGCGATCCAGGTGAATACCAAGATATTTTGTCTCGGATCGTTGAGGCACCAAATGGTTGTTAATAGTGATTGGAGGGCACGTTTCTTTGCGTAAGGTAAAAGTTACGTGAGTACATTTTTGTTCATTTATTTTTATTCCCCACAACTTTGCTCATTTCTCAACTTGGCTTACGTGTTGTTGCAGCTGGCTCGAAGCCTCTTTGGGGTCTTTATGAGTACTAAGAAAAGCAGTGTCGCCAGCAAATGTCGTGTGTGTGAAACTATTGATAGGCATATCTGCTGTGTAAAGGAAGTATAGAATTGGACCTAGTATACTCCATTGAGGTACACCAGCCCTTATTGGCTGAGAGGAACTTATAAATTGCCTGCCGGTTAAGTATTTTTCTATCAGGCTTGAAATATTAGCTGGTAGATAGAGTTTTAGTTTGATTAACAGGCCTTCGTGCCATACTTTATCGAATGCTTGAGAGAAATCGATAAAAAGCGCGGAGCAGTACTTTTTTTCCTTAAAGGCTTTTCTTATAACCTGCACCAGTTTGTCAGTTTTTTCGATTGTGCTATGTTGACTTCTAAAACCAAATTGGTGATCTGGAATGCAGTTGTTGTCATTCAGGATCGGAAACAGCTTGTTTTTAAGCAGCTTTTCGCGGTAAATGAAAATGCTACGAAATGGCATAATCGGTTCGGTCATTTGAATTATCGTAGTTAGCAAGGACTAAAAACAAAAATATGGCTTGTGGTATGGAAAACGTGAAATTTACGACAGACAATCCGTGCAAAGTGTGTATGAAGATTAAGATCCATATAAAGCCATTTAGAAACAGTGAAACACGTTCAGAGGAAATTCTTGACAGAATTCATGCTGACGTGTGCGGTCCGTTTAATACGACATCTCTCGCCGGTGTTCAATATTTTTTGACGTTTAAAGACGATAAGTCGAGACCCGTATTTCTATATTTTTTGAAACGTAAGGATGAAGTGTTCAATAAAAATTAAAATATTTTAGGAAATGATCGAGCGTCAGACATCAAAGAAGATAAAAGTTTGAGGAGCGATAACGGCGGTAAATTCGTGAATAGACAATTTAATGATTATTTGGAAAAATGTGGTATAGTACGAGAATTGACAGTGCCGTGTACGCCTCAACAAAACGGCGTAGCCGAGCGTGCTCGCCAAACAATTGTCGAAATGTCGCGTGCTATGTTACTTTAATCTGGTTTAAGTGAATCATTGTGGACTGAAGCTGTTGCTACGGCTGTTTACATTAGAAACCGGTCACCCACAAGAATCATCGGAAATATAACGCCTTTAAAAGTTTTTACTGGTAAAAAACCATCCGTAGACCATTTTAAAATTTTCGGTTCAGTAGCTGTTGCTTTAGATAAGACAACACATAAAAAGTTTCAAAAAAAGGGAATGGAGAATAGAATGGTGGGTTACTCAATTACATCTAAGGCGTATTGGTTGTATGATGCTGGTAAACGTTATGTGGTTAAGAAACGAGATGTTATGTTTATTGAAAACTTAACACCCGATGCAGTAAAATCTGTTAATGTGATTGATTTTTTAATTAATGAGACTACTTATTATGCTGGTAGTAAAAAGGCTGGTTCAATGGTTTTAGAAGAAAACTTAGTCGGGAATACACAAGTTGATGGAGCCAATGAACTGTCATTAGAAGATAGTTTGAGCGAGGATAATGACTTTTTGGTTTTGGTGAAGACTCAAACGAACATAATGTCTCCATCAAGGAAGATCATGTTGCTAAATCGAGCGTTGGAAGACCAAGAGTGGAACGTACTGGGGGCCTGGCCGACCCAGGAAAATACGCCATACAGTAAATTCAATAAAAAGCGATATGGATATTAAGGTACCTCAAACTGTCACGTTCCGTAAATTATACGGAAACCTTCTCTCCAGTCATCAGATATGAAACAATACGTATGATATTTGCTCCTGCTGCTGAATTTAAAATGCATATACATCAAATGGACGTTTGTGCGGCTTACTTGAATGGTGAGTTGTCTGAAGAGATTTATATGAAGCAGCCGGAGAAATATGTAGATAAAAAGCATCCAGATCACGTTTTAAAGTTTAATAAGGCAATTTATGGTCTGAAATAATCGGGGCGTGAATGGAGTTTAAAGCTGGATGAAGTTCTTCTCCATGTACAAATGATCCGTGCCTGTATAAGATGACATACAAAAGAAAGTTATGTTAAATAGCTGTGTATGTTGATGATTTAATTATTGGTAGCCAGGAGAAAAACAGTATGATACGTATTAAGAACTATGTTTCTGAAAGATTTAAATGTGTAGACCAGGGTCCACTCAACTTATTCTTGGGTATGCAAGTAGAAAGAGAAGGTGAACTTGGTACAATATCAGTATGTCAGTCACAGTATATAAAAGACTTGTTAAGGTAGCACAACATGGAAAATTGACGTTCCGCATCAACTCCTTTGGATTCTGGTTTTCAAGTCATTTGTGACGATGATAAATGTGCAAAAGTAGATCCCACATGTCATCAGTCATCCACTGGTGGGCTTATGTATTTGGCTATGTGTACAAGACCAGACATCTTACATTCAGTTTCTAAGCTGGCTCAGCGTAATATGAACCCTCATAAGGAACACGAAGCTGGAATTTAACATGTTCTACGGTATTTAGCGAGCACGATCGAGCGAAAACTTGTATACAAATTTACTGGAAAAAAGGTAGAAGGCTATGTAGATGCGGATTGAGGCAGTAATGCGTTAGATCGCAGATCCTATTCTGGTTATGCATTTTTCCTTGGTGGCTGTTTTTTCGTGGTCATCAAAGAGACAGAATTGTGTGGCCTTGAGTAGTACGGAGGCTGAATATATTGCTATGGCGGCAGCCTTAAAGGAAGCAGCGTATTTAAAAAGTATACTTAGTGAAATTGGCATATATGATCAATAACAACCCATGGTAGTGTATGGCGATAATTTGAGCGCACAGCAACTGGCTAAAAACCCTATATATCATTCACGTAGTAAACACATAGACATCAGATATCACTTTGTCAGAGATTTGGTTTGTAATAAAAAAATTGAAATTAAATATTTGCCTACTGACCTACTGATATACTCACTAAAAACTTGTCAAAATTGAAACATGAGAAATTTGTAAAAGATTTGGCTTTAGTTTGAATTCGGAAAAAATAATCGCATTGGGGAAGAGTGTTGAAGTATGAAATAATTGAGGTAATCGGTATCATCCAATGCGAGTATTTCTACGAATATGCAGCTCTGTATTTATTACTTTATATTAATTTTTTTTTATTCTTTAATAAACGTTCTTATAATACACATCGTGTGTGTGTTCGTAGTTTTACTTGAATTTGCTTTAAATTGATTTTGGTCCAATATATAAAATGTGAATATTGTTTTGTTTCGAGCCGTACAAAAAGCCACAGGCAACAAAAAAATACGAACAATTGCAAGCAAATTTTACAAAAGATACTGAATGGTCGCACAACAGCATTGTACAATTTGTCAATTGTATTGAAGAAAGTCTAACGCTTTGGGATGTCAGCTCTCCCAAAGAGAGAGAGAGAGTAAGAAACAAAAGTGGTTCAGCTGCTGGTGAAAATATTGTATGGAAGTACTTTAACGCAACATTGCGTTAGCCAAACGTCTCAAACCGCGGAATCGATTTTGACAAGCTTCAGAGCCTAAGCTACAAACGAAAAAAAAAAAACGTATTGAAAATGTTCTTCGGTACCACCCGTATCAACTCATTCTGATGCATTTAAAGAAATGGACGCGAAGGCAATATGAACAATAGCTTAAAAAGACCAAATATATATATATTTGGTACGCGTGTTTCTGCTGCTAATCTTCGTAGTCCACTTCAACCAAAAGCACTAGTTTTTAAAAAATTTGGGAGAAGACAAAAAATTTTAACTAGGCATATTACTTTTTTCTTTGAATTTAACTTAGGAGATATAAAATTTCAACAAAAATAATCAATTAAATTCAGTAGCAAAATTAACAGAAAGACAAGTTTTAGAAAATAGTCAAATTATTTTCGAAAGTCTTCCCGCTACAAGTTAATAATACTAAGATAATTTTTTACAGCTTGCTAAGATCACCGCCATAACTCCCTCTTCATTTAATTCTACAGCTCGTTTGGACACGCTAGCTATGTAACAAAGTTTTTTGAAGCAAACAGCGATGGATGACCTTCTTCTATATATTGTTATAGATATTTAAAAAAATTTTTAGAACTCTAAAATGATTGAGCTATCATTAATGTCAATCATATTCGTAAAAGCCGTGCAATTAAAGTTTATGATATGAATTTTATAAGCTATCAATTGAGTAGGAGCTTTCACAAACACCGTTAAGATAGTGTAAAATTGTTTAAGGCGTTTTTTTAACAAACAACATTGGCGATAAATTACATAGCATAAGAATATTAGGCGTTTTATTTAACAATTATTTATATGTATACATTTAATCTTTCACATACATTTACACTTACATTAGACAGTTCTCCAAAATTTTTATTTAGTTTATTAGTAGTCACATAAAAGTAAAGGATGCATACGTTTCAAATTGACTTCAATTTCGAAACTTGTTGATATTTTGCGGCTTGCGAATTTCACGGCAACGGAGACGTACATAAACTGATTTTGTTTTTCTTTGTTTTAAACATTGTTTAACAATGTGCTTCTTTTGTGGTGGTTTAGTCAGCTATACAAATTTCAATTTTTTCTACAATATATACATACATATAGATGACAGAAAAAAATATACAGCAGTAATCCCCACACGCATACATCTTATGTTCTGATCGTATTTCTTGTTTTTTTCGAGCGTAATAATTGGGTGAGTCATTTGCAATGCAACTAAACAAAGTCATGCATTCTTAAACGCAACCATGTAAACATTGACAATGTTACACATCCCTAAATGTATAAAAAAAGTTATCGATACGCAAACAAAAGCAAACTGTGCATCACTAATTTTGTTACTGCTTTGTTTATACATATTACAACATCATTCATGGCGGAAGAAAAGTAAGAACATTTTTTTTAATTTAATTATTATTTAAACGAAATTTATTTATATCTTCAGGGACAAGAAGTAGACTTTTGGGTGGAAGCAGCTGTTGTTAACAACACGTTTGCAAAATGAAAGCGACTTTGCCTCTAAAAAAAGAAAAGGTGCTCCAGGAAATTAGAACCATTGACTCGGACTTTCCATTCAGCCGCGATGAAATTATGCGCAAGTATTTAAACTTCATGGTGACATACAAGCGAATAAAAAAAAGAAACTGCACATCTGGAGAATCGGCGACATCATTGTCGTTTTTTGATAAAATGGATGAAGTGTATGGCACTCGTTGCGATGTAACAGTTCCTGAAAATATGCTAGAAAGCTCTTTGGAATGTTTGTTATCTAATAGTAGTGATTCACCGCCATCTCTGATCTTCGAAAAAGTCCAGAAGAACCTCCGCGAAAACGAGCAAGATGTGAGGTACTAGAATTTTTGCGAAATGAGAGTGGTGCTGACAAAGAAATAATGAACCAGTTCCTGGAGTGTAAAAACTGCGTGAAGTTTTAAGTCAAACTGGTTGCAAATAATGTGTGCCTAATTTTAATCTAAAAGAATCTAATTTTATTATTCCGGTTACCTGATTATTTATTGAAAAGTACAAATGAATTGTTTTATTATATTTACTTTTTTTTAACTTCAAAATTAAAAGGGTTTTTATATTTATGCTGAAAGCAGTGTTGTTAAGCTAATTCGCTTTCTTTTCGCTTCCTCTTGCTCAAGCGGTAACTGTTTTAAACAGTTGTTCCATTCATGGCGAGAGAAATCTTAATCATCTAAGATACCAAAGTTATTTGAACCCTCATTTTTTAATATAATGTTATGAAGTATGAAACATAACATAATAACATATTTAATTAGTGTAAAGTTAGTCATCTCCAAATAATTTAAAATTCGAAATCTTTTTCAAAATGCCAAAAGCTTGTTCTACAAATACTCTTGTGGAGCTGTGAATGCTGTTAAATCAAATTTGTTCGCTGGTCTTTGTAAGGTACCATCAAAAAAGATTCCAGCGGATAAGCTGCGTCTCCGAGTAAGTGGCAGTCTGGTGGAAATCTTATCACTCTGTTTACAATTGCTCTCCTAAGCGGGCAGTTCTTCCAGATATTAGCATCGTGGCAACGACCGGGACAACCAACGAAAACATCCGTAAATTGCATTTCGCTGTTTACAACGGGCTAAAAGCAATCATAATATAAAAACAACTTAAAAATTTAATTGTTTGCATACCTGTACCACCACAGAATGCGTTCCTTTCCGATTGTAAAAGCTGATACTGTCTTCTTTTGGTTGCATTATACGAATATGTGTACCGTCTATGCAACCCATTACGAAAGAAAAAGGATGTGAACGGCTCGATTCAAACCCTTGCATAGTTCTTTCCTGGTCAAATTCGGAAGCAGGGAATTTAATTACTTTACCCTTCAATTTATTAATAAGGAGCACTAATTTAACAAAAGCCCTATAGGCAGAACAACGACCAATGTTGAAGCGGTCACTGATTTCACGAAAGCTATTTTGATTACCGAGTTTCCAAAGGGTAACATAAAGTGATTCTTTTAACGCGATTCCGCGACGTCCCGTTGCTGTAGTTCTCCATAAGGGTTGTAGCATTTTGTACAGTTTCTGAAATTTAAAATTTTTTAACTGGAACACAAATAGAGAATTATTGCTCATCTTGAATGTTGACATTCCCATACGAAAATGGCTATAAAAAATGTCATCCGGCAGTTCTCCAATGGTTTCAATAAATTGTTTACATTTTGGCACATGTCTCTATACTTTGTAGTGGGGTTATTTTTTTTACTTTTTATGTATTTTTTTACAATTTTATAATTGCTTTGAGGTGTTTCGTCCAATAATCCCATCAAGTTTTCAAAGATTTATTATGGTTGACATCGCCATCTTGAAAAAAACTGATTGCAAATAAGTGTTTCTAAATGTAAAAAATTTTCAAAGTTTTTTTTTTACAAAATAAACAACAGAGTTGGTTTCTTTGTATTAAAACAGTAGCAAACTGAATCATTGCAATGTGTTTTGACGTTTAGGAACTCACCCATTTTTCTCTTATGATACTAGGGTGACCATAGTTGAATTTTTAAAATATGAAAGAATTTAGTTGGATATGTATTGGGATGTAATATTAAAAATCGAGCCAGTCACGTTAAAGAAACAGTTTTATACATGCTTTGAATTTTTTTATAGCGAATATGAAAAATATTGAGACATACAATAACACAAACCTGATGTGCATCGCACGTGTATTTTATTTTTTTTTTTGTGTTTAATTTATTTAACTTTTTTAAGAGCCAGTGTGTGTGTGTGTGTGTTTTTTAAACACATTTATGTAATAATATTACGAAAACAAAATATGTGCGTGCAACAAACATACGTTACAGAAATTTTGGCTGTTCAATTGTAGCGTGAGAATGTTTGTTTTCTTGTTGTACAATTAAAATTATAACGACTTACACCGAACTATGAAGTATTTTTTTTTTAATTTAAAATTATCAAAAAGCAATTAAATTTTAAGGTTATTTCAATTTTTTTTTACGTTTTGTTAAAATTTCAAAACAAAATAGAATTCTTTTCTCTTTTACACTACATAATTTAATGATTTGTAATGCCTTGAAAGAATGAAATAAAATTTAATTAGGTTTGGTTTTATGTCTTAGTTTTTTAATTTAATTAAAATTGGTTTCATAAAACAAAACTAATTTTAGTTAATGTGAATTTAATTATTTTGTTGATGATTTTCTTATTTTTTAAAATTTTTAAATATATATTTTCTTATTTAATTAAATTAAGTAAACATACAATTAAATTGAAGCAAAACAAGTAAGAGCGCTATTCTCGGGTGGTCCGAATCATATAAATTCTTCACATTAATATTTAAAGTACCCAGCCATATGATCTAGCCGAATGATTTTCTACTTCAGGTTAGGTTAGGTAGAACAGACAGCCATTGAAGGAAAGGATACAGCTCGCTTGGATCCGCTTAATTCGGTCCCTTTGTGTTACCTGGAGAGACAGACAGAATAGAAGGATAGATAAGAAAGAAAGAACAGAAGAATAAATCAGACTTACCAGGGTCTCTGGTGGGAATCGAACCCATAACCCCCTGACTGGTAGACTCGTGCACTTTCCTACTTCAAATATTATAATAAAACTGCTTTGGGAATATCTACTCTATATTTTTTCCTTTCGCATTATGAAATGATCTTGCAAACAAATTACGTTTTTGTATGAAAAGCACCATTTATATGTTCATATTCTTTGCTACAGTACTTACAATTAATAAAGAAATCATAGTACATATGCTTGTTAATTTCATCACAAGCCAAATTATGTGTAGTATGTTTGTACGTATGTACGCTTAAACATTTAAACATACATACATGCCCTTCCATAATTCATTTTGTATTGAGTTTGTGATTTTGTTATTAAAAAACTAAGGCAATATCAATATTTTGTCTATATCTATGTCCGTGATGAACCGATCTTGGTCATGTAAATAGTTGTAAATAGTTTGACACAAATACCTGGTCCGTAGTGCTTAAATTTACTCCGGAAACTTGTTTCAGTTTTATTTAGCTGGGCCTTTTAATCTTTTATAAATGCCTTAATTTTTTCTGAATTTTTTAAGATTTTTTTTAATAATTATTATAAACGAATTAAATAAAATAAAGTAAAAAAAATATTTAAGTGAAAATTCATTTCCTTTTCTAAGATTTCATTTAGTCAGGTTTTATTATATTCTTTAGTCAGCTTTTTGGTATATTTTAGAGATTATATTTTTTTCATATAACAAATCAGTTCAAAATAAAAAAATATTAAAGTTAAAGAAATAAATTTTTAATTAAAATTATTAAAAATAAGCTTTTAGGAATATTAAGAAAAGGCTAAGGTTATTACCTTAATGAGGTAATAACCTTTTGTCACAAGTTATGGTTGCTAAGAACTCTGATTGGTTTTAAAGAATAATAATTATTACTTGTTCGGAACTTCTTTTTTCTATAGCCCAAGTGCAATGTTTTCGTAGCACCAATAAAAGAAGGTATAATATTTTCAATTTATCAGAATAACAAATATCATCAAACCACTCTGAAGCCAACTGTTTACATTAAAAAACTTTTTTTGAAAATATGTATGCATTTTATTGCTTTCACACTGATAGGAATATTTAAAAATTTATTTATCATTTTTAAAGTTAAACATATTTGTCCTAGCCACAACGAAATATAATATTTTAAAATTTTATTTTGAATAAATAAATGTAAATTGTTAAAAAAAAAAAAACTTTTGATTTTACAAAAATATTTATTAATATACAATGCATATAAGTAAAAAAAATAAAAAACATTTTTTTAATCCGAAAACAATAGCTACTCTGTTCAAACAGCAAAATTTATAAATTAAAATTTTTGAAGACATCATGTAGGTTTTTTTATATGCAATTCCTACAATTCTTAAAACTTTATATAAGAGCATTTTAATTCGTCGATTGTCGACATTCGTTTTTAAAACAATAAAATACCTATCTTTACCCTATAACTAGACTTTGTTGGTTATTTTCACATAAACTGTATAGAGACAACATTTCTGTAATTAGTGTAAATTGTTTGAATACAATAAAAATCAAAAGAACTAAAGCTTAAAGAAGTTAACATGGAGAACATTGTTCATACGTATACACATAAATACATACATACATAAGTATGTATGTTGATATGTACATGCACGACGAATATTTTTGTGTTTCTTTTTTCAATTTGAGTCAAATTGTGGCGCTTTTTAGAGTTATAAATTCTACTTTCTATCTCTTTCGGTCCCTTTCGCATCTTGAAATGAATTTGCAATTTAATATTTTGCATGAGATTAACCTTCTATATATCTATTCATTAATTTTCTTCGGTTAAACATTATGTAATTTAAAAATTTGTTCATTAAACATTTTGAAAATTTTAAGTGGTCACACTGGTCGTCCGGCACAAGAGACTACAAAATCTGGGGCCAAATCGTCGCATTCGATACGAATCGAAATTTTAAAATTCTTATTAGAATTCCTATACTTAAAGCATTGACAACTCGATCGATCGAGTGAAATTCCGATTCGAATCGAATGCGACGATTTGGCCCCTGCTTTTTGTTTGTTCGTCAATGCTCACGTGCTAGCTTTTTGGAGGTTTGTGTTTCTCTTTTTAAATATAGGTTTAAGCCAGCGTTGCCGTTTGGTTACATTTTATGTTACTTTTTGACCCTCTACGTAACATGTATTATTTTAATTTTCGTAACTTTTTTATATTAATCGTAGGCAATGATTTCTTACACACAATATTCAAAAAGACTTTATTTTTATATATATACATATGTATTTTATATACCTGTGACAATTTTATCTGTGTAAAATTTTTTTGTTTCAGCAGTTTTGATTAAGCTGCATTTTGTTTACGTGCATTTCTGCATGAATTGTATCAGTACGACTTTTATACCAGCATTTTTAAGATAAGTTGCCTCGATTCCTGCAATTCTAAAATTATTATTATAGAAACATTAATGTTATCTACACTTTAACTCAACTTCGCACAATTTTTTTTTTTTTGGTGACTGCTCGTCAAAGTAGTTTTTTAAGTGTACTTTGTATGCCTGCATACATATTTACAAGTTTGTTGGCAGTTTATAGATATACTCAAATAAAAAATGAATTATAACTGGGCTGTACTATACTCGCTCTTTTTGGCATAACGCGAAACGTTTGCCACTACTCCCTCGCTTTTCTTTTTTGCACACAAGAAATCGAACTTCTTTTGAAAATCTTTTAACAATGCGGCACATTTTGAAAAAAACCCCTTGCTTTTTTTTCAGTTGGTTGCTTTTGTAAAAAACAAACATTTAGCAGTTAAATAATGATAACATCACTTTTGACTTAACGAAAGTTCTTCCAAGTTCATTGTGCAGCTAAGTCAGAATAATCTAATTCAATGAATTTTATTAAAACTTGTTATCCAAAAACAAAGATCTTTATGATTTATCTTTTTTTTTTTTTAAAGAAAAAATTTAACTTTTTGCTAGCTAGTTGTAATAATTTTCTATAAATGTTACATACATATTCGGTACCACTAGCGTTTGATGCAACAACTGTCATTTGTGTTATATTTCCGTGGGCATATTCATTCTTAGACTGGGCATGGTTAATTTGATTTGACTGACTGCAGGTTATGACAGCTGGAGATGAATTGTTTGTATTATCAACTTTTTCCCAATCATATGGATCCGATTCCTTTACACCACGCCGCTTCATACAACGCTCAAACAAACCAATAAGCATCTAGAATAGAATAAAATATACAAATTAGTTATTTAGCCATTTTTATGTAAAAGGGTTCAAAGTTAAAATAATTTTGTTAGGGGTGTTTTCTTGTTCAGAATCACGATAACTTTGATTCATTAAATATGTACATACTTTTAAGCCAGAGATTTCATTTTGCATTGCGTTTTACAAAAAAATTAATTTAATGGTAATGGTGTTATAATTACAATTTGGTTTTTAGTTTCAAATTACCACTTCCTATATATTTAATCGTTTCACATTTGATGACGATTATATTTTTTGGGTATATCTTGGCCCCCTTAAAAAAATGCAAAATTCTATGGATAAGTTATTTTTTTATTTTTTCTAAATTTTGGATCATCGATAGTAATATAGCTGGGGAATACCAAAATACTTGCAATAAAATTATCATTTAGCTATGCTAATATAATTTTGTTAAATTCTTAACGGTTTTCTAATTATTATGCCCGCAATTAAAAAAAATTTAAATTTTTGAAAAAAAAAATTTTTTTTTTCTTAATGATTTATAAAAAGCGGGAAAAGCTTTTTTTATTTTACACCATCATAATACCACGCATATTTGAAATTATATAAGCCTTTCTTATGTGCAAATCGAGAGTCGGTTATATTCACGCTGAAGTGAACGAAGTTACATGCTTTCAAAAATATTGATTTTTTTTTAAGGAGTGCCCAACCACTTTTATCATAATTTTCTATCTAATAGTCGATTTTTGGTTCAAATCCCACCTTTAAAGGTGAAATAAATATGTTTTTACTTTCAAGTTATAAAACTTTGTTTAAATACTTACGGATTTTTAATTGTTCAAACTAAAATCATAAAAAATATTCCTTTACCACTATTTACAAATTTTTATTTTTTATACCCTTCACATTGTGATAAGGGTATATATCAGTTTGTCATTCCGTTTGTAATTTGTTTATTATCTATTTGCGACCCTACAAAGTATATATATTCTGGATCCTTATAGATAGGAAGGTTGATATAGCCACGCCCGTCTGTCCGTCTGTTGAAATCAATTTTCCGGAGTCAAATAAAAAGATACTGACCAGTTATTGGTGTCAAACTATTAGAAATATCTCGCAGACAATCGCTATTTAAAATCGGCAAAATCGGTTCACCATTGACCGAGATATAAGCGGAAACCCAAAACAACCCATTTTTTTAGGACAAAATCCGTGCATATATCCCTATATATCACAAAACTTGGCACGGATACTCTTAAAGTAGGGACCTAAATAATGGAAAAGTTTTTTTCAAATAGGGTCAGGGGAAGTGGTATTTTTCTTACAACTGCACAAATTTGGTGAAATAATTTATGGGCTATATCTCGGAAACTATAACAGACATCGACTTAAAATGATTTACAAAAAGTAATTGTTTCATAAGGCCTACACTGTAAAAAAAAATTTTTGGGTGGTGGCAGAAGGGGTAGCTCCCATACAAATTAACAATTTTTATGAAATTTTCGAAACGCTTTATCTTAGAAACTATAACAGCAATCGAAATCAAATGTTTTACAAAAAGTAAATGGACATCAAGACTTACGTTTTAAAGAAAAAAATTTTTTAGGTGGGGGCAGAAGAAAGGCTGGCTCCCATACAAATTAACAATTTTTGTAAAATGTTCGGTACGCTATATCTCGGAAACTATAACAGATATCGAAATCAAATGTTCTACAAAAAGTAATTGGAAAACAAAACCTATGTTTTGAATAAAAAAAAATATTGTGGGAAGGGGCAGAAGAAGGGGTAACTCCCAAAAAATTAACAATTTTAATAAAATTTTCGTTACGCTATATCTCGGAAACTATAACAGCTATCGACATCAAATGTTCTACAAAAAGTAATTGGACATAAGGGTCTACACTTCGAAGAACAAATGTTTTAGGGGGGGGCCAGGAGAAGGGGCAGCTCGCATACAAATTAACAATTTTTATGAAATTTTCGATACATCTGGGAAACGATAAAAGCTATCGACTTCGAATATTCTACAAAAAAAAAAAATAATCAATTAATTCATGGCTCATAATTGAAAAAAAAGGTGGAGAGGAGCAGGGGGACTATAACATCCCATAAAAATTAACAATTTTATTAACCTTTTAATATGAATAATGCCAAAAACTTTTATAACTCTCGACATCAAAACTACTTCATCTATTTCTATTATTTATACGAACGTTAAAATTTTGTAAAGTTTTCTAGGACTTTAAAACTCGCACAAGGTATTTTTATTATATTATTTTCAGCACAAAATATCTCGGCTGGGTATATTAAAAGGCCAATGTGAAGGGTATATAAGATTATATAGAATATAGCGCATATAGCGCTCTTACTTGTTTTAAATTAAAAACAACCAAAACCTTATAAATTTTCTAGAAAATCCGTATAAGAACGCTGATCCTTAATACTAAAATCTTTATTTGGTATATATCAATGCCCAAATGGTGAAGGTAGCGATCTATTTTTTTTAATAAGTATTAATTAATATAAACACCTCTTTATAACATGATTACTATACCCTTCACATAAGTGATAAGGGTATATATGTTTGTCATTTCGTTTGAAATTTCTTTATTATCCATTTGCGACCCCATAAGATATATATTTTTGGATCATTCTAGATAGGAAAGCCGAATTAGCCATGTCCGTCTGTCCGTGTTATGGTTGAAATCAACTTCCTGAAGCCCCCCGATTTTTCAAAGGTCCGTAGGTGATTTCAAACTGTAAGAAATTTCTGCGACAAAATTGCCGAGATATAAGCCAAAAACCAAGATTACTTCCTATTTTTTATTAAAAAAAAAAAAAATACAAGGAAAGTACTTAATTTAATTTGGCTTAATTGCAAGTAATGATATGAAAATACCCACAACTTCTTCAGAGTTGGCCTTAGAGCAATAAAGTGTACGACCGACTCCCATTAATTTCTTCTCCCAAACATATTCCTTGAATATACTTACCCCCTATCTCCACGCCCTAGGGGGGTTGCCATACAAAATTTACAAAAATGATATGAAAATGCCCACAACTTCTTCAGAGTTGGCCTTAGAGCAATAAAGTGTACGACCGACCCCCATTAGTTTCTTCTCTCAAACATATTCCTAGAACATACTAAGCCTCTATCTCCGCGCCCTCAGGGGGTTGCCATACAAAATTTAAAAAAATGATGTAAAAATGCCCACAACTCCTTCAAAGTTGGCCTTAGAGAAATAAAGTGTATGACAGACCCCCATTAGTTTCCCCTCCCAAACATATTCCTAGAACATACTTACCCCCTATCTCCACACCCAAAAGGGAGTTGCCATACCAAATTTACATAAATGATATGAAAATACCCATAACTTCTTCAGATTCGGCCTTAGAGCAAAAAAGTGTACGACCGACCCCCATTAATTTCTTCACCCAAACATTTACCAAGAACATACCAACCCCCTATCTTCGCGCCTTAAGGGGGTTGCCATACAAAATTTACAAAAATGATATGCAAATGCCCACAACTTCTTCAGAGTCGGCCTTAGAGCAATAAAGTGTACGACCGACCCCCATTTGTTTCTTCACCCAAACATTTACCTAGAGCATACCAACCCCCTATCTTCACGCCCTAAGGGGGTTGCCATACAAAATTTACAAAAATAATATGCAAATTCCCAAAACTCCTTCAGAGTCGGCCTGATAGCAATAATGTGTACGACCGACCCCAATTAGTTTATTCACCGCCATACAAAATTTGAAAATATTCGGATAAAAGCCCCTACAACTTTCCTGTTGTCATCCGCGGTGCTTTAAAAAATGACACCGACCCCTATTTAAAAATATGAAATATGTCATGAGTAAAAAAATTGATAAAAATAAAAAAAGTTTGGGATTTCGAAAGGTCAATGTGAAGGGTATATAAGATTCGGCACAGCCGAATATAGCGCTCTTACTTGTGTTTTATTTTTTTTTTTGTAAATCGTCCTTTTTTAGTCGTCGACATGAGAAATAAATATCATTTGCAATCATTTAACAATTTTGCTTGAAATTGCAAACGAACGATATTTTAAAAGCAATTCATATTTAATTTTTTCCCCCAAGATTATCGATATTTTTCGACATTTTGAAATACAAGAAAAATGCGATCAAATAATATTTTCACAAGAAAACAAGCAGGAGCGCTATAATCGGCTGTGCCGTATCTTATATACCCTTCACATTAGTCTTTTTATTTACCCAGACACATGATCTAGGCAAGTTGTTTTCGAACCGTAAATATTATTGTTATTTGAACAGGACAGACCTATCTATCATAGTTGTCAAAACAGACAATTTACAACATTTGAACAATTGTGTCGACTTTCCTATCTTTAAGGATCCAGGATATATATACTTTACAAACTAATATATACCCTTATAACTATATCAATATCTAGAGTTCTTGTGAATTGAACATATATAATTTGAAATTATTCGGAGGTTATATAGTTTTTTTATTTATTTATTTTTTATTTATTTATATGTTTAAATCCCGTACAACAATAATTAATATTATATTTAAAGTGCAGGATAGTAAAGGAATAATAAATAAGTTAAATTGGGACGGCAAACATAATAAACACACATAAATATTCAGGTAAAATTAACAGTCAACATATAATACATATATAGCTTAAACAAAATAACATAACATAAATGGATTCCTTTTATGAAAAATAGTTAAATAAAAATTGATTAAAGCTAATTTCGTTGCTATTAAGTTGTTGTGTTTGTGAAATAATATTCCAGAGACGCACCGCATGTATGAAAAACTGCCATTCAGAAACAAGAAGACGTTGTAAAGGAATTGTGGCATTTCAGAGTAAATGATTTTATGTAAAAAGATAAGAGCACGTATATTTAAAAGATTGTCGAACGAGACGCCATATAATTTCGAAGAAAACTGAGAAACATGATCATATCTTTTCAAACCGTATACATATCTAATAATGTTGCTGTATAGAGCGTTTAGCTTTTTTTTACTAGTTGCGCCACAATTTGCAAAAAGCTCCCAACCATATATTAACAAGTGCGTTAACGTAATCCCTCCACGTAAGACTGTTATGATTTTTTCTCCATTTATTAGATCATCAATATTACCAATAAAATTTGTTGTCTTCTTTTGTATTACGATACATTTTGATTTTTGAGGGTTCAAACATAGTCCATTTGCACTTGCCCAGCAATAAATTCTATTGAGCTTCGAAAGATTTTCAGCAACAGAAATTACTGGACTACTCACATACAACTGCACATCATCCGCATACATTTGAATTTTGCAGTGCAAAAGTTGTTTTGGCAAGTCATTATTATAAATAGAAAAAAGGAGTGGTCCAAGGATTGACCCTTGAGGTGCTCCCCTAGATAAATCTAATACAGATGATTGGAGATTGTTGGAATATACAAATTGTCTACGGCTAGAGAGGTATGAAGATAAGAGTCTTGTGGACGTTAGAGAGAAGTTAAAGAAATGCCGGAGTTTGATGCAAAGTGTGCTGTGATCAACTGTGTCAAAGGCTTTGGAATGATCAAGAAGAATCAAAAAATTTATTCTCCCTTCATCTAATTCACGTCGTATGTTCTCAGTTACATCCATTAAAGCAGAAACGCAGCTATGATTTTGGCGGAACCCTGATTGCTTATCGGTCATTAAATTATTGTTTTCAATATAGAGCGTCATTTGTCTATGGAGAATTTTCTTAAGAGCCTTTGATAGAAAGCACAGTATGGCAATAGGCCTAAACTCAGAATCATTTTTCGGTATTGGCAATATTTTCGCATATTTCCATTTTAACGGAAAAGTGCTAGTCATTAAATTAGTGTTAAGCAAATATGTTATATAAGGCAATAGTTCTGGCAACAATATCCTTAAAAATTTGGGGTGTATATTATCAGGGCCCACTACATCCGACTAAATTAAACTAAAGCTCAGACAGACTTCAGATTGAATTACACACGCGAATTGAAACACACTACGACTGATTTCGCAGTTATCGGGATTTGTGCTTGGAAAGTTGCAAAAAGTGTCATCTACTGGTATTAGTGGTAAATTAGTGAAGGTTTTTTTAAGCTCTTCGACATCGACGTGAGAGTTGTTCGATTCCTTTGATCTACCAACTCAAATTTTGCGTATGTATTTCCAAGTTTGACCAAAGCCCATTGCAGAACCAAAGCATCTAGAGAAATATTCAGTTTTCGCAGTTCTGATGGCAGTATTAACATTTTTCCTTGCATTTCTAAATTCAGTTTTCAGTTCTGAGGTTCTAAATCGTTTTCACCTTGAATAAGCGCAGTCTCTTTTAGCTATTGAAAGTTTTATATCGGCAGAAAACCAAGGCTTATCCTTACCAGATGTCTTTTTAGACTTGAGTGGAACTGTTTTTTCAAAAAGACATTGAGTATTATTTTCAAAAAATATCGCTTGCTCATCAGCTGAGGGCATGTAGTACATTTAAGACCAATCAATACGAGAAAAGCTTTCTCGAAGCTCATCGTAGTTAAAGTTATTAAAGTCGCGATAATAGACTGTATGTTCCAACATAGGAGTTTTAAAATTATACGTTAAAAAATTAGATCATGAGAAACACGATGCTGACACTTGGTCATACAGCATTGCGTTTGCTGGATTCGCAACGAAAATAATGTCAAGCAGGGTTCTGTTAGTTGCTGTATGATGAGTTGGATTAACTTTGTTGGTGGGAGTTAGACCAAAAGATAACATATTGTCCGATAAACTTGATTTCAAAAGTAAGTTTGAGTTGAAATCACCTGATCATTATAAGCAGGGGCAAGAATATTCTTTTATTCGGCCTGTACACGCACCCTACCAACATCTTCTTAACGTCAGAGATAATCTCTATAAAAATAAATTCCACACTTTTATTGGTAAATGACGAATCATTAGAAGATTTTAAACCAACTTTGCAAGATATACAATTGTTTACAAAGATAGCAACCCCGCCAGCCTTGTCCGTTCGATCTTTTCTAAAAACAGATGAAAGCCAGGTTCCGGAAACGCATACAATATGTTCCACCAAAATGCCTGGAAGGAAAAATTACATGGTGTCGGTCTTACATTTGACCTTTGTAGCAGCACCCTGGAAGCTATGGGAGCTATTTTAAAAAATTAAAAAAAAAAAACTTTACATGGCAACCCTGTAAGGGGATGAAAATAGAGTATAAGTATGTTTCACAAAATTGTTTGCGAAAAAAAAAACTAATGGGAGTCAGGCTTATTTTGCGCCCGTGTAGGGGCAGTTGTAAAGTTTTTTTTAGGTACAAATTTTAGAGACATTAGCAGAGGTAGTCTTGGTTTTTTGCTTACATCTCAATCAGTTATACGGCGATTTTTCTGGATTTCAATAGCAATTTGCTCGCAGATAATTCTGATAGTTTGATACCATTTTCGGGTCCATGTGACATCGGAGGGATTAAAAAGTTGATTTCAACCATAGCACGGGCAGAGTCACTCACTTTTTGACGGCGTTGAAAAGTTATAGTAGTGGATTTTTCAGTGTGCATTTAATTGGGTTGAAAATAAAGTTCAGGTGACTATTTTGGTGCTGAATTGTGTTAAAGTATCTTCTTTAGGTTCCGCTGATCATTTTGGTATACGATTTATCGAGATACGTGTATTATTTTGGAAGTTATAGTGATTTGTATTTTTGGCTGCTAGCAGGCTATCTGCTGTGTGCGGCCTTTTGTGTTTTTTGTGTATTTCGGATTAGCGTAAATTGACGCGGGGAAGTTTTGTTTTCGCTAAAAATCGGCTCCGGTTCTCCTCCTGATTACGAGGGTGTGCGTATCTTTGAGATCCGCTTCCGGGTGCCGGAGATAGTTGCGTTTGAAATTTTGATATTTGTTGACTGTGCTTTTTTTTGTGTTTTTTCCTTGTGTTTGTTGTAGTTTTTGTTTATTTCGGATTGGCGTAATTAAAAGGACGGCAGTTTAGTTTTTTGCATAAATCGGTTCCAATTTTCCTCCTGTTTACGGGGTGTGCGTATCGTTGCGATCGGTTAGCGGATGCCACAGATATTTGTGTTTTAAATTTTGGTATTTTGTCATATTTTTGGGCCGTTGTTAGCGTTCGGACGTTGATAGTTTTGGTAGCGGCGTTTATTTTTTGTGTGGGCTGATTCACACTGATGTCGGTTGCTTTGTGTGTAGGTGGTTTTGGTTTTTGTTGATATCTTAGTTATCGTAGGTCCATAGGTGACTGGGTCGGTAGGGTGAAGTGTCAGGGTTGCCACAGTGTGAAAAATTTTGACCAGGGTTGCAATCGTGCAAACATTTTTTTAAATTTTTGTAGTGGGGTTGCCATTGTCCGGAAAATTTTTCAGGGTTTCCGTATTTTTTTTAACATATTTTTGTGAATTTTTGTGTTTTTGATCGGTTTTTACTGATTTTTATTGTAAGGTTGCTTAGTGTGGTTAGCAATAGTGCCTGGTAGGAGACCGCGAAACGGGGGCAGTGTTGTGAGCTCAGTGACTGTGAGTTAATGGAGAAGGTGCCGAGGGTCGGTCCCAAGCCCCCATTGAGGGCTGGTGAGAGTGTGGAAGCAGGGGACGGTGAGAGGTTCGTTAAGGTTAGGCGTAGGGATAGGTTTTGGTCTGAGGTCGTACGATCTACGGGAGATTCTGATGCGGCATCGGTGGTGTCGATGCGCCAGGAGAGGCGTAGCTGGAAGGTGAAGACTGCGAATGATGTTGGTGCGAATGCCGTGGGATGTACTGGAGGAGTTACTATTGCGGCATTGAAGGAGGTGACTTCTGGGTTATTGGATATTCTGTTGGAGAGCGGTATGCCGAAGGAGGTGATTAGGGATGTGATGCTTCAGGTAGGGCATTATGAGGAGTTGGTAATGAAGTTGATGACGGATTGTGAGCGTATGAAGGGGAAGTTGGAGGTGCATGAGAGTATGAATGTGGTTTGGAGAGGGGTATGTGCACCTGAAGCTCTGGCGGTTTTAATGACTCAACCGGAGGTGGCTCCAAAGCCGGTGGAGACGTGGTCGGTGTTTGTGCGCAGCAACCTCCGAGGATGTTGTCGCTAAGGTGGTGGAGAATGTTGGGCCTGCTCTGGGAGTGCGTGTGCATGAAGTTAGGCCGATAAAGGGTGGAGGTGCGGTTATTAGGACCCCATCCGTTGCTGAGAGGGATAAGATGGTGGTGAATAAGAAGTTTGGTGAAGTTGGGTTGGATGTTAGTGTGAATGCAAAAAAGGGGCACCCGGGTTGTGGTCCAGAGGGTTCACTTGGAGATTACCCCTGATGATTTCATAACGGATATCTACGAAATGAACCTGAAGGAGGTGATGACACGGGAAGCATTTTTGGAGGATGTTCCACTTGTGAGTCGGCCGAGGGGACCTGATCAGTTAACGTCATTTTGGAAGGTGGTGCAGCTTCTATGGCCAGTCGGGCGCTGTTACATCAAATGGTTCTATTTCAACGTGCGTGCATATGAGGCGTTCATTGGTTGTTTCAGGTGTTTGAGCTTTGATCACAGGAGGAGTGAGTGTCGCGTAAAAGATGTCTGTCATCGCTGCGGGGGGCAGGGGCATCATGCAAGTAAGTGTGTTAACGCACTTTCCTGCAGAAATTGTGCATTCAAGGGCAGGTCGGCTGGGCATCTACTAATGTCGGCAGCCTGCCGGGTGTACAGTGCGCTAGTTTCTCGGTCGAACGCTAAGCATTAGAATGGCTGGTCATATTATTCAGTATAATTATCAAGGAGCGTATGCGGTTGTGTGTGAGTTGAGTCAGCTTATGTGTGAATCTGGCAGTGGATTTGCCCTAATACAGGAACCCCATGCAACCAAAGGTTGTGTTAGGGGCCTACCTGCATTCATGCGGGTATTTACTGATATTGGGGAAAATGGTGTTGTGGTTGTGAATGATGTGGATGTGGAGTGTATGTTGGTGAGTGCTACGCAATGGGGGGTGTGTGTTTCTGTAGAGGGTAGGTTCGATCGGATGTTGTTGGCGAGACTGTTTTGTAGTGGTAGGGAGCCCTTGGGTCCTTATTTGGCTTATGTTGGGGGATTGTTGACAATGGCGGAGGATACTCCGCTTGCTATCGGGATGGATGCGAATGCGGTTTCGCCCTTGTGGTATAACAAGGCGTCGTCTTGGCACTTGGCCCATAGTAGGGGCGTTGTACTGAGTGAGTGGATATTAGCTAAGAATGTCTCTGTTGTTGCGAGCGAGTTGTATACTTTTAACGGCCCTGTTAGTAGGAGTGATATTGAAGTGACGTTGGCGAATGGTGCGGCTAGGGCGGCATTTGGCTTTGAATGGAGAGTTAATGATAGGGGTACGAGTGATCACAATCTTTTGATGATAAAGTTTAGTTTTCTTCAGGTGACTAGGGTCGAGATTGATACTAGGCGATGGCGTATGCGTGTGGTGAATTGGCAGTTGTATGGTGAGTGTCTGAGGGAGATGGCGATGGCTGTCCCCATTGGGTGGTTTCGTGGTATGGATGTTGATGGTCAGAATGCATGTATCGGTGAATGGGTTGGTAGAGTAAATGATGTTTTTATTGGTAGGGCCAGGAGGCGGAATGCACGTGGTGTTCGATGGTGGACGAGTGACCTTGCTGCGGAGAAGAGGATGCTGAGGGGTCTGAGGAAGCGTTATCAGAGGGCGAGATCGACTGGAAGTGCGGATGTGGGTGATCGGAGTTTGGCTTATAGGTCTAGGTTGCGGTTGTATAAGGCTATGGTAGTTAGGGTGAAGGAGGCGGAGTGGAGGAGTTTTGTGGATGCTAATAGGGATTACCCCTGGGGTCGAGTGTATAGCATTTGTAGAGGGAAGGATATACATGTGGATGTGTGTGGGTTGCAGGTTGTTGGAGAGCTTACGTTTTGGAAAGAGTGGGTGGATGTGCTGCTTGGTAAGTTCTTTCCCAGGGATGGGGGCCTAACCCCCTCCGTCAGTGTGGATGTGCCTGTTCCTCCTGCTTTCGAGGAGTGTGGTGTTGAGAGCCACCCTCGTACAACTTATTTTGAGAGCCACCCTCGTATAATTTAAACAAACATAAAAGGTGCTGACCCGATAATGCAAGTCAGCACTTTCACAAAGTTGTTGACCCGATAATGCGAGTCAGCACTTTCACAAAGTGTTGACCTGATAATGCGAGTCAGCACTTTCACAACATTGCTAACTTCTATAAAGTCAGCATGTAAGTTTAATATAAATAGTAGATAAGAATAGCATTAAGGAAGTTTGTGTTTTATTATTAAATAAAGAACAACACTTTTAAAATAAATCACAACAATTGGCGCAGCCGGTTATAAGTTAATAAGAATCCTGCGATTCCCAAGGGACCCTCCAGGAATAATTATTGCACGTTGTTCTCGAAACCTTCGCGGTGGGGCAACTGTTGGCAAAAACAATGAAACCACTAAACATGGAAACAAAGTTCTGAAGGTATTAAGCAGCCAAATTCTGGTACGCCTTTAGTGTCTTTGTCGAAGTGTAAGGTGGTGGAAGTATTTGTCACGGGCCTAACCGCATTAAGGAGGTTTCGAGAAAGGCGAATAAGTTATACAGTGCGTTTTTTTTTTATTTTTACATTTTTTCTCCTACATTCAAAAAAGGGATGAAACGAGTAAAGGTAAGAATGGTAAGTATTCCTTAAAATTTTTCATTATAATTGGACAATACGCAAAACCAGATGAGGGCTAAAGAAATGTTGGAACAATACAATGACAAGGGGACGAGGACTAGACATTTTAAGATAAGGCAAATAGTGTGGCCGGTCAACGTAAGACACAAACACAGGAACGTGGAGAAAGTATATCATAACAATTTAATAAAGCTTGCGAAGTAGAAACCTGTCAAAGGTTGCAGAGTGCAAGAAGGGGAGATTTCGATATTTTTTGTTTTGGGTAACAGGTAGTACTCCATTTTCAACTCCTAGTCACTTTGGCTCGAAACCAAATGTACAGGGGAAATGGAGAGGAAAAGAGTACGGTGAAATATTACAAGGAGGATATTTAGATACCAGGAAAAGGACAAACAAGGGAAGTAAAACCGAAGATAGTAAAATGAAAGGGCAGGGAGCCTAGTAAAAAAAAAAAAATAATAATAATAAGAAAGAAGGCATTACAAAATGTATCAGGCGTCTAATTTTAAAATCTTGGTTACTTTGGCTCGAAACTAAAGGTACTGGATTAAGGGAAAAATGGGAGCGATACTCGGTAGTGAAAAGGAACGAGAGAAGTAAAGGACCAGAAGGGTCATATAGTGAAAATAATTTATTTATTTTATTATTTACATAATAAATATACATAGTTATAAAAAAAAAAAGGTATAAAGAATAAAAAATTAAGAGTAGGAATGATATGAATCAAAAAAAAAAAAAAAAAAAAAACAAAAAAAAGGACAAGGAGGATCAACCTATCTAACGCACTCTGCAGCCGCTAGCTGTAGTGACATTGGTCCAGTAGGGACAAGATTCTGCAGACTCAGACAATTTTTCAATTTGTTTTTTTTGCGGAATATCTTTTTTTTTGTTTTGTTTTAAAACAATTGTCAATGTCCGTGTCAATTGTGCTTAGCTATGCACAATTGACATTAAAACCATAACAGAATTATCATATTGAATCTTCATAATTATCTTGACAATTATAAAAGGAAAGAAAAAATCTAAATAAGAATATATTTTTGTAAAGAACTATATTTCTTTATACATATATACAATGACAAACAACATTTTAGTAAAATATACTTTCGAACTGGATTAAAATTTTACGTCGTCCAAAAAATTTGTTGACAGAAATTCAACACTTTTTTAATGTTTACATACAAATAGACTTAATAATTTGTAAACCACTCGCATGGTTCCTCAATTTTGTTTTTTCATAAAAGTACTTAAAAAAATAATAATAAACTTCTATATACATACATATGTATATACATAATTAATTTTTAAACTACTTGCATGGGTTCTTAATGTTGATTTTTGCATGTATGTATTTCTGTCAAAAAATGAAATCATCCACAAGCATGCCTATATACCTAATGATCGGTTCTAACCGACTTGCATGTATTTTTAAAAATTTGAACCAATATCATGGTTTCGTAATGTTTACTTTTCATATATTTAAGTCAAAAAATTAATTAAAACACCTACAAATATACCTAGATACTTAACGGTAAATTTTAAGCGACTAACATGTTAATTTTTTATTTCACTTGCATTGATTCTTAATTTTTATTTTCATATATTTAAGTGAAAAAACCAACATACCTATATACTTAATGATAGTTTTTGAACGACTTGCATGTGTAATTTCTTATATATATTTTTAAAATTTAAACGACTTGCATGGGTTCTTAATGTTTATTTTTCATATAACTAAGCTAAAAAACGAAAACATCTACAAATATGCCTAAATATTTTCATTGTGTCTTAATGTTTAGTTTTCAAATATGCCTTTATACTTAATGATAATTTTAACCGACTTGTATGTTAATTCTTTTATATATATTTCTAAAATGTCAAACCTCTTGCAAGGTTTCTCAATGTCAATTTTTCATACATTAAAATCAATATATACTTAATGATAGTTTTAAACGATTTGCATGTTAGTTTTTATATAACCTCTTGCACGGTTTCTCGGGTGGTGTTCTCCAACATAGAGATGGGTCAACATGGCACAGCCGCTAACGGCATTATCTCTCCCCTTTCCGTTCCAACCAAAAAGGTTGTAACCACTCCAGAAAGCAGATTCCAAGAAGCCGCGACATATGAACGCAATCGAGTAGTACAACGCAACTCCTCCACATATACCAAATACAACACATCCTACACAACCAAGTCAGGCAACGACAGCAGCAAGCTGGACAAATTGAATCAAATTTAAATCAATTGTCTTACATACAATTAGAAGCACAGCTGGTTTAGTGACTTTTCCAAGTCACACCGTTGAAAATCATCAAACAACACTAGCAGCAACAAACGCAGCTATATACTTGGCAACATCACTAGCCACAAGTAAAATTAAAAATGTTTTGACTCTACAAATGCCTTAAAACATCAATACAGTTAGCAAGTTCACTGTAAAAAATAATGGTAATAATAAAAACCATTTTTGAACTTTAACTTCACAGCAACAACAACAGCTGCAATTACAACTATGATGAAAATAAAAATGAAGTTGCTCTTCAGCCCTTACTTACTAAATCAGATCTCAATGGAACAGATATTCTTCCACATAATCCCTTACATACGAGATTCAATTAGTTATTTTAAATCGAAAAACGTCGGAAAATTGTTTAAGCTATATTACGTGAGAAATATGGTCCAAAATACAATTTAACAACAATTTCGTCAACGGCAACGACAACGACAACAATCAACAGAAGCCGTGATAAAAGAGCCACACTTTTCTACAAAGGGGGGAGGGATGTTGAGAGCCACCCTCGTACAACTTATTTTGAGAGCCACCCTCGTATATATTTAGTTTAATTTAAACAAACATAAAGGGTGCTGACCCGATAATGCAAGTCAGCACTTTCACAAAGTTGTTGACCCGATAATGCGAGTCAGCACTTTCACAAAGTGTTGACCTGATAATGCGAGTCAGCACTTTCACAACATTGCTGACTTCTATGAAGTCAGCATGTTAAGTTTAATATAAATAGTAGATAAGAATAGCATTAAGGAAGTTTGTGTTTTATTATTAAATAAAGAACAACTATTTTAAAATAAATCACAACAGTGGTTGCGGATTGTATGACAATGCTATAGAGTGAAAAGTCTGCAGGTACGGATGGAATAACTAGTGAAATGTGTTGTAGTGTATGTGCACTTATGCACATCACTGTAATAAGACGTATATGTTGCTAAACTTATGAGCAACACTATGCGTAATATAAAACCAAAAATTAATATTGTTTAAAAAGTTAAGTAAAAGAAATTTATGTTGGTCGGCGTAAATTATGAGTTCAACGAAAATATTTGTTAATGTTTAAAATTGCAAGGTCTATGTTTATAATTGAAATACAATTATAGCCTGTTTAACGATGTCGAACGAAAACCTATACGAATGAAAGCTAGTCACTCGCTTTCGAATAAATTTGGGTTTACGTATTTCGACAACTATCGTTCGCCCTTACTGACAGGTTCGTTTTCAACAGAGAAAAATATAAATAGTAAAATGCTTACATACTTTGGGGCATTTGCATAAAACAATTTTTAAATTTGCAATAGATTTGTTAAGCGAAATTTTCATTAAAATCAATACTTGAAATCCATTTTAAATTTAAAAATTTGTTTTTTCCCTTTAAAGTGTGGATCAAAATATATATATATTTTATTTTGCTATAAGTTTTGTAATAATGTCTGTTTACGTTGCCAACTTTTTTGCCTCCCAACAGTATGCACTCACTTTCACAATAAGAACATTTTTTATACATATAGCCGTGATGCTAACTTTCTTAAATTATAAAGCACTAACAGACAAAGAAAATGTCTTTTTCAATAATGTGTATCTTTTTTCATGTTAAAATTACATAGCATAATATTAACAAGTCCTAGGTTCTTGGGATATTTAAACCATGGCTTAGCTACAAAAATGACGCAGTCAGTACTTAATTGTTTAAGAAATGTTTTACTTGTTAGTAAGGTTTATTCCTGGAATTTTTTGCAACCCGGGAAACGGGAACTCCGCTCTTCAAATAAAGAAAAATTTACAAGTTGTACTAATAAAAAATTGTTTTTATTTTTAAATAAAAAAAATAATATAAGTTAATACATACATATAAAAAAACTTACGAATTCAAAAAATAAGATCAAAGTAAAAATTAACAATTTAGTCCAGGGTATACTTAACCAGGTAATCAAGGCGAATTCATAAACATTGCCCTTTGCATTTACTTTTTGTGTTTGAATGGTGAAATTAAAAAAAAAATACAAATTTCATACAAAATTATATGTATGTACTTTTGAAAAGTACGAATGTCAAATTTATTATAGTTAGCTGCGCTCTTGATATTACCTCTTTGACTGTACCCTGATTGCAATTATGAATAAATTTCAACCACTGTAGAATGACACCAGCGGTAAAGTCTCCGTTAGGCAAAAATCCCGATTTTGTTTTATATTTACGCTCGTATTTATAATAATTATAGTAGGCTTATTAAAGGGTTATTTGCATAGACATCTCTCAAATAAGCCCTTAATTACCATACTTTAGTATTTTATGAATATGGGGGTAAGATTTAATGTTTTATAAACCAAAAATGAGGAAAAAATAAAAAAAGTTTGAATATGCTACGAAAATACATGATAATTTGTTGTATTTGCTTACAAACTCCTACAAGTAGTCTTAAATAAGATAAAAATTCGGCATAATTGACATCACTGAAAACGTTTCTTAATTAAAACTTACAAAATTTTTGTATATTTTTTTAAAAATCAAATTTCATTTAATTTTTACTTTAAACAATATGATGTTTTAACCAATAACCCTTGAGAACATGTTTAACTTATAGTTTTTAGCATTTTAATACACAGTGGTCTTTAATTTTCATCAAAAACTACATACTTTTATGTCACTCGAAAGCAAAATAACATGTGACTGATTTTGACATTTACGTTCGCATATTTAGCTTGCGTTCGACTTAGGTAAACCCAATTTTGTATGAAAATGCTTTTGTTTTCGTTCGACTTGTCTTTCGAGTGAACGTTCGCTTAAAGTATAGTTAGGTAAACCGAAATCAGTTTTCTTTCGCTTAGCATGCGAACGAAAGTATTCGTTCGACATCGGTAAACAGGCTATTAATGTATTCGATAGTGGGAGTTATTTGTGTGAGAAATTATGTATTCAGCAATATTGTATTGATTCTTTTAATTTTACGAAAACGCTGACTACTAGAATATTTTAGCAAACAAGCCAATATTTTTGTTCAATAAAACAGAATTATTTTGGAAGCAAAACTTAACAGTGGTTTTTAACTTTAATTCTCAAAAGGGCATTTTGATGCTCGTAACAATATCGGCAGAAGTGCTAAGAAAATACAACAGTGTAAAAACATATTTATATATAATATCGTGAGTGAGGGATATTTTCCTAAGGAGTGGAAGTTGGTTTTTCGGGTGGTGTTCTCCAACATAGAGATGGGTCAACATGGCACAGCCGCTAACGGCATTATCTCTCCCCTTTCCGTTCCAACCAAAAAGGTTGTAACCACTCCAGAAAGCAGATTCCAAGAAGCCGCGACATATGAACGCAATCGAGTAGTACAACGCAACTCCTCCACATATACCAAATACAACACATCCTACACAACCAAGTCAGGCAACGACAGCAGCAAGCTGGACAAATTGAATCAAATTTAAATCAATTGTCTTACATACAATTAGAAGCACAGCTGGTTTAGTGACTTTTCCAAGTCACACCGTTGAAAATCATCAAACAACACTAGCAGCAACAAACGCAGCTATATACTTGGCAACATCACTAGCCACAAGTAAAATTAAAAATGTTTTGACTCTACAAATGCCTTAAAACATCAATACAGTTAGCAAGTTCACTGTAAAAAATAATGGTAATAATAAAAACCATTTTTGAACTTTAACTTCACAGCAACAACAACAGCTGCAATTACAACTATGATGAAAATAAAAATGAAGTTGCTCTTCAGCCCTTACTTACTAAATCAGATCTCAATGGAACAGATATTCTTCCACATAATCCCTTACATACGAGATTCAATTAGTTATTTTAAATCGAAAAACGTCGGAAAATTGTTTAAGCTATATTACGTGAGAAATATGGTCCAAAATACAATTTAACAACAATTTCGTCAACGGCAACGACAACGACAACAATCAACAGAAGCCGTGATAAAAGAGCCACACTTTTCTACAAAGGGGGGAGGGATGTTGAGAGCCACCCTCGTACAACTTATTTTGAGAGCCACCCTCGTATATATTTAGTTTAATTTAAACAAACATAAAGGGTGCTGACCCGATAATGCAAGTCAGCACTTTCACAAAGTTGTTGACCCGATAATGCGAGTCAGCACTTTCACAAAGTGTTGACCTGATAATGCGAGTCAGCACTTTCACAACATTGCTGACTTCTATGAAGTCAGCATGTTAAGTTTAATATAAATAGTAGATAAGAATAGCATTAAGGAAGTTTGTGTTTTATTATTAAATAAAGAACAACTATTTTAAAATAAATCACAACAGTGGTTGCGGATTGTATGACAATGCTATAGAGTGAAAAGTCTGCAGGTACGGATGGAATAACTAGTGAAATGTGTTGTAGTGTATGTGCACTTATGCACATCACTGTAATAAGACGTATATGTTGCTAAACTTATGAGCAACACTATGCGTAATATAAAACCAAAAATTAATATTGTTTAAAAAGTTAAGTAAAAGAAATTTATGTTGGTCGGCGTAAATTATGAGTTCAACGAAAATATTTGTTAATGTTTAAAATTGCAAGGTCTATGTTTATAATTGAAATACAATTATAGCCTGTTTAACGATGTCGAACGAAAACCTATACGAATGAAAGCTAGTCACTCGCTTTCGAATAAATTTGGGTTTACGTATTTCGACAACTATCGTTCGCCCTTACTGACAGGTTCGTTTTCAACAGAGAAAAATATAAATAGTAAAATGCTTACATACTTTGGGGCATTTGCATAAAACAAATTTTAAATTTGCAATAGATTTGTTAAGCGAAATTTTCATTAAAATCAATACTTGAAATCCATTTTAAATTTAAAAATTTGTTTTTTCCCTTTAAAGTGTGGATCAAAATATATATATATTTTATTTTGCTATAAGTTTTGTAATAATGTCTGTTTACGTTGCCAACTTTTTTGCCTCCCAACAGTATGCACTCACTTTCACAATAAGAACATTTTTTATACATATAGCCGTGATGCTAACTTTCTTAAATTATAAAGCACTAACAGACAAAGAAAATGTCTTTTTCAATAATGTGTATCTTTTTTCATGTTAAAATTACATAGCATAATATTAACAAGTCCTAGGTTCTTGGGATATTTAAACCATGGCTTAGCTACAAAAATGACGCAGTCAGTACTTAATTGTTTAAGAAATGTTTTACTTGTTAGTAAGGTTTATTCCTGGAATTTTTTGCAACCCGGGAAACGGGAACTCCGCTCTTCAAATAAAGAAAAATTTACAAGTTGTACTAATAAAAAATTGTTTTTATTTTTAAATAAAAAAAATAATATAAGTTAATACATACATATAAAAAAACTTACGAATTCAAAAAATAAGATCAAAGTAAAAATTAACAATTTAGTCCAGGGTATACTTAACCAGGTAATCAAGGCGAATTCATAAACATTGCCCTTTGCATTTACTTTTTGTGTTTGAATGGTGAAATTAAAAAAAAAATACAAATTTCATACAAAATTATATGTATGTACTTTTGAAAAGTACGAATGTCAAATTTATTATAGTTAGCTGCGCTCTTGATATTACCTCTTTGACTGTACCCTGATTGCAATTATGAATAAATTTCAACCACTGTAGAATGACACCAGCGGTAAAGTCTCCGTTAGGCAAAAATCCCGATTTTGTTTTATATTTACGCTCGTATTTATAATAATTATAGTAGGCTTATTAAAGGGTTATTTGCATAGACATCTCTCAAATAAGCCCTTAATTACCATACTTTAGTATTTTATGAATATGGGGGTAAGATTTAATGTTTTATAAACCAAAAATGAGGAAAAAATAAAAAAAGTTTGAATATGCTACGAAAATACATGATAATTTGTTGTATTTGCTTACAAACTCCTACAAGTAGTCTTAAATAAGATAAAAATTCGGCATAATTGACATCACTGAAAACGTTTCTTAATTAAAACTTACAAAATTTTTGTATATTTTTTTAAAAATCAAATTTCATTTAATTTTTACTTTAAACAATATGATGTTTTAACCAATAACCCTTGAGAACATGTTTAACTTATAGTTTTTAGCATTTTAATACACAGTGGTCTTTAATTTTCATCAAAAACTACATACTTTTATGTCACTCGAAAGCAAAATAACATGTGACTGATTTTGACATTTACGTTCGCATATTTAGCTTGCGTTCGACTTAGGTAAACCCAATTTTGTATGAAAATGCTTTTGTTTTCGTTCGACTTGTCTTTCGAGTGAACGTTCGCTTAAAGTATAGTTAGGTAAACCGAAATCAGTTTTCTTTCGCTTAGCATGCGAACGAAAGTATTCGTTCGACATCGGTAAACAGGCTATTAATGTATTCGATAGTGGGAGTTATTTGTGTGAGAAATTATGTATTCAGCAATATTGTATTGATTCTTTTAATTTTACGAAAACGCTGACTACTAGAATATTTTAGCAAACAAGCCAATATTTTTGTTCAATAAAACAGAATTATTTTGGAAGCAAAACTTAACAGTGGTTTTTAACTTTAATTCTCAAAAGGGCATTTTGATGCTCGTAACAATATCGGCAGAAGTGCTAAGAAAATACAACAGTGTAAAAACATATTTATATATAATATCGTGAGTGAGGGATATTTTCCTAAGGAGTGGAAGTTGGCTAGAATAATTGTTTTGTTGAAGGCTCCGGATAGGGTTAGGAGTAATGCTCGTTCGTATAGGGGTATGAGTATTTTGCCGGTGTTTGGAAAGTTGCTTGAGAGAATTATGGTTCATAGACATAAGGAGGTTATGAATGAGGTTCCGTGTGAATGGCAGTTTGGTTTTAGGAAGGGTAAGAGTGTTGAGGATGCATGGATGTATGTGAATAATTGTGTCGAGCGGAGTGCGGCAAAGTATGTTTTAGGTCTGTTCGTCGATTTGAAGGGTGCTTTCGATTATTTATCTTGGACGACTGTGTTGGCTAGGTTACGTGAGGTGGGGTGTGTGGATATTCGCTTGTGGGAGAGTTATTTTGCTGATAGACGGGCCTGTGTTGTTGGGGTTAATGAGAGTGTTAGTGTTAATGTGGTTCGTGGATGTCCGCAGGGTTCTATCTTGGGCCCATTTATTTGGGACCTAACGACGGATCCGCTGTTAGTGCACCTGGGAGTGTCTGGGAAGGTTTGTGCGTATGCTGATGATTTGCTTGTGATTGTTGAGGGTCAGTCTCGCTCCGAGATTGAGTGCCGTGGTGAGGAGGTTATGCGCATTGTAGGGGAATGGAGTGAACGAGTCGGAGTGAGTGTGGCAGTGGAAAAGTCGGCGGCAATGCTGCTGAAGGGCAGGTTGTCGCGAAATCCACTGGTGAGAATGAATGGAGTTTCTGTTAGATATGTGTCTGACCTTAAGTATCTTATCTGGGGGTTTATATAAAGGAGAGAATGAATTTCGGTGTGCATCTGGATCGATTGCGTCAGAAGTTAGTTGGTGTGGTTGGAAGAGTTAGGCGTGTTTTGAGGAGTGATTGGGGCTTTAGCAGGCGTGCTGTTGGCATCATTTTGGTATACGATTTGTGGAGATACGTGTATTATTTTGGAAGTTATAGTGGTTTAATTTTTGGCTGCTAGCAGGCTGTCTGCTGTGTACGGCCTTTTGTGTTTTTCTTGTGTTTTTTGTGTATTTCGGATTGGTGTAAATCGACGCGGGGAAGTTTTGTTTTCGGTATAAATCGGCTCCGGTTCTCCTGATTACGAGGGTGTGCGTATCTTTGCGATCCGCTTCGGGGTGCCGGAGATATTTGCGGTTGAAATTTTGATACATATTTGCAGGCTGTCTGCGGTTTTTGGTGTTTTTTCCTTGTGTTTGTTGCAGTTTTTGTTTAATTCGGATTGGCGTAATTGAACGGAGGGAAGTTTAGTTTTTTGCATAAATCGGTTCCAATTCTCCTCCTGTTTACGGAGGTGTGCGTATCGTTGCGATCGGTTGGCGGATGCCACGGATATTTGTGTTTTGAATTTCGGCATTTTGTCATATTTTTGGGCCGTTGTTAGCGTTCGGACGTTGATACTTTTGGTAGCGGCGTTTATTTTTTGTGTGGGCTGATTCACACTGGTGTCGGTTGCTTGCAAGTCGGTTGCTATGTGTGTAGGTGGTTTTGGTTTTTGGTGATATCTTAGTCATTGTAGGTCCATAGGTGACTGGGTCGGTAGTGTGAAGTGTGAAAAATCTTGACCAGGGTTGCCATAGTGCACAAATTTTTTAAAATTTGTGTAGTGGGGTTGCCATTGTCCGGAAAATTTTTCAGGGTTTCCGTGTCTCAATTAGCGTATTTTTTTGGCATATTTTGCATTTTTGTGTTTTTGTTCGGTTTTCGCTGATTTTTATTGTAAGGTTGCTAATAGCCTGTTTACCGATGTCGAACGAATACTTTCGTTCGCATGCTAAGCGAAAGAAAACTAATTTCGGTTTACCTAACTATAATTTAAGCGAACGTTCACTCGAAAGACAAGTCGAACGCAAACAAAAGCATTTTCATACAAAATTGGGTTTACCTAAGTCGAACGCAAGCTAAATATGCGAACGTAAATGTCAAAATCAGTCACATGTTATTTTGCTTTCGAGTGCCATAAAAGTACGTAGTTTTTGATGTAAATTAAAGACCACTGTGTATTAAAATGCAAAAAACTATAAGTTAAACATGTTCACAAGGGTTATTGGTTAAAACATCATATTGTTTAAAGTAAAAATTAAATGAAATTTGATTTTAAAAAAAATCTACAAAAATTTTGTAAATTTTAATTAAGAAATGTTTTCAGTGATGTCAATTATGCCGAATTTTTATCTTATTTAAGACCACTTGTAGGAGTTTGTAAGCAAATACAACAAACTACCATCAAATATAACAAAAAAAATAACTGAAATCATATTCTTTCATGTATTTTTGTTTCCTGACTATCTGGTGTGCATGTTGCGAGCGGGCTAAATACATAGTCATGAAGTACCGTTAGAAACACGTGATTGTAAACTAATGTTGAGCATATATGATCTAAAGATAATGTTTACATTGTATTTTCATTCTATTGTTCTTATTAATCAATGCACTTTTTACTATGGGTTTTTACAGACTTTTACGCTTATAAAACTACATTTGGTAAATAGTTCATAAATAAATTCCTCATATACTTATATTTTAAAAATGCAATAAAACCATAAAAAATTATAAGCTAAATGAATGGCAAATTCTTTCAATAAGTCGTTATTATTGCATAGCTATGTGTATATTTTGTAAACAAATATGTTTAAAAAAAACAAGAACCTAGGACTTGTTAATATTATGCTATGTAATTTTAACATGAAAAAAGATACACATTATTGAAAAAGACATTTTCTTTGTCTGTTAGTGCTTTATAATTTAAGAAAGTTAGCATCACGGCTATATGTATAAAAAATGTTCTTATCACTGTTGGAAAATGTGGCACAATCGTGCCATTTTTGGCACAATTGAAAGTTTAGTGGCACGATGGCACAGTCAACTAAATTTTGGCACTTTTTCAAAGAATCCAAAATTAAAACAAAATGTTTTATTTTCAGTTTCTATACGTTTTTAGGAGAAGCAAATTATGGACTAATATCAAAACTATTGGTGTTTTACTTTCTGGCAAAAATGTTACATTAATGCTACCATTGTAAAAATACATGCAAGAGTGAAAACAGTTATCGTTTTCCTTTCTGAACATGTTGCACAAATAACTGGCAAGAGTGTAACATATGTATCTTACCCCCAACTTTATTTCAGTGTAACAAAGTACCACTTTTTACAGCTGTGTTTAGTAAGTAAATACTTTTTCATGCAGACGAGTTTTTAACACAGAGTGCAGTTTTTATTTAAATCAAGACATTTTTCTGTTCCATTGAAACAAAAAAAATGGACAACTTTATAAGTGTGGGTGTAAACTGATAAAAATATTGCACATACTTATTGTAACATTTTTTTTAGAATGGAAAACACCATATGTTTCAATATTTTTACACCTGAAATAATATGGTGCCAGAAATATATTTTGTCAAAAAAAATGTTTTTAAAGAATCCTTTATCCTATGTGCTTTACGTTATCTTGAATTTTTTAAACAAAATTACGTATCTTTAACCTTTGCAATAGTATTAAAAAACACTTAAATGTAAGACGAAAAGACAAAAATCTCCCATAAACAAATTAAACTAATAAAAAAAATTATTTTTGCATAATTTAAAAACTATAACTAACATGTTTTAGACCTAAAAAAAGCTAATGTAGTATTTATTGTTTCTTTAAAAAAAATATAAATTTATGGCATATCTATAGAACTATGTAAAACATAGTTTCAACTAAATCGCATCGGTTAATTTATTTTGGCAAAAAGGTCCAGTTTAGCAAACCGGGCTGCATTAAGCCAGTAGTCGAGTGATTATGGTTATGATACGTTATTTTAAATTTTAGTTTTAAGTTGTTTGTTTTTTAATAGCTGAAGTTTAAAATTTTATACATCTACTTAATGCAATGTTGTGAATCGTAATCAATAAATAAGCCAATTTCGATTTTTTTTGGTGGTACGCTGTTTCGCATTTAGGTGCCGACTTTTTTATATTAATATCTGCGTTTGATTTGCCTTCTTTAGTTCTTCGTAAGATTTGTTCTTGTAATAATAATTTATGTAATACGTATTAGTTAAATCTGTAAAAAATTTTAATAAAAATTGTTGCTATGGTTTTGGCACTTTTTAAGATAATTTGGCACTTCTAAGATGACGTTTTGGCACCAAACTGAAAATCTTAAATACCATCAATGGTTCTTAAGGTGAAAGTGAGTGCATACTGTTGGGAGGCAAAAAAGTTGGCAACGTAAACAGACATTATTACAAAACTTATAGCAAAATAAAATATATATATATTTTGATCCACACTTTAAAGGGAAAAAACAAATTTTTAAATTTAAAATGGATTTCAAGTATTGATTTTAATGAAAATTTCGCTTTACAAATCTATTGCAAATTTAAAAATTGTTTTATGCAAATGCCCCAAAGTATGTAAGCATTTTACTATTTATATTTTTCTCTGTTGAAAACGAACCTGTCAGTAAAGGCGAACGATAGTTGTCGAAATACGTAAACCCAAATTTATTCGAAAGCGAGTGACTAGCTTTCATTCGTATAGGTTTTCGTTCGACATCGTTAAACAGGCTATAAGTGTGGTTAGCAATGGTGCCTGGTAGAAGACCCCATAACGGGGGCAGTGGTGGTGAGCTCAGTGACTGTGAGTTGATGGAGAAGGTGCCGAGGGTCGGTCCCAAGCCCATTGAGGGCTGGTGAGCGTGTGGAAGCAGGGGACGGTGAAAGTGTGGAAGCAGGGGACGGTGAGAGGTTCGTTAAGGTTAGGCGTTCGGATAACTCGGTCTGAGGTCGTCCGATCAACGGGGGATTCTGATGCGGCATCGGTGGTGTCGATGCGCAAGGAGAGGCGTAGCCGGAAGGTGAAGACTGCGAATGATGTTGGTGCGAGTGCCGTGGGATCGCCTGGAGGAGCTACTATAGCGGCATTGAAGGAGGTGACTTCTGGGTTATTGGATATTCTGTTGGGGAGCGGTATGCCGAAGAAGGTGATGAGGAATGTGGTGCTTCAGGTAGGGCATTATGAGGAGTTGGTAATGAAGTTGATGATTGATGGTGAGCGTATAAGGGAAAGTTGGAGGTGCATGTGAGTATGAATGTGGTTGGGAGAGGGGTAGGTGCAGCTGAAGCTCTGGCGGTAGTAATGACTCAACCGGAGGTGGCTCCAAAGCCGGTGTGAGTCCGCCGAGGGGACCTGATCAGTTAACGTCATTTTGGAAGGTGGTGCAGCTTCTATGGCCAGTTTGCTGAATGTCGGGTGCTGTTACATCAAATGGTTCTATTTCCACGTGCGTGCATATGAGCCGTTCATTGGTTGTTCCAGGTGTTTGAGCTTTGATCACAGGAGGAGTGAGTGTCCCGTAAAAGAGGATGTCTGTCTTCGCTGCGGGGGGCAGGGGCATCATGCAAGTAAGTGTGTTAACGCACTTTCCTGCAGAAATTGTGCATTCAAGGGAAGGCCGGCTGGGCATCTACTGATGTCGGCAGCCTGCCCGGTGTACAGTGCGCTAGTTTCTCGGTCGAACGCTAGGCATTAGAATGGCTGGAGCGTATGCGGTTGTGTGTGAGTTGGGTCAGCTTATGTGTGAATCTGGCAGTGGATTTGCCCTAATACAGGAACCCCATGCAACCAAAGGTTGTGTTAGGGGCCTACCTGCATTCATGCGGGTATTTACTGATATTGGGGAAAATGGTGTTGTGGTTGTGAATGATGTGGATGTGGAGTGTATGTTGGTGAGTGCTACGCAATGGGGGGGTGTGTGTTTCTATAGAGGGTAGGTTCGATCGGATGTTGTTGGCGAGACTGTATTGTAGGGGTAGGGAGCCCTTGGGTCCTTATTTGGCTTATGTTGAGGGATTGTTGACAATGGCGGAGGACACTCCGCTTGCTATCGGGATGGATGCGAATGCGGTTTCGCCCTTGTAGTATAGCAAGGTGTCGTCTTGGCACTTGGCCCATAGTAGGGGTGTTGTACTGAGTGAGTGGATATTGGCTAGGAATGTCTCTGTTGTTGCGAATGAGTTGTATACTTTTAACGGCCCTGTTAGTAGGAGTCATATTGATGTGACGTTGGCGAATGGTGCGGCTAGGGCGGCATTTGGCTTTGAATGGAGAGTTAATGATAGGGGTACGAGTGATCACAATCTTTGGATGATGAAGTTAAGTTTTCTTCAGGTGACTAGGGCCGAGATTGATACTAGGCGATGGCGTATGCGTGTGGTGAATTGGCAGTTGTATGGTAAGTGTCTGAGGGAGATGGCGATGGCTGTTCCCATTGGGCGGTTTCGTGGTTGGATGTTGATGGTCAGAATGCATGTATCGGTGAATGGGTTGGTAAAGTAAATGATGTCTTTATTGGTAGGGCCAGGAGGCGGAATGCACGTGGTGTTCGATGGTGGACGAGTGAGCTTGCTGCGGAGAAGAGGATGCTGAGGGGTCTGAGGAAGCGTTATCAGAGAGCGAGATCGACTGGAAGTGCGGATGTGGGTGATCGGAGTTTGGCTTATAGGTCTAGGTTGCGGTTGTATAAAGCTATGGTAGTTAGGGTGAAGGAGGCGGAGTGGAGGAGTTTTGTGGATGCTAATAGGAATGACCCCTGGGGTCGAGTGTATAGGATTTGCAGAGGGAAGGATATACATGTGGATGTGTGTGGGTTGCAGGTTGCTGGAGAGCTTACGTCTTGGAGAGAGTGTGTGAATGTGCTGCTTGGTGAGTTCGTTCCCAAGGTGTAACGGACGAACGGAGTTTCTATTCCAATGAAAACCAATTGCTACCTTTTGAACCGGCTGTGCTCAGGGTATTGGGGTGGAGATCTTGTTTCCAAGAATAGATCCACGCTACAATAAATTTAAAAGATAGATATAGGTAGCAAACTACTAGGTGTATTGATACAAATAAACTAAAAAAAAAAATAAAAAAAAAATAAGGTCCCGTGGAGAATAACATAGGAGTGAGGTGATATTACTCCTAAGTGCTCTAAACCCTCCCTACCATTGCTATCTTTGCACAATCTAATATTTAAGATAGCCCAATACGAAATTCTAACTGCGGTTTAAATTTTTCGTGGAATATTAAAGCAAAAGAGATTTAATTAAACATTATAAATAACAACCGAATTTTATTTAATATTTAAGATACCCATATCAACAACACTTATATACATATAAAATCATAACACAAAAGTAATAATTGCTTAAATTGTTTGTTGGGTAAACGACAAATAAAAAAGAACGAAAATTATAACTTAATATTTAAAAAAAAATGTCAAATATTGGGAAAAAAAAATTAGAATATATTTTGAATTAACAGGTACGTTTAAATGTTTAACAGAAATTGTAATATTCATAATATTCTATGTTATTAGTGAAGATTTGTAACAGGACTTCAAATATTTTACGTTCTTTTGAGTTTGCTCAAATTCAAGAAACTACTTGATTTTTTATTTACATCCTTTTCCTTAGGTTGGATAACCAAGACGGTCCGGTTTTCGATGATTACGATGTGGTCTTGATTCAACAGGCATTCGGAAATCAGATGTAGTAAATCCATTTGCAAGCGGTTTTGAAGCGTGGCCTAATTCCGTGTCGTAGCATTCAATTCCAGAACAAGCATGTGCAGCTTGTTTACGGATCTGATCTTCATGAATTTTGCAGGTTCTATTATTTAGTTTAGCTTGATACATGTGAAGACTTAAAACCTTTTCTATAACTGATGGTATCCATTTTGAATCTGATTTTTTTAACCGTATCCAAACTGGTTCGTTTACTCGAAATTTACTTTTTTTATATTTTTCTAATGTATTTCTTGGGTGAAGCAAAGAAAGATCATTTCGAATACACCTTGAAAACATTACTTCAGCTGGTATTTTTAATGTTGCTGAATGTATAGACCAATTATAGTTTTTTAAAAATATTGTTAGTGCTTCCTTTGGAGTTCTCCCCTCCTCTTTAAGCTTTTTGAAAGCATCCTTAAATGAACGAACTAGTCGTTCGGCAGCACCGTTGCTTGAAGGATGATACGGTGCGGTGGTTATATGTTGAATTTTGTTTTTATTAAAGAAATATTGAATATCTTTACTATTAAAAGGAGGCCCATTATCTGATACAATATATTCACAGTATCCATAGTTAGTGAATACTTCTTCTAAAACCGTAATAACAGCTGTAGCAGTCGTATTATTATTCATATCTTTAATCACAGCAAACTTAGATTTTGCATCCACAATCAATAACCATTTCTTTCCGACCAAAGGTCCTGCAAAGTCAATATGTAATCTTGACCAAACTGTAGCAGGTTCTGGCCACGTTGACTCCACTTTCTTTGGTGATATGGCATATTTTGCGCAAATTTGACAACTCTTCCCAATATACGAACCAGTTTGGATACGGTTAAAAAAATCAGATTCAAAATGGATACCATCAGTTATAGAAAAGGTTTTAAGTCTTCACATGTATCAAGCTAAACTAAATAATAGAACCTGCAAAATTCATGAAGATCAGATCCGTAAACAAGCTGCACATGCTTGTTCTGGAATTGAATGCTACGACACGGAATTAGGCCACGCTTCAAAACCGCTTGCAAATGGATTTACTACATCTGATTTCCGAATGCCTGTTGAATCAAGACCACATCGTAATCATCGAAAACCGGACCGTCTTGGTTATCCAACCTAAGGAAAAGGATGTAAATAAAAAATCAAGTAGTTTCTTGAATTTGAGCAAACTCAAAAGAACGTAAAATATTTGAAGTCCTGTTACAAATCTTCATTAGTAAAAACGTCATCCACAGTAGAAGTATGTACTTTGGAGTGGCATACTTTAGAAATATGTCCCTTTTTCTTACAAAAAAAACATTCTGCATCTCGGAACTTACAATTTTCTCTTTTGTGGTTAGTTTTTCCACAAGATGCACATGGCCCCCAATTGTATTTTTTATTTTCAATCTTTGCATTGTCCCTTTTGTTGTTTTTGGTTAATTGTTGAACTTTGTGAATAGCCTGATCTGAATGAATTGAAAACTGATCAAGCTTTTCACATTCGCGTTGTACCATTTCTCCTTCCTTAGCAATATCAATTACGTCCATGAGGGAAGGATCTTTTTTTTTAAGTAACGAAACGCGAACATTTGTGTTATTAGTTCCCATTAACACAGCATCGCGCAGAGCTCTATCTAACGGTTTGTTATGTAGTTGAGATTCGGTGAACCCACAATCTTTAGCTTTGCTTCTTAATTCAGCCATCCAGTCAGAGAAACTTTGATTAATCTTTTGTTTGCAGTTATAAAATTCAAAAGTTGCACTCATAAAGTTTGGAGATTCTTCGAAATGTTTATTAAGTACTTCTATTATATCATCCAGCTTCAGCGAATTATCACAAATTTCCTTAGGAGCAACAAGAGTTTGAGTTAGTGAAAATGTAGAATAGCCAATATTAGACAGTAAAACCGCCTTCTTTTGCTCATCAGACGTAATTTTTTGTGTAATGTAGAAGAATTTTAATTGGTTGAAACATGTTGACCATTTTTCACACGAATAATCAAACGGACGAAATGCTGGTAATGACATAATATCGCACTGAAAATATTTTGAGAGAAAGTTCGATTTACGGCTGCGCCAATGAAGATTTGTAACAGGACTTCAAATATTTTACGTTCTTTTGAGTTTGCTCAAATTCAAGAAACTACTTGATTTTTTATTTACAATTAGCATAGATGTGAATAGCAATGTAACTAAACTAATGCTAGTAACATAGACTATGTTGTTTGCAGAATTTAAAATGTTAAATTAAATTTAAATTTTCTTTTATGTAAGTTAATAATTAAAACCTATTTTATATTCCAACAAAATATTTATGTTATTTTTAACATAACCGGTTTGTGTTTACCAGTTAAATAAAGAGTAAATGAGAAAATATCAAGATTATAAAACAAAATTAATTGCACTCACCAATTTTCTTGAAATCCGAAGTAACAGCAGGCCTGATGTTAAAGGATGTTTGAGCTTGGGTTTCAAAATTAGTATTTTCTCATTTATATGCTAAAGATAGTGTTTTTTTATGTATGTATTATATTGATTAAATTACTTATAGAAGTTTGGTTTAAGTTTATATTTTTACCCAATCTACATATATATATATGTATATACATATATAAATGGTAATTGAATATCTTATCTGTCCTTTTTGGTCTTTGAATGTATTTTTTTTATGTCCTTTTTTTTTAAAAAGTATTTTATATTTTTATATCCTTTTATATATTCTATTTCAATGGCAGATTTTCCCGTATATTGTTTTGTTGTTTTTTCCCCTCTTTGGATTTATCTTTTGTTTGTCTTTTCTGGGTTATCCGGGATAAAACTAATTGTACGTCCGGGTGATTGGCCAACTTCCTAAGCCTATGGCTTGACGAATTTGCTTTTGTTTGCAGAATTGATGCTTGTTTAATTTGCTGCCTCAATAGATTTCCAACAGTTGCCACTTGGTACTATTACGCCAAACAAATTAATTGGTATGGACTAATGAGAGAGGCTGGTGTTCTCAAAAAACCGACGGACATATATATATATATATATATATATATATATATATATGTATAATGATTTTAATTTCTCAAATTTATAATTCTTGAGTTTTGCTTCCAATTTAAAATTTAGCGTACAATGCCATGGGTTTTCTAAGCTAAACAAAATAATCTTCAGTTTTTCCGATTAAACAAATTTGTTCTCATTCGCCCGAAATAAATTCTATTTCTTTTCTAAATTTTTCCAAATTATTCAAAACTCAATTTTTTTTCGACAACAAAATTTTGGTATCTCCAATTTAGAAATAAATTTTAATATTGAAGTCAAACTAACCCAGTAAATGTTCGCATTACTCAAACGACTAGACCTCACAAAACTGATACTGATTCAATGTGCAACAGAAGAACAGAATCAGGAAAAGGTCTAATTTAATGCTTCTAGGTCCATATATCCTTTGAGTGGTAAGTTCCAATATTTCCACTATCCACATCCTTCAACTCGTAATTTACGTTGCCAATTTGTTTTACAACAACCGCCTTGATACCAACAGGTGCTAGTTTTGAATTAAAGTGTTCGACCTTTGAACTTTGAGCGAAATTGCGTCTGATCACTTCTTGTCCGACTTTAAAATTTTTCACCCTTGATCTTAAATTGTAAAGTTTTTGGTTCTTGTCATATGCTTTTTGAATTAAATTTCTTATCTCACTACGCAAAAGTGAAAACTCATCCTGCCTTTGTAAATGGACATCCGAGTCCTCCAAAATGTTTAATTTCCGTAACAGTCTATAATCTAATCCGTGCGTAATCATTGTTTGCCCAAATACGATTTGGTACGGGGTTTTCCCAATTGTTTGGTGAACACTGTTTCTTAAAGCACAAGCGACACTTGGGATATATTTATCCCAATCTCTTTGATCCTTTCTAATATAGGATCGCAATGCTTCATTTATCGAACGATTAACGCGCTCACTTGCGTTTGCTTGCGGGCTATATACCGCTGTTAACACATGTTGTGTCCCATGTTTTTTCAGAAAGTTCTCAAACTCTTTACATTTAAATTGTGCACCGTTGTCAGAAACAAGCACTTCCGGCACTCCAAAGCAATTGAATATTTCCGTTTCCAAATATTGTATGATAAGCTTAGATGTGAATTTCTTTAATACTTTTAAAAACGTGAATTTTGAGAAATGATCTAGAATTATCAAAACGCCAATGTTACCGTCCTTACTTCTAGGAAATGGTCCTATTAAATCAATATAAACACGTTGAAAAGGTCTCTCAGAATTTACAATTTGTCCCATAGGTGGTCGCAAAATAGTGGTCGGCGTCTTTGAGGTCTTACAGAGGTTGCAATTTTGAATATAGTCACGTACGTCAGTTACCAATCGAGGCCAGTAAAAATACCGTCGAATCCGTTCAAGAGTTTTTGCTATCCCACCGTGAGATGATTTTGGTACATCATGAGCAGCAAAAATTACATCCCATCTAAGGTCTGTAGGTACTAGTAGTTTCCACCTATTAGATTCGTCTGTTTGTCCTGTAGAAAACTCGGTCCGCTTATAAACAAATCCGTCTATTACTTTAAAGTCAGGATCGTCTTGTGATATAGAATTTCTAAGTTGTACATACTCAGTTGTATTAAAAGCTCCAGAATCCAAATCTATAGACGGTAAGTGGTCACTTTCAACAGCTTCTACAACGGCATCCCCTTCATAGGCTCTGGATAAGGTATCCGGAACAACATTGTCCTTTCCCCTACGGTGTTCGATTTTGAAACTGAACCCCGGTAGTTTCAGTGACCATCGAGCCAATCTCCCGGATAAATCCCTTTGGCTCATCAGCCACTTCAGGCTCGTGTGATCCGTCACTACCTTAAAATCCTGACCTTCTATATAGGATCTGAATTTCTTTATTGCCACAATGACAGCTAGGCACTCCAGTTCAGAAATAGTGTAGTTCCGTTGGGCTTTATTAAGTTTCTTTGACATGTATGCTATGGGCCTTTCCACGCCATCTGTGTCTTCTTGTGCCAATACGGCTCCAACTCCACACGTGCTCGCATCACATTGAAGTATAAAAGGCTTTGTGTAGTCCGGATGTGTTAATAAAGGAGCCGTAGTTAATTTCGTCTTTAGGTCAACAAAAGCTTTCTGTGCCAAATCATTCCAAACGAACGTCATCTTTTTGCTTAACAGTTCAGTCAGAGGATATGTAAGTGACGAATAGTCTTAAGTGAATCTTCTGTACCAACCCGCCATCCTAAGGAAACGCCTTAAATGTTTTACAGATTTGGGCTGCGGAAAATCTCTAATTGCACTAATCTTCTCATCATCTACCTGCAATGTACCATTCCCGACCACATACCCTAGGTATTTCACCTTACTTAAAGAAAAACTGCTTTTCGTAACATTAATGGTTAAACCAGCCATCCTCAACCGATATGCAACCTCAGTCAGATGTCTTATATGTTCGTCAAAGTCCTTAGAAACAATCAACAAATCATCTAAATATACAAATATGTTAGTTTTTAAATTATACGGAATAACCATGTCCATCAGTCGGCACAACGTTTGCGGTGCGTTACACAATCCAAACGGTATTCTTGTAAATTGATACAAGGGCCGATTAGGGATTGTAAAGGCTGTCTTAGGTTTCGAGGATTCCTCCAGTTTAATTTGCCAGAAGGCATCTTTTAAATCTTTTTTCGAAATAAAATACACTGGTGGAAGTCTCGAAATAATTCCGTCGATGTTTGGTATTGGATATGCGTCCTTAATGGTCACCGAATTTAATTTACGACTGTCCACACACATTCTGGTCTTGCCTGGTTTAATCACAACTACGGTTGGAGATGACCATGGTGAGTTTGGTGCCTCCTCAATAACACCTAAAGATAACATTCTATCTATTTCCTTACATAATAATTTCTCTACAGCTGGGGATATGGGGTAGTACACCCTAGACCCTCTGTTACTGAATCGGAAAACATTGATATGACATTTTTAAGCTTTCGATCCTGATCCGCAGATAGTACAATTTTGTCTGAGAACGTTTCTTTACTATTAATCTCATTAATTTCCGGTAATGAAATCCTAAGACCAAATGCCTTCCAGAAATCGTACCCACAAATTAAATTCTGCTGAATACTCGGCACAACTAAAAACTCAAATTGCTTAGACTGTCCTTGATAACTTATGTCCAAATTTACTGTACCTACTACCCTCTGATTTTGCCCATCCGCTGTTCGAACATTTCCAAAAATTTTTTTAAAGTCAGTTAGGTTCTGTACACTATCCGCTAGATCTCCTCCTATAACGCTTTTGTTGGCCCCGCTGTCTAAAAGAGCAAAATATTTGTGATTGTCTATAACTTAATTTATAAACGGTCTGCTATCCGAGTCCCTCGAAACAACTGACGACACTACAAATTTTCTAAACTTCTTTAACTTACCGTAAAAATCGCGAATTCTTCTTGACGACCTACAAGTTTGTTCTTCCCCGTTAAATATCCTGTTACGTACTTTCCGATAATTTTCCAAACGAATATGATAGGGATATTGTAATGGGTGAATTGGTGGTACATCATGTTGTGTTGAATTGAGTTTAATACTACGGGATGTCCAATCTATTTCCGACGGACATCCTGCAATCCGTTTCCCGGCGACTTGGGTTTGCACTTAGGACAAGTAGGTTTAAAGACGTCCTTAAGCCCACAGCCATAACAAAACACGCGTCGGGTTTTCATGCAGTCAACAAATATGTGCCCAGATTCATCACAATTCCAACAAACTGGATTAGTCTGTATACCACAAACCTCCATATTTATCAAATCGGTTAGATTTTCAGAGGTATCTGGAGCTGTAAGTTCAGATACTTTCCCTTTTGTCGCCTTACGTATGTCCATATTATTAACGTCCCTTAAAAATTTTTCGTGTTTGCGTACCTCACGCCGAAGGTCAGAAACGCTCATTATGCTCAAGTGTAATAGTTCATGTCGCACTTCAAGCGTCAAATTACGTAATATAGTCTCCACTAAGTCCACTTCCGAAATCGGGTTTTTTAATTTATCCGACATAGCGGAAATCACTTCAAAATAATCATCAAAACTTTCATTTGGTCCTTGCTTACGCTTTCTAATATCGTCCAAAACATCAAAGTCATTGCATTCTGATTTATATTGCTTACGCAAAGCTTTTGTCAGCAATGTCCAGGACTTATCTTCCTCCCGTCGATTATATCGCCAATACCACTCCAACGCTTTACCATCAAATAAAATGTGGGCGTGTTTGGAGAGAACATCAAAATCTCCGTTTAGGGTATTGGAAACCAAAACATTGATGCGATAAATAAATTCGTCGACAGATATTGGGTCTTTATGTTCACCAAATTTTAGACTCCAAAAATTATTTAAATTCCACTACTCAATTAAAACCATCAGCTAGATTATAAAAGAAAACGTTGTATTTATTTATTTATTTATTTATTTTCAACCTCCACAAAACAAATAAAAATATGAAATTTCAGAAAAACGGGAAAAAAACGAAAAATCTTCAAATATCAACCAGGTATTTCTATACTTAAAGTAGAAGACAAATCCACAGTTGAGAATCTGACCAAAAAAAAACTAATAAAAATCTAAGCTATATATGTGAGTTACTATTCGAGGAACCTCAAATATAAAATCTCAAACACATAAAGGCTCAAATGCAAACGGAAAAATAATAGTATTGGAATTTGTGAGTAAGTTACCGATACTTTACCAATAACAAAAATCTCTAACAAAATTACTTATACCACAAATAGCCAATGACCAATTTTCAGGTTTAAACATCGCTATTCAAGCACTGTAAAAAAAACCATAAAAATTTAATCACCCGGCAAATAAATAAATGTACAAAAGTATCAATAACTAAAAGAAAATTGTGAAACTTCAGCTAGATAGAGATTTTTCTTGTCAATTTTTACCTTTATATAATAAGGTAATGGAATAAAACGCTGAGGCCCCACGTTGGGCGCCATTTTAAATATTATGTAACGGACGAACGGAGTTTCTATTCCAATGAAAACCAATTGCTACTTTTTGAACCGGCTGTGCTCAGGGTATTGGGGTGGAGATCTTGTTTTCAAGAATAGATCCACGCTACAATAAATTTAAAAGATAGATATAGGTAGCAAACTACTAGGTGTATTGATACTAATGAACTAAAAAAAAATAAAAAAAAAATAAGGTCCCGTGGAGAATAACATAGGAGTGAGGTGATATTACTTCTAAGTGCTCTAAACCCTCCCTACCATTGCTATCTTTGCACAATCTAATATTTAAGATAGCCCAATACGAAATTCTAAGTGCGGTTTAAATTTTTCGTGGAATATTAAAGCAAAAGAGATTTAATTAAACATTATAAATAACAACCGAATTTTATTTAATATTAAAGATACCCATATCAACAGCACTTATATACATATAAAATCATAACACAAAAGTAATAATTGCTTAAATTGTTTGTTGGGTAAACGACAAATAAAAAAGAACGAAAATTATAACTAAATATTTAAAAAAAATGTCAAATATTGGGAAAAAAAATTAGAATATATTTTGAATTAACAGGTACGTTTAAATGTTTAACAGAAATTGTAATATTCATAATATTCTATGTTATTAGCATAGATGTGAATAGCAATGTAACTAAACTAATGCTAGTAACATAGACTATGTTGTTTGCAGAATTTAAAATGTTAAATTGAATTTAAATTTTCTTTTATGTAAGTTAATAATTAAAACCTATTTTATATTCCAACAAAATATTTATGTTATTTTTAACATAACCGGTTTGTGTTTACCAGTTAAATAAAGAGTAAATGAGAAAATATCAAGATTATAAAACAAAATTAATTGCACTCACCAATTTTCTTGAAATCCGAAGTAACAGCAGGCCTGATGTTAAAGGATGTTTGAGCTTGGGTTTCAAAATTAGTATTTTCTCATTTATATGCTAAAGATAGTGTTTTTTTATGTATGTATGTATTATATTGATTAAATTACTTATAGAAGTTTGGTTTAAGTTTATATTTTTACCCAATCTACATATATATGTATATATATATATACATATATAAATGGTAATTGAATATCTTATCTGTCCTTTTTGGTCTTTGAATGTATTTTTTTTATGTCCTTTTTTTTAAAAAAGTATTTTATATTTTTTGATTTTTAGTTTGGCTTTAGTTCATATAATTTCTTTTTTTATTAGAAGAAATTATTATTTTCCGTTAATGTTGAAAGAAGCCTTCAATTTGAAAAAAGCTGATTCTTCTACCGCTACTAGCCGAGTAGAATGCATTTTCGAAAGCAGCTACGCAATTTCATCATCAGTACTCTTTGAACGGTAGTAGTGTATATGGTTGTAAACATCACCTATTTAACTTACATGTAACAGAGAAAAGTATACGGTATCAGTGTTTTCCTTCTGTTTTTATTTTGTAAGTTAGGACGAAGTTTATTTTTCATATAAACTATGCTTTTTTCCATTAAAAGTCTCTTTGGCAACACTTGACTAACGGACAAGCATTTGTCCATCTCTCAGATGGAACGAAACGCTTTTTATTATTGTATATCATACAATAGGGGTAATCACTTTTTTAATTTCTTTTATTGTCAACGACAAATTGATAGAAATTATTAAAGATCATTTTGCACCGTGCCATGTGTGAGTTATATGTTAATTTTTATTTATTGTTGAACTAATTGTTTTTTAATACAAATTTTTGATTTTTAGTTTGGCTTTAGTTCATATAATTTCTTTTTTTATTAGAAGAAATTATTATTTTCCGTTAATGTTGAAAGAAGCCTTCAATTTGAAAAAAGCTGATTCTTCTACCGCTACTAGCCGAGTAGAATGCATTTTCGAAAGCAGCTACGCAATTTCATCATCAGTACTCTTTGAACGGTAGTAGTGTATATGGTTGTAAACATCACCTATTTAACTTACATGTAACAGAGAAAAGTATACGGTATCAGTGTTTTCCTTCTGTTTTTATTTTGTAAGTTAGGACGAAGAGACTTTTAATGGAAAAAAGCATAGTTTATATGAAAAATAAACTTCGTCCTAACTTACAAAATAAAAACAGAAGGAAAACACTGATACCGTATACTTTTCTCTGTTACATGTAAGTTAAATAGGTGATGTTTACAACCATATACACTACTACCGTTCAAAGAGTACTGATGATGAAATTGCGTAGCTGCTTTCGAAAATGCATTCTACTCGGCTAGTAGCGGTAGAAGAATCAGCTTTTTTCAAATTGAAGGCTTCTTTCAACATTAACGGAAAATAATAATTTCTTCTAATAAAAAAAGAAATTATATGAACTAAAGCCAAACTAAAAATCAAAAATTTGTATTAAAAAACAATTAGTTCAACAATAAATAAAAATTAACATATAACTCACACATGGCACGGTGCAAAATTATCTTTAATAATTTCTATCAATTTGTCGTTGACAATAAAAGAAATTAAAAAAGTGATTACCCCTATTGTATGATATACAATAATAAAAAGCGTTTCGTTCCATCTGAGAGATGGACAAATGCTTGTCCGTTAGTCAAGTGTTGCCAAAGAGACTTTTAATGGAAAAAAGCATAGTTTATATGAAAAATAAACTTCGTCCTAACTTACAAAATAAAAACAGAAGGAAAACACTGATACCGTATACTTTTCTCTGTTACATGTAAGTTAAATAGGTGATGTTTACAACCATATACACTACTACCGTTCAAAGAGTACTGATGATGAAATTGCGTAGCTGCTTTCGAAAATGCATTCTACTCGGCTAGTAGCGGTAGAAGAATCAGCTTTTTTCAAATTGAAGGCTTCTTTCAACATTAACGGAAAATAATAATTTCTTCTAATAAAAAAAGAAATTATATGAACTAAAGCCAAACTAAAAATCAAAAATTTGTATTAAAAAACAATTAGTTCAACAATAAATAAAAATTAACATATAACTCACACATGGCACGGTGCAAAATGATCTTTAATAATTTCTATCAATTTGTCGTTGACAATAAAAGAAATTAAAAAAGTGATTACCCCTATTGTATGATATACAATAATAAAAAGCGTTTCGTTCCATCTGAGAGATGGACAAATGCTTGTCCGTTAGTCAAGTGTTGCCAAAGAGACTTTTAATGGAAAAAAGCATAGTTTATATGAAAAATAAACTTCGTCCTAACTTACAAAATAAAAACAGAAGGAAAACACTGATACCGTATACTTTTCTCTGTTACATGTAAGTTAAATAGGTGATGTTTACAACCATATACACTACTACCGTTCAAAGAGTACTGATGATGAAATTGCGTAGCTGCTTTCGAAAATGCATTCTACTCGGCTAGTAGCGGTAGAAGAATCAGCTTTTTTCAAATTGAAGGCTTCTTTCAACATTAACGGAAAATAATAATTTCTTCTAATAAAAAAAGAAATTATATGAACTAAAGCCAAACTAAAAATCAAAAATTTGTATTAAAAAACAATTAGTTCAACAATAAATAAAAATTAACATATAACTCACACATGGCACGGTGCAAAATGATCTTTAATAATTTCTATCAATTTGTCGTTGACAATAAAAGAAATTAAAAAAGTGATTACCCCTATTGTATGATATACAATAATAAAAAGCGTTTCGTTCCATCTGAGAGATGGACAAATGCTTGTCCGTTAGTCAAGTGTTGCCAAAGAGACTTTTAATGGAAAAAAGCATAGTTTATATGAAAAATAAACTTCGTCCTAACTTACAAAATAAAAACAGAAGGAAAACACTGATACCGTATACTTTTCTCTGTTACATGTAAGTTAAATAGGTGATGTTTACAACCATATACACTACTACCGTTCAAAGAGTACTGATGATGAAATTGCGTAGCTGCTTTCGAAAATGCATTCTACTCGGCTAGTAGCGGTAGAAGAATCAGCTTTTTTCAAATTGAAGGCTTCTTTCAACATTAACGGAAAATAATAATTTCTTCTAATAAAAAAAGAAATTATATGAACTAAAGCCAAACTAAAAATCAAAAATTTGTATTAAAAAACAATTAGTTCAACAATAAATAAAAATTAACAAGTATTTTATATTTTTATATCCTTTTATATATTCTATTTCAATGGCAGATTTTCCCGCATATTGTTTTGTTGTTTTTTCCCCTCTTTGGATTTATCTTTTGTTTGTCTTTTCTGGGTTATCCGGGATAAAACTAATTGTACGTCCGGGTGATTGGCCAACTTCCTAAGCCTATGGCTTGACGAATTTGCTTTTGTTTGCAGAATTGATGCTTGTTTAATTTGCTGCCTCAATAGATTTCCAACAGTTGCAACTTGGTACTATTACGCCAAACAAATTAATTGGTATGGACTGATGAGAGAGGCTGGTGTTCTCAAAAAACCGACGTACATATATATATATATATATATATGTATAATGATTTTAATTTCTCAAATTTATAATTCTTGAGTTTTGCTTCCAATTTAAAATTTAGCGTACAATGCCATGGGTTTTCTAAGCAAAACAAAATGATCTTCAGTTTTTCCGATTAAACAAAATTGCTCTCATTCGCCCGAAATCAATTCTATTTCTTTTCTAAATTTTTCCAAATTTTTCAAAACTCAATTTTTTTTCGACAACAAAATTTTGGTATCTCCAATTTAGAAATAAATTTTAATATTCAAGTCAAACTAACCCAGTAAATGTTCGCATTACTCAAACGACTA